>LS504175.1:358181-449416 GCA_900490845.1 Pristionchus japonicus | reverse complement strand
TCACCAATGTGGATGCAATGCCTTCCTTCATCAGCTGGGTCCAGTACATCTCATGGTAAGCTAATCGCCGGTTCTGACAGTCTTCCACTTCCCGGTTGCAGGTTCCGATACGGCTACGAATCGCTGATTGTGACTCAGTTCAGTGATTCTTCATTCAATCACATTCCATGCAATGCGAGTGCTTGTTATCACAATGGAACTCAAGTGAGAGAGGGAGGAGAGAGGGAAGTGGTGGAGAGGACGAGAGGGGAAGACTGATTCAGGTAATCGACTCCCTCCACTTCTCCTATTCGAATCTCTATGGGAATCTGGTGATCATGCTGATCTACACCATCCTCGTGTACTCAATGGGATACGTCGCCCTCGTCTATCGAGTACTCAAATCGAGATAGAGAGAGACTCCCTCAGATGGACTCCCTCCCCTCCCTCCACTCCCTCCTCCCTTCATACAGAGTAAAATGTTCTCATGGATTGGATGTGCCAATAGAGAAGGATCAAGTTCTCTTCTTCTCTCAAGGGAAGGTTATCACTGCACTATCCCCTCCCTCCTCCCTCCCTATTCCCTTCCCTTCTCTCTCACTTCCCTATCCTCCCTAAGGGTAGAACTCTCGATTGAATGACTCCTCTCTCTATCTCTACAGTCTTTTCTCTATTCTAGACCGGTTCCGTTCTCTCACCGTTTCTTTTCATCTTTTCTATTCCCCTTCAGTCTCAGTCTCACTCTTCTTCTTCTCTTCATGCCAATCGGTCTCTAATCTCTTCTCTATCCGAACTCTTTCCCGCATTCTTCCCCATTCTCATCCATTCTCGTATCTCCCTTCATTCCTTCCACTCCTTTTTTGCAAGAGTGCTAGATTTCACTTCTCCCTCATCTCAGCTTCGGTTTTATCATTCGACGTGACACTTCGCATTTTCAGTTTTCATCGTTTGCATTGACACGGTTCAGATTATCTTGTGTTTGTCACATACATTCTTGTTTACCAAACAGTTTTCGACAACGAATACTGCGAGAATCTTAACGAATCTTTTAAGAATGGATAAAAAGGAGCGGGAAACTCCTCCAACTCCTCCTCTAAATGCACTCGGTCTATTCGAACCATACGTCCATGAAGGAAAGAAGATCACTGAAGTTGCAAGGTATTCCTCTTCAATGTGTGCATGGGTCTCTTTTTGTGCGACTATCCGTGTAGGTTCTCCCCAATCAAGCGAAAGTTGCTATCCAATGGAGAGAGTAGTGTGATTGTGGATTGAGAATGAAAACGAGAAGGGAAGAGAAAAGGATGGAATGGACTAATCGAGTGGATAAGTGGATAGGGAAGAGAAAGGGGGAAAGGCATGCCATGAAAGGAGAAGCTGCGGGAACTTATCGATTAGGAGCATCGAACTGATGGGCAATGGAGAACTCTTCAGATTCAATCCAGTAGCAGTCTTCCTCTCTGGTTTCATTCCTCCTCTCGTTGGATCTGTCGCTGCCATTGCCATTGCACTCATATTCCATAATGATGAGATATCCAATTACAATTGGCAGTGTGGAGTAAGTGAATCTATCATTCAAAATGGAGATATACTTTGAATGTTGCGATGCCTTTGTACCTTCTCTTCCTTCTAGCGAGCTCGTCTTCCATCTCTCTCTCGTATCATCAATCTTCCCGTCGAGAGAACCTTCTGGCAACTATTCCTCCTCTTCCACGTTCCCATTCGAATCGTCGAATTGACCACTGGATGTACGTTTCACTCTGAATTCAATGCACATAAGACAACGGTCGGCCTTTTGTCATCTTAAACATTAACTTTGCAGTTTCTCGCTACAAGCGTCTCCGCAACGTGAATTATCCTCGAGTTTGGTTGTACGAGATTGCTCGATACGCTTATTTCTATCTCGGATTGGCCGAATTGTTCTTCCTGGCTGCTCTTTCCATTGTTGGAGAGAGGGAGAATATCAGTTAGTTAATCTCAATTCAGCTGTTTCCTATTCTTCGGAAAGATGATGATTCATAAATAATCTCTATTGAAGGATATCACGTAATCTTCTTCTACGTTTTTGGTCTGTGTGGAATTGGGTTCTTCATAGCCAATATCTTCTGTCATGCTCATTCTCTTTACTATCTCAATCCATATGTGAGTCCCCTCAATTCAAACTTCCAAATTGCACACAACCATTCTCTTCCCTAAAGTTTCTCTGATCTTTCCCTTTTCTTCCCTCTTTCTTCTCTTCTTCTCTAGTCCGATCCAGTCTCTTTATTCCATCATCCATAATGAAATGAGTGTGGTGAACGAGAACTGAGAACGGATCGAACACTTTTGATCATCCTCTTTATGAATGAAATTGATCCACTAAGATGAGTTGAATCACTTGCAGGGTCGATTATCGTACTATCTCAAGATTCTCTTCGCTTCACTCTACATTCTCTCAGTTCCGATCTTAATGGCTTCGTTCTTCCTCTATTGGAAGAAATGCATCACTTGGGGTTAGATTGCAGTTCAATACTCAAGTTCTACTCTACGAGAATGCACCTGCGGGTCAATAACAATGAAATCAACTTTCAGCATACGATGTATTTGCCATATGCGAGTACACTGGAGTCTTCCTCAATATTTGCTTCCATGGATGCGCATTCTTCGATATTCGATACAAGGTGAAGCAATGGGAATCATTTCGATCCCCTCTCTTCAACTTGATTGTAGTCTCACTCCCAATTGAGAAAGGAGGGAACTTTTGGTCAGAGAAGTGTCTTTAGAGATTACTTGCATCTTTCATCTCTCACGTGACCTCTCCTCTCTTCAGGTCACTTTCTCAGTTCGCATCGTGGAGAAGGTCGAGAATGATGAAGAGAAGAACTCTGTTCCTGTCAAACACTAAGACTTCTCGTGAGAAAGAGCTCATTCCAATCTCACATCGATGGTTTTCTCTGCCCCGGTCTGGCCATTTCTTGTCTGTACAATTGTACAAATACACTATTTATTATATTTATAACGTATTAGCCGAAGAAAAGATGCAGTTAAAATGCTGATAAAACAGTTCATATTAACAAGGTTACAAAATCTTTGGAATGTATCTCAAATGGAATGGAAAGAACACTGTATTATGGGAGGAATACTCTATACTGGCTAGATGGAACAATTACTGCCAAGCTAAACGAGTGATATGATTATGGAATTATGTCAAACCAGTGGTACAACTAGGGTCAACTAGGGCGAATCAATGTCTATTCAATAATCATCTCTATTCCTCTCCATCGTCCATTACATCACTTAGATGTTGTCCATTCTCAATACATTGATGGAGGGAGAACGGTTGGAAGATAACTCCTCCCCCACTGTAGAATTTAGACTGGAATTCGACCCTGCAAAGATTCATTGAATCTCCCTCCCCTTCTCTCTCTCTCTTTTACCAATGGAGTCTGAGTGCATGGAGGAATGCACTCAATCCTTCCATCACAACGAGAATCGCCACAGTGAGAACACCGAAGACGAAGAAGGAAAGGAAGGCAACGAGACCACCCAAGAGGAGAGAAGACGGAGAGGAAGACTGATGGGGAATCGAATTGAGTCCATTCATCAGGAGCATGTGCCATAGCACTTCCGACAGTTCTGCAAGGGAGGGAATGAGTGAGTAGATGGAAGAGGAAGGGACTGACGAGCATGTGCAAGAGAGAGAGCCCACAACCGGAGATATGAAGCTGTGTGAGAGATGCATCCTAGCACGAACTCAATCGTATGGATTCCCTAAAGAAGAAAGGATTACGGTAGGTGTATTAATAGTGTACTCCATGGGGAGAGAGGGGAAACGTCGCTCACACTATGGACGAATATATCGACAAAGTTCTCTTCGTGACCATTGGTGGATTGAACATCAGAGAGAGCTACTTCCTCCTAGAGAGAATTATGAGAGAGAGAGAGAGAGATCAATTGGAGACCCTGGTTGTGAGAAGGATGAGAAGTGGAACATACAGGAAGGGGTTCGGCCTTTCTCTTCGTCTTCATCAGAATGGAAAGAGGCTTCCCGAGAAGCATAATGGGAATGCAGAGGATTGCAGTGAGGAGAAGAGTGATCTCCACTGACGTCTGAGAGAGGGAAGGGATAGAGGAGAGGAGGAGGGAAGGGGGGGGGGGAGGAGACTCTCACCTGTCCTGGATACCATGTACTCAGATAGCAATTGGGGAAGGTCGTTCCATTCTCATTCGTATATCCTTCTCGACGAGATTTCATCATGAACATGTTGATTAGACCGATGAGAAGAGATGGAGCACAGTTCGATCCTGAATGGGAAGAACTGAACACTCAAAGAGTTGGAGAATATAAAAGACCAGACGGAGCTGAAAGTGACTAACCAGGGTATTCATATCCCAGTACATTTCCAGGATGGACAGAGAAGAAAAGCCACTTCACGATGATCTGTCCACAGAGATAAACAAAGATCGAAGAGAGGAAGATGAGTTGAGGAATGAACGAAGTGAGAATATCGACGCGAGAACCGAAGAATCTACAACCGCAATTCAATTTCAATCAATTGTCATCATACAAAAGGATGAGTAAATTGCTACCTGAAGTTCTTATATGAGAGGACGACTCCGAACGTCATCTGAGCAATTCCGAATATGACAGCCACTTTCATCTTCATTGAATTGATGAAGGAGAGACGATTATCAGCCACATTCCAGACGGGATCGAGACCGAAGAGATACGGACCATCGCCCTGAGGGAAGGAACACGTACAATCAATTAGGACCAGCCACTCCGAGTGTGATTCTCATCTCTCCCTCCCCTCCCCCCTCCCTCCCTTCCTCCCCTCCCTCTCTTTCCTTCACTCACTCCATCATCATAAGCATCCGCTGGATCGAGAGTCGCCACTGGCATTCGTTTGTGCTTCGTGATGTATCCACTCCACTTCTCGTAATGAGTCGAACTGCAAGTGGACAGTTGCATCATCACTGTTCCACCAGCATCCACTTACTTGTATGGATCTCTCCAATTGCTTCCGAATATATTGCCTGCCTTTCCGAATACATCATTGTAGATGAATCCAGTGTAGAGAGAGAAGATTCCCATGAGAAGCATGATGTAGCGACCATTGAAGAAGGTCGTGAAGATCTGAGAACGAGATGCGAATATGGAACAGGTCTCATTCTCACTCATAGAAAAGAGCGGATCAAACCTCATCTCTGATTCTCCTCTTCTGGATGGTCTTCTCCATAGCAATGAGTGCGATGGAAGCAGAGAGGAGAATGAATGCATGAGCAGAATCACCGAACATAAGAGCGAAGAGGAAGGGAAACGAGATTATTATGTAGGGGGCTGAAATGAGATCTTCAGTCCATGAGATGAGAAGGAACAACTGACCAGGATTGACTTCTCTATAATTGGCTACTCCATACGCATCAACGATATCTTGGAAGACTTTAGTGAATTTGTTCGTAACATTGTATGTAGGAGGAATGGCCTGAGAGAGGAAAGACTCGTTCATTGATAGCATGGGAGAATGGAGGATACCTTCGATTCAATCTCATTCAGTACTGGTTTGGGAAGGTGGCCACCATATGATGCGCATCGATCGATCGCCAATCTGAAGGAAGTACATCTACTTCCAGAACAAGTAGAGACTATCGCACCTGACTTTGGGAAGAGATCGAGTGGGAATCCAACACTCTGCAGAGAGGAATCCATTCGTGTCCAAGGCGCATCTAAATCATTCGCATACTCTCATTCAGAAAGAGAATCTCTCACTTATTGAGTGCATGGTAGATTCCCTTCTGCATATGGACACTCTTCATCCATTCGTGCACGAATTCAGCGCAATTCGCCAGAGTCTGTAATTCATTCCTTCCTTCCCTCTCTCCCTCCTCTCCTCCTCCTCCCTCTCTCACCCCATGTCTATCCTCTCTCGTCCTTCTCACAACCAGAGTCATATCCTCGATCGCTGGTTCCAACTGCTTCAAATAGTGTTGTCGACCTCGAGAAGTCTTCGGACACTCCGATTGAGTGGCGCCGTATCTGAATAAAACCAGTCATCGATGGCCTATCATCATCTACCGTACCCTTCGCAGACGCTGTTCACTATCTTCTTGAGTGAATCTCCTCTATAGAAGACGATGAAGACACACTTGCGAGTGCTTATGCTCTGAAGGGGAGAAGATGAGATGGAGAGTGAGGGGGGAGTGAGGGGGGAGGGGGAGGGGGAGATCACTTACAGTGAGTGGATCGACGAAGTCTTCTTCTATCTCAGTGATTCTCACGAAGGCCGTCCTTCTGCATGCTCTCCATAGACACTTCTCGAAGGACATCTTCTTATCCACTGGAATCACTCCCGTCGAGAACCTCAATTGAGACTCTCGACCTCATATCCATTATACTGATCATCTCACCATAGGGGAACACTGGAACTGTCCATTCCACTCATCTCGATCTCTTCTGCAATGGCCTCTCTTCCTCCTTCTCTTCCTCTCTCTACTCACCACTCTCCAACAGACTCAAAGTGTGCGAAGTAATGGATTGATCGAATGAGAAAGTGCCAGTTATTCCAGTGAGAGGTCCATCGTCCCTTTCCCCCTCTTCGATCGATTGAATCGCTTGCGAATCCATGTGTTGCTGAACGAGAAGAATGAGATGAGAGAGGGAGATGGACAAACCTCATTAAGATATTGTTCCACCTTGAGAATAACATGCTTCTGTTCCACCATATTCATCAATGTCTTCAGTATCCTTTCTTCTGATTCAATGGACGATCGGATTCGAGTTTCGAGGTCTTTGATCTTATTCTGCAATCAATCCTTCCCCTTTCTCTCCCTCTCATATCCTATCCTCTCTCCTCTCACCTCTAATTGGTTGATATCGGATGCTTTGGGTACTTCAATATGGACGGCATCGATGGGAATGAGTTGAATGGGAGGATCTGCTTCGTAGATCTGTCGTTCCATGTACCCTCAACGAGATATCTCATTGAATTACATTTTCCTGGATTATTCAGTACATGGGTGCACGTTCGATCTATCCTTTCACGCCGAAGTAAACGCAGAAGAAATCAAAGAAACATCAAAGGGTTAAGAGGTTGGAGTAAAAAGAGCAAAAACCAAAAATAGAGCCTTACTCAAACTCCTTTCCAAATCATCACATCGTCTGACATCTCGCACGAAATGCCGTTGGAAGAGACTCAATTCTCTATTCACCTTCAATTAGTATCCATTATTCATCGACATAGTGAGTGAGGTTAAATGATTAATGACGATTTTGTTCAAAGGGAGCGGGCGAGAAAGAATGGTTCGATTTGTACTTGAAAGAGATCGAAAAGTGTCATAGAACTGATTTATGACAGCCGATACTCCACTTGGCACAAGATAATGTTATCCAGGATGTCTTCGCATAAGTGGGATACTGGTAACTACCGTATCATTCTCTCAACTACCGTAATCCTCCCCTACTCACATCATCTATTTGGACGACTCCTTCGACTCCAATCTCTCCAATGCACTCATATGCTAGATCCTTGCACATAATGAGTTGATATCGAGAGACAGGCTCGGATCGAAATGAGATACTCCCTGAATCAGGAGGAGAGTGGAGACCCGAGACTGATGCCTCCATCTGGAAAGGAAAGTGATTACGGTAGTACTGAGGGAGATATCGGAATCGCTCATCTATAGCAAGTGATTTGTAAATTTTGAATGAAATAAACACACAGTTGGTCTAACGTAATGCGAAAAGGATTAATCGCGTTAATCAGGCATTTTGTTAACACTGGCTTGATGAGCATAGTCCACACATGCGCATGTGAAAAATACAATGAGTAAATAATGAGTATACTAGTGACAAAGTACTGTGAGATATCGATCGGAGGAGAAAGGAAGGACAGGTTACTTATCACGATGCAATCTCGACTCTATCTATTGAGAGAGACGAAAAGGAACGGAAGGAGATAGGATGATGATAGATAGATAGAGGGAGAGCAACTATTTAAGACGTGAACCAAGTGAGAGATAAGAGAGAAGAGGAGTGCAGAGAGATAGGGAGAGACAAGCCTCTTCCCTTACTCAGAATGGGAGATCGTTCCATTCTACAACCAACTACGACTAGCAAACAACGAATATAAGGAAGGCATTCTGATAGAATGGATGCACTTAGTTATGATGTGATAAGAGTAGAGAACAGATCAGTGGATTGTATGGCAGAGAATGAGGAAGAAAGGAAGGGGAATAGTTTCCAGAGACTATCTATCGTTCAAGAGAGAGGGAAAGTGATCAATTAGATGTACAATGCTGCAAGATCTAATAGAGATCAGTGTGAAATATGGAGGTGTTGATGGGTAGATCACTCACTGGTGGTGGTTGAGAAGGAGGTTGTGGAGTAGAGAATATCTCGGATAGATTGAGTTCATCCGAATAACCACGAGCTGTTTCGATACCAGAGTCGTTGAAACGAGAAGGGGAAAGGGCTAAAATGAATTGCGATCAGAGATAGAACAAAGAATCAAAAAGGGATCACAATGAGCAATTCATGCATCATTCCACGCGTAAACGAACTATTCTGAAACTATTCTCTGCGTTTCCACAATAAGAATGTTTCAAGAAGTACCATTAAGAAAGCGTACGTTCGATTCTCCCATTATGAAAAATACTTCCTGGAATGTCTTTAGAAGGACACGAATAGACAAACCGGTGAATGATCGTGAGATGGAGGAGAGGACGCTAGATGCTCTTCTCACAATGGACGACAGTGAACCACGACGATACACCTCCAATAGGATAATTGTAGAAGATCCCTTCTCCGGCGATGAGGAGACACTCACACTATTAGAATAGAAATACTGATATCCCTGACTGTTGCTCGATCGAAGACTCAGATGAGGACTACAAAGATGCTACCGTAACCAGAGAGATCGATCGAGAATGCAAAGTGTCACCTGTTATCGAAGGGCATCTGAGGACTGCCGCCACTCTTCTCCTCTCGATCTCTTCCTCGTCTCTCCCCGATTCGGAATACGGCACGCAATTCGTTGCGGAAACTGAATTTGATGATTACGATATCTCTGATCTCTAATTTACCACTTCCGTGCCTAGAAGAATCATCGAATACGATAGAATGGGACTTACAATGGATTTCTCGGTGAGGCGGAAGATATCAGCCCGAATCGTTCATCGATAGGGACGTCATCGTAGTTTTCACAAGCAATTTCCCAATGGACTGCCGGTTCTCGTGAGGGAGAACCATTCTTTGCCTCCATCACAAAACTCCCATCGATGAGTTGACACAGACCAGATAAATCAGTTCAAACAATCCCATTGAGAGCAGTGGTCATCAATCGATAGTGAAGGAGACGCATGTGGTCATCTTTGATCTACCCTTCTTACGCCCGATTTCATCGATGCGAATTCGGAGTCCCAAAGTGTCCATGTGGTAATTATCGATTTCCAGAAGTTTTCTGAAGAACGAGTCATTTAAGAAAATCGATAAATTAATTTAATTAATTAATATAATTTTCGAAAAAATAGAATCAGTTTGCATTATTGTCTACTTGATACGGTAATTCCGGAGAGAGCACTCAGTTTACTTGCTTTTCTCGGTCCAATAATTGACCGTCCAATTATTTGTTGTTGTCGCGTATTGTGCTCATTATATTTATGCCTATGGCTATACCTTATGCATGCATCGTATTTAGATGGCTCTTCGATCACTCAATCGGTTACATCTGTTGAGTAAGGTCGAATGTTTTCGTCATTCGCCATTCGTTCCGTATCGAATCGTATGTGTTCCTCTTCCATCAACCCGTCCATTCTCATCTTTCGACGACGAAGAAGCTGAGAGAAAAGCGAAGATCGAGCAGGAGAGAAAAGAGAATGAGGACAAACGTGAGGTTTCATCTTGATTCTTCACCTGTTGCATCATCTGCCGTTGCATGATAGCCGTGTTCTTTTATCTTTACAATGAGTTCCTTTGGTTTCTTCAGGGAAGGTTCGTCGTGCCTATGCACTTGGAGGTTGCTTGATGGTTATGTGGCTTTCTACCCATGCCATTCTTCTCTACAAACGAAGGAATGAATACAGGTACAATATTATGTTACATCCTCTTATAAAATCTTACGTTTACGATGATTTCTGAAAATATGAAACCTGTCGTGTAGATCGATTTTGTGAATTCAGATTGCTCAACGAGAAACTTCCACCAATCGAATGGGATGAGTTCAAGAGAGAATATCTGGAGAAAGGACTTGTTAGTTTGATTTTTAGTAGGATTTAAAATGATCGAGACCTGCTGCTCAAAATTCGTTACGAAAACTAGAAAATTTCAATGTCTGTTATTCGGAATTGTGATATTCAGGTGAAGACAGTGGTGTTTCAACCCCATTTCGACGTCGGAAACGTCTATCTCCACTCTCCCCAGGAACAAGCTATGAAGAAGAAAATTGTAGACCTGGTAGGTCCAGCCATAGATCGATATCGAATTAAGTTTATTCATCTGCTCTCAATGTATTCGAAAGGTATGTTTTGTTTGTTTTCAGTTACATGCAGCACCCGATAAGTTCTCTCGTCCTCCCGATGTCAGATTCATCCTCGAAGCATCGGCCAAAGATGCGAAGAAGCTATTCGATGAAGCCATTCTGAAGGCGAATGCTGAGAAGGCTGAATTCGAATTGGACGAATTCCCCAGTTATCGGTGAAAGATTAGAGATTACTGTAGGTTTGGATGAGATAGGAGGATCAGGGCTATTAGATGCTCTTAACCGAGATATATTTCTTCATAAACAAAATTTATCACTTGTTTTCCTTACGAAAGAAAATAATTAAGCACATGTTTTCAGTGAACTCTCCTTCATTCTCGCATCTTCAGTCTTCGCTGTAGCAGCAGTGGCGCTAGTGAAATAGATCAAGAGAATATCGCTCCCTTGATCTTCCTCCCTGTGATTAGGAATTAGGATACATCTTTTTGTTGTTGAATAGACATGATTTCGTTGTTTCGTAATATGAAGATGAGGATGTCTAGGATGAGTCAATGATTTTCCATCTCGATCCTGATCTCCTCCTCCGGCCGTCTTCCTCCCTCCTTCCTCCTCTCCCCTCCCTCTCCCCCAGTCGGGATGACGTTTCATTCTGAGTGTGACTCAATTCGTCTCCTTATCGACCATATTTGCACAATAGAGTGATAAGAACCGTTGGGTATAAGCTTGACTCTCCTTTATTCTTCCCAGTCACTCCTCTCTTCACACTTCCATCCAACCATGCACATCGAACATCCTGTATGTTTTATTATTATTAGAATTGTTGAGTTTGGACATTATTGTAGATAAAGAGATAGATTACTTGATTTCTTTCTCCACATCATGGGTATGGTAGTACTCTTCAGATGATTCCTCTCACAACTCCTCTCATGCACGGAATGTGCGAGGGAGCGAAGATTGAGATCGATGGAATGCCCTATATGGGACCACAGCAGTCAGTTACTATCCATCCATTATGCTACTTCTTCCTTCACAATTCTGTTCCTATTGATACAATTTTTGTATTTTCTAAATGTTTTCGAAGTCTGTCAGTTGTTCAATATCCAAAATCAATGGTCTTTCTAAAGCGTCCGTAATTTGCCAAGTACGGTAAAGTGCAAGTTTTCGAAACGATACCGTAGCGTCTCATCTTTCCGCTCTTCTTTGCTTGAATAGTCATTCTTCACCATTCTTATCTTTTTCATGATTCTCCTCCATTGTGAAACGACCTGTATGTCTCGGATAGAAAAAAAAGTTGTCACTTTGAAGAATTCAGAATGTTTCATCATTATAATGATGAAACAATAAATTAGGAAATTACGCTCACCAAGGAAGAAAAAAGAGAACTTACAAAAAAAATCAATGAAGAACTGAAGACATATAGCATCTTATTAATCTCTTCAGTGGATTCACCATCGAACTCCTCACTGCACATGGTTCGATTCTCCACATGGACGTTCGATTCCAGCAGCATACAATCGTCATGAATAACTTCCATGATGGTTCGTCGTGTTTATCTACATAGAAACATCTCTTAAAGCTTTCTTCTGCTAGATTAAATATGAATGTTTGTGTAGGTCACTGGCATTGCGAGGAGCGATTCCCTCTTCCCTTCTGCATTGGATCTCACTTCCATCTCAAACTCAAAAACCATCCCGGACACTTCGCGGTACAGTATCCTACCGTACTCCTTCCTTACTCTTTTCCTTGCAGGTGACAGTGAATGGAATGCACGTAGCTCACTTCCATCATCGTGGAAATCCCCATCACATCACTGCTTTCCACGTCAGAGGAGACGTCGCCGTGCACAAGCTCTGTTATCATAATTTCAGCCATCCCAGTCAGTAATTTCAATCAATTATTTTCCCATCTACTTCAATCTATAATCATGATCATCTCCTTCATTGCAGTAGTGTGTGCTCCTCCTCCTCCTCCTCCCGTAGTGATGGCCCCTCCTCCCGTGGTAGTGGCTGCTCCTCCTCCAGTCTACATTCCTCCTCCTCCCCCTGTTGTCGTCGCTGCTCCTCCCGCTGTCGTGAGTCTCCCCCCCCCCTCTCCTCCCCTCTCTCACTCCCCTTCATCCCTTACCCTTCAGGTCGTAGTGGATGACCATCATCATCATCATCACGGAGGGGCAGCTGCAGTGGCGGGAGTCGCAGCTGGAGCCATCGTAGGCACGGCGGTACTCGGAGCGGTCAGTTATCGATTCGATACAGTACTCCTTCCCCCTCTACCGTATCATTATCGATCTGATTCAATTGCAGGCACTTCGACATGGCCATCACAGAAGACACTGGTAATCCATCTCTTCTTATATGAACTTCAATTGTTGAATCAAACCAAAAAAATATGAATTCTTTATGGCACGTTATAATCATTGATTGTTGACTCTGACTATGTATGTACATGAACAAAGGAATGCTAATACTGCTTTTTCACAACAATAATCTGCCTTAGACAGGGTAGGTTATACCTACGATGATATTCTATACTATGAATCATACTCGTATCTACTGGATCTACCACTACGATATCTCTAAACAGCCTTCTTCAATCTCTTGTGTAGATCTTTCTCCGTTCCACTCTCCGCCTCTTCGTATTCAAACGATCGAAGCATTAGAACTGAAAGAAGAGTGGATTCAATCATATCTAGTCGTCTTCTCTCTTCGATTCTCCACTTACCATCCTCTTCGTATGTCATGGATACGAGTAGATATTGCAGTAGAATTGGATGTCGAGGGAAGGAAACTGTCCTTCGTTTCCATTCTGCTAGAGGATAAAGAGATGAAGAGAGGAGCGAGAATGCCTGAATGGGAGACACTCCTCCACAATAATTTCTGCTACCGCTCCATTCTATAGATAGATCTACTTTGCACATTGCAAATCCCCTTTTCTGTTTCACTTTGTTTTCTTGTGTCACTCCTTCCCTTCACTCCCTCCACTCTCTGCATCTCCAATAGAAATGGAAATAAGCAGAGGGAGACGAAAACACGAAGTGAACATAGCAACCCCGTGAGTGTTGCTCTTCTCTTCCCTCCCTCTCTTCCCTCCACCTCTCGTCACTCACTTGGTAATTGAGATGTCCATTCGGAAGTTCTCGTGGATTACTGTGATAGATCATGAAGAGATCCTTTAGAAGAAGACCCAAGAACGGAATAATCACCTGAACATAATTGATACAGTGATGGGCCAGTCCAATCAATCGATTGTAATCGTCTACCGTACCTTCTGGTCGTCTTTACTCGCTCCTTCTGCCCTCCACAACGCTGCTTTCATAGTTGATCGATAGGAGACGAAGTTACCCGATGGATCCAATTGGTGTTGGAGGATATCCAACTTGGCCCGATCAACCTTCGACCACTGAATTCATCTCATTCTTCTCCTCTGATCATCTTCTCTCTCACCGTTCTCTTCAATCTCTGCACTGCATTCGAATTGAGACCGGCGACGATGGCACACGTTGAATTGAAGTTCCCTCTATCGAAGCATTCCTTCGCTGTCTCCACCCAACTATCGATTATAGACGCTCGTAATCTCTTTCGAGAATGACGAAGAATCTGG
The DNA here is from genome assembly GCA_900490845.1 of Pristionchus japonicus. Classification (NCBI taxonomy): domain Eukaryota; kingdom Metazoa; phylum Nematoda; class Chromadorea; order Rhabditida; family Neodiplogasteridae; genus Pristionchus; species Pristionchus japonicus. The sequence goes on along the minus strand of LS504175.1, from coordinate 435,389 downwards.
AGGGAAGACTCCTTTTTCTTCTCCTTTTCAAGCCATGGTCCTTCTCCCTCTGTTGAATAACTCCCTCACCTCAGTAGCAACCAGAGAGGAGAGTCGATTGAACCAGTGTATGCATGAGTGGACGGAGGGATGAGAAGGAGAAGAGAGGAAGGAATCGTGATCAGACTGGGAAATACACTGGATGATATCGTCCAATGCCATCATCGACAGTCGTTCCTGTAATGGGAATCACCCTCCATTCACGTTCCTCTCAACGACTCTCTTAATTGGTCTGACTAATAACTTCTCTAATGGCCTACCAATTCAATGTGAGTCAATTGCTGAGCAATTAGTGAGGTGTCTGACGAGATTGCGAAGAGGCCAATCTGTGATTTGAGTAGAGTGAGACTGGATAATAGGGTGTGGAATGAAGCATTCGTGTGTGCGAAATCATTCTAGCTATACGTTGTACAATGCAGATAAAATGGAATAACTCACAATCGATTGGGAAAGAGTAAATTCTTCATCATTCTTCACAACGAGACTAGCAAGAGCCTTCTCGTATCGATCGATTCGACTCAACTACAAATTAGAAGAGGTGAATAACCGTAGAAATAGCTTAAAAGAATGCCGACTAACCGTACTCTTGAGATTGAGAATGAGCTGGTTGCTCTTCACTCGATGATCCTCGTCTATGCAAACCAATTGGAGAAGTTCCTCCATTCTGAAATAGATTATTCATTCACTGACAGTATGATTATATTCGTCATTTCATTCTTATATTGTGTCTTCAGCTATCGTGTTGTAATCTATCCCAATCTTATTCAGAGATTCTATCGTCATTTATCAGCCAGCTCACAACTACAAGAATGATACTATCATAGATACATATCAACATATGTAGATGGTAGATGAACCGACCTTCTAATCATCTCCAGATTGGTGAAATCATGAGGAATGTGAGTGGTCCACATCGATGCGAGTGAATAGATTGTATTGAAGAGTTCCGATCTCTTCTCTCGACAGAAATTGTCCCCCGTCGAGTTTTGAGAATACATCGTTTGCTGAAATAAATATGATATTTTCATAATTCAGATTGGGGTTCAGCCATCTCCGATTTCCTATAAGCTTTATTCTTTCATCCCCAACAATCTGAATAAAACTGAAAATGGGATCTCACATGGAATAAAGAGATGAGAACATCGAGAGGAGCCATCGTTGTTCGGATATTGAGTAGAAGAGTAAATGAATAGGAAGAGGAGGAAGAGGAAGATGGGATATCAGTGGAGGGAAGAAGAAGGGAGATCAATCCCTCTGCTGTTCCACTCACTACTCTACCCTCTGAATCACGAATTATCGAGTCCTGCAAGGAAGAAGAACGATCTATTGATTATTCCATCTACCGTTCAGTTCTTCCTCTCTCTCTCTCTCTCATGGGGGGAATCCCCTCCTTCTCTTCTCCTTCCACCTACCATTGTTTGACTATTCGATGTTGAGGGAGTGGAAGAAGTCGATCGAAGACCGTCGAACATCTGATGGACAACTACCAATTAATAGAATAATCATTCATCCATTCATGGTCACATCCGAAATAAATCTATCGTAGTTCAGGCATTTTATGATTTACTATCTCACGAATGAAGTATTGAGTGATGCAGCTAAGAATGGAGGAATAGCTGTTGACAGAAGCTATGGGGTTGGTCTCCCAATCAGAGTAGAACCCCCAATTAGAGAAGAGAGAGAAGGAGAGGGAGAGAAGAGGACTTGATGGAGAGATCGAATGGAATGGAACGGGAGTAGAAATGATAGAGGAGAAGAATGAGTTGAATAATGGGAAAAGAGAAGAGTAAATGACTGGAAGGGAAAAGGAACACTCGTACTATTCATTGTTGAGAGATATCGCATTGAAAAGAGAGAGAAGAAGAGAGAAAGGGAAGAAAATGAAGGAGGAATGGATGAATGATGAGAAGTAGGTTATGAGAAGAAGAAAAAGAAACAATGAAGAGGAGAAGATGAAGAAGAATAAAGGAAAGAATACACTAGAAGTTCCCAATGAATAGGATGGAATCCCTACTTACTCATGGAGAAAACAGGAGGAAGAGAGAGAGAAGGAGAAGGAGGAGAGAGAAAGGAGTGTAGAAAAGGAAGAAGAGGAAGGAGGAGAATGAAAATGAATGGGAATGAGAAGAGGAGGAGAGATACAAGACTTTCCCGTGAAAGGGCTACTGGGTCAAGCTAGCCACTCTCTCTCTCTCTCTCTCTGTCCCTCTCTCACGATCTCGAGAGGGGGAGGGAGGGAGGGGGGGGGGGGGGAAGCAGTCAAACAGTGACCATCTCGGGTGGTGGATCCCCCTCCCATAGTTGTATACTCTCTCTCCCTCTCTCTCTAGCATGATGAGTAGCCATATGGTAGGAGGGGAAGGAGAGAGAGGAGAGAACTGAATATGGGAAGGAGGATGTAAAATGGAGTAGAAGGGGGATAAGGATGACCTCTTGACTCCCTTACTCCTCCTTCCTCCTCCCTCTCTTCTCTCTAATCATTCCTCTCACTTTCCGCTGATACAAGGAGGGAGGGATGCTGCAAAGAGAGAGATGATACTTCCCTCTCCCTCTCTCTCCCATATGATTCAACCCCTTGGATGTACAAGAGAGGAAAGAGCAGCGAAGGGGGAACACATTCAACATATTCAATATCTCTTTCATCATCTTCTTCTTCTTCTCAACGACTTCCTCTCCATTCTCAGTCACTCTACTCACTCTTAGTCTATCTTCTCCCTCGAAGGAATAAATCGACAGGTGGAGAAGAATGAGAAGACTGAGACGAGAAGTAGAAGAGATAGAAGGAAAAGCTCTCCATTCCTTCACTTATCCCACAAGTAGAGTACAACTAGGCAACCTCTCTCCTCGATCTGCTGCAACTCAGTCACAGTCTTCAGTTCAACTACGATAGGTAGGATAGGGTAGATATTTGTCTTTCTCTTCGTATCGAAGAAGCCAATGACTATCTATTTCTATCCCTTAATCTCCCAATAAGTCATCACATTGGGGGATACGGTAATCCCTTCGTAAGCTGACGTTCTTTGGATCCATTTGGGAATCGAGAACATTATTATTCCATTTGAGATACCTTTGGCATGACTACCGTACTCCTCAGCCTTTTCCAATCTCTCTCTCTCTGCTTATCTCTTCAGTTCACGTATCATCGTTCTGTGCATCAACAGTCTCTCCAGAGTAAGAGTCTGTGTATTCAGCTGAAGGGGGAATCCATAGCTTCCGGGCTGAGAATCAAATGTAACCTCTCTTCTCTTCTATTTTTCATATGCTCTAACACGATTCGTTCTCATCACCTGCCTTCATATCACGAATGGAATCATTCAATCTTCCAGTTTAGTCTTTCCTCCCCTTATTCCCCCTCTCCTTTTCCTCCATAAGCATATGTTCTCTCCGATCGAATTTGACAACTACTCTCTTCTCTTCCACGTTTTCTCGCACTTGTCTCTCTAGCTCATCCACTGATTCTTTCTTTCTTCTTCTCAATCTACAATAACAGAGAGAACATATTCCTTCCATCCATTTATCAACATTAGTCTGCAACATTTGCTCACTTCCTTTCTATTCTCGTCTATTTCCGCTTCTGTGACCTCTGTCTTCTCTTCTGATTCGTCCATTCATTATGTAGATGAGAGTATCTCCTCCTTCTCTTCTCTCTCTCTCTCTTCTCTCTCTCTCTCTCTCTCTTCTCTCTCTCTCTCTCTCTCTTCATCAATCCATTATCATCTCTGAATGGGAGATATTCACCATCGATTTCTTCTTCTCCTTTTTCGTCTCTTTATGTGTACATCTCTTTTCCCCTGTGATCCCTCCTCCTGTTCCTTTCTCTCCGTTGAATCTCTCTTAGTAACGACTCCTCTTCTCCATTCAGATTCTCCCTTCTCCATGAGTGGTCGACGTCAATCCGTCACAGCTCAGATACAGCGGACTGCGAGGTATGAGTCCCCTCCCTCACCCCTCTCCCTACCCTCATCCATCTCCATCCCATTCAGACGATTCTCAGCTGCACTCGTACCTCAATTGACTAAGCTCGAGACTCTTCCTATTCTCGATAAGATCAGAGGAGTCGAGATTCGGATCAATAACTTCTCCACGGTAAGGACTACCGTACTCATCCGCTCATCCTTCTCTATTACAGTATGCGACGGCTCAACAACAGTACATCCTCCACAATTCCGTGCAATTCGCTCCCATTGAATTCGACATTTTCTCTTTAGTAAGAAGAAGATAATCAATTGTATATAGACTATAAATTGGCAGGAAGATAGACGTCCCATTCTATCGGCGTCTCTTTATCCTGAGGAAATCGTTGTGAATGAAGGACAAAAGAGAATTGTCGCCCTTTCTCTCAATGAAGATGATGCGATCGGAACTCATATCGCCCATATCAAACATCCTGTCTCTGGTGAGAAACCATGCTGTGCATCACGAGACAACGTAGAGAAGAGAGAAGAGTAGAGTAGAGGGAAGAAGAGACTGATTGAGGGATGAAAGTATACGAGATCAACGAGAATTCAACGGAGGAATTGAGTATTCGATCGTGCAGTGAAGACAGTGAAGAATATCGATTGAAAGCTATTGAGGAGGGACTTGCAAGTCTTTTCTTCTCTTGTGGGCAAGTCAATCATGTGCAAAGAGATGAATGAATCTTCCCTCTTACAGATGCAGTTATACAAAGAGCAAGTGGGAGATGAAGAAACTGGTCAGAACTGTTGCAACGATTGCTCCCAAGAAGAGCTTCTTCAGTGAGAACGCCATGATGGTGAGAGAGTCCATTTCATCCGCCCCTCTCCTCAAGATCCTTTATCAGGCATCATGGGTATCGGATGTGGACAACGAGACTCGACTCGTCGCTCTCTCGTCAGCCATCGTTCAACTCATCAGAGAGGGATATCCCGCTGTACTTCACATTATCAAGGAATTCCACATTCGCCATGGCTGATGTTGAGCATGCTGCCCAACGTACACTCGATTACACTTCTCTCGCCATATATACTTACAGCCGCTTCTCATTTCCAGCCTTTATCACCTGTCCCGATGGCAAAAATATCCAACCGTTGCTAAATCACATCTTATCCCGTGTTGTAAATATTCATATTCTGAATTGTCTAGAGTTTGTGAGCCCGTAATTCAATAAATTTGGCTCTCATTTGAAAGAAGGACGGAGCTCGAAAACCTCGTAATTGAATGTTGAAGAGGCTTCATTTTCAAGGCCAACGCAAATAAAGTTCCTGCAAGGAAATGAGTCGAATTAGAAAAAAAACGTTAGGATGGTGCTGGAAAACGCTAGATAAAGGGAGAGATCTAACCATATTATGAAAAAAAAGACCGAAGATCTGCAAATCCTACGCTTTTCAGATGCAAATCAGTCGATTATTTTTCAACCTACCGTAATCAAGAAGAGTACAACATAATAACGGAACTGAAATAATATTTGAAGTTTTATGTTCGATTACCAACTTTCAAGTTTCATCAATGTTTACATTAAACCTGGAGACATTAAATATCTATTAATTTATAAAAATACAAAAATAAACAGGCACAGGTAATTTTCACTGTATATATCATCATTCGCTCCCAAAAGAGAGACGCGGTAAACTTAGTTTTTCAATTCACTTTCTTCTCAATCTGATTTCCGCTTTTACTTCGCTTGCATTTATCGCCTTTTTGGTCCAAGTTTTCGATCGTCTTTCAGGTTATTCTCTGTATGTCGAGTTGATGAGCAGATCGAAAGGAAAAGGCTCGCTCAAGCTTGCTGTAGGTTGTTTTTTGCTGTGCTTTGTTCAATTATTTAAATATTTAATGTATTTCGTTAACCTGGAATAATAAGTTCAGGACTTCGAGTTCAGCGATGTTCTCGGTAAAGGCGGATTCGGCGAAGTGCATAAAGCATACTGGAAGGAAGAGTCCAAATATGTTGCAATCAAAAAGGTTCGGATTTAATTAAAACGGTATATTTTGGATCTATTTAGAGTTGATTTGATTGGAGAAATATGAGTCTCAACGCTATTCTGTGTTGTTCTCATTTCAAATCCAGTCACTGGTCAAATGTCCACAATTGTTTTGTACACTCAATTTACAACACATTGAACCATTTCCCAATTAATCTGTGGTTGAAATTCGAAATTATTGCTCATTTCAGGTGAACTCAAAGCAACGAAGTGATCAGCTGAAACAGGAAGTAGAGAATCACCAGAAGATTGACCACGACAATATTGTAAAGTTCTATGGTTACTTCAAGGAGAATGATGTGGAGTGAGTCACTTTCCTTGTAGCTCTTTCAAGCTAATCTTTAGCTATATCGTTATGGAACTGTGTCCAGAAGGATCCCTTCGCGATTACATGAAGAAGCAGGACATTATTCTTTCTCCTGAACAAGGTGAAGAATCTCGTTCGTTCGTGTTAATATTTTGTTCATTCAGCGGTATCCGTGATGCGTCAACTAGTGAATGCCCTTCTCCATCTCCATCAAAAGGGAATCTGTCATCGAGATCTCACTTCCGGCAACGTGCTCATTCAAAGAATTCGAGATACTGGAGAAAATGCCAAATTTCACGTTGTAAGTATGCACTTCAAAATGGATATTATAATTTTATTTTAGATATTGTCTTGATAGCTTTTAAAAACTCTGCTTTTTTCAGAAAATTTGCGACTTCGGACTAGCGAAAGTAATGAAAGCGAGAAGAGAACCGCATACTGTGGCAGGCACTCCAGGCTATATGGATCCGTATGTTACTCTGTCAACCACCTTTATCGAATTTAAAACAACAAAATATCGGAAATCGAACTGAAGATTAATTATTCAGTCATGTGACTAATCGTAACAACTACGGGAAGGAAGTAGACTTATATTCACTCGGATGTGTACTCTACTTCATGCTAACCGGATGTGAGCCATGCGCTAAACCTGATGAGAAGTTCAGATTCCCACGGTTGGTCACTTTTTGGGTGTACACTCAACCTGAGAAAGGGAAAATGAGTAAATTAAACTTCAGTCTACAAGAGCTGGACGAGGATGCTATTGACATGATCCGTAGTCTTACTCATCCTAATCTGTCAGTCAGAATGCAACTAGATAGTAGGTCATTTTCCTGTTCTCGAAAAAGACAATGGTCGGTATTTCAGGGATCAAGAACAGTCCATTCATGCTACAGAATGGTCAGTCAATGGCCGAATATCCCACCAGGTTCGATCAGTACGAACTTTAATAGTTTATTATCGTAGCTTGTTGAGTTTGAAGTGTTTTCCAGCATGCACAGTCGACGATCGATGGAACGACAACCAGCTGCCTCGTTTGAACAGAGATCCATTCGTGAAAGAAGTAAATCGAGAGGTGCTCTGAGGGAACGAAATAGATCTCCCTCTGCTCCCTCCAGACAATTCGTATGTTTATTCATTGTATTGACTCGTTTATTGAATCTTTGCAGTGCCGTTCCCGGAGTTCATCTCATATGCTTGCCATTACGAATGAAGGGACTAATCGAGATTGGCCGATGAATTTTGATCGATTGACAGGTTGACAGGTTTTATATTTCTCTACTCTAGTTTGCTTGATTGGTAATCTCGTTTATCTCCTTAACTGAGATTCTAAAGGGAAAAAGGAAGAGAAGGACGGATACCGTCTGGAGATTATCAGTCCGAATGAAGCATTGCTTACGGTAAATGCGAATGGAAGGAATGATGATGGAAGTCTGCTTATGAGCATATACGTTGACAAAGGAAGACAGAAGGTCATATTCAAAGCTGAATAGTAGTGTGTTATCTGCATAGCTACAATATACGCTTTTTTTTCAAATTTTCAATTAAAGGTGGGAATTCCGTGTAATTATCGTGATCACTCTTCTCCTCGCTTCGAGTGGATTTTCTCCATGGATGATACTCGATTTGAATCACACCGACGGCTCTACAAAATAGTAAGCATCAACTGGATGAAGATTTATAATCGTTGAATTTGAGGTGGTACGGTTACTTGAAGATATTCGGTGGAAAGTAGCGAAAGTTATCTTTAACAATTCAAGTTTCTGCAAGGATGGTATCATCAGATTAATGGAAAATGGAGATTTAAGAATGAAGGACAGCCAAGGTTTTTTTCCTATTTTTATGCAGTTTCAAATATAATTTCAATTTTGCAGGCATTTATAGTGTTCCGGCTGATTCGGATATCGTGTATGAAGGCAATCCGAAGAATCCAACGGGGACTGTGACTAATCGTCAGTTTAGACACTTTATCGCGAATTTTTCAATAGATAGATCTCAAATAACGTCGTGTACTTATTCGGCAAAGATACAAATATTCAGATAGTTTTGATATCTAATGACTCCGGAAATACATCTTTCAGCGGTGAAACGGGAACAAATCCTCAAATATCGTAAGCTGGCAAGAGGTACAGAGGAACTGATGGAGAGTCTGGGATTTGAATTTCCCTACATTTCGTACGATATCGTGTGAGTCTCATTTCAAAAAGATTTTCGAGATTTAATTAGTTCATCCGTTTTTTCTCCATTCGGATAGATGACAGCTTACCTCCTTATCACTTTCCGATGGTCACTGACAGGAACGATGAAAACACTCGCTATACCTATTTGTCTTGATTATGCAGGAACGATACGAAAACGGTAACGAGGAATGCGAGAGAGGCGATGGGAGAATCGAGTAGAATTCCCAGATCAGCAGGGTTCGTTGTGATTTCAAGCACAGAAACAAGTTGAATTTCAGATTGAATCTGGCAAGCAGAGAAGTGTCGAGGGTATCAAGGGCAAAATCCAGTTGCTCCCACATGCAGAAACCATCAGTCAGAATGATTGGAGACAAATAATATAACTATTTAATTCGTAGTTCGCGTCGGCAGCACAGACCAATTGGACAGCGCCTGAAGGGTCCACACGGCATTATGACAAGGAGAATGCACCACGACAAATAATAGTCTTGAAATCGAAGGAAGGAAAGGTGAATATGCAGTTCCCACCGTTTTCTCATGAAACCTCTCTAGATTCTGGGAATCAAGGACAAAAGCGATGGAACCAGTTTACGAGTCTCAACATCGAATCCCGGCCAGTACATATATAGTGACTCAAGAGGACGTGAAGACAGGTGATTAAACTCACTCCTTGGAAGTTCAATTTATTCTTATTAGTTCCAGATTCCCGTTCACTGGAGATTATAAATCATTATCGCCACAACAATCCTACCTAATGAGAAAATTGAATGACCGATTGAACGGCTAATTTAACCATCCTTGTGTACATGCAATGTGCCGAATAACATTTATGAAAGTAAACACTTGAAAAATAAATAGCAATGATAGTATGTCGTATGTACAATTGTTTACGAAAACCCTTTTTACAAACCCATCGAAAGCGATATTTTAATGTTGAAAGCTTCAATATTCTCTGATGTACATCAACGGTATTCACAGAACTTTACGTTTAGTCAAATCGGCTCTTGCCTCTTTAATTTCTTCAAGTAGCTCTTTCCTTGCGTCACTACAGTCATTGAAATTGGCGACTCCGAGAAGGACTGAGAGAGCTGCGTGGAGCTGCAGTGACATAGTGTTAATTTAAAAGTACCATATCATCACTATTAATTCTACTCCATTCCTCGCCTTCTACGATTGGAGCATAGTATGCATAATATTCATCAGCATACTATTATTCATGCATACTATTACTGCATTGTTTCCGACGATGTTTTTGACCTATGACGATACGGGTTCCCCCCCTCCCCCCAATGTGATTAAACTGACCCCGAGCAAGAATACTCCATATACGGGAGCGTATGTGATGAAATGCTGGATCCCGGTGATGGGGAGGTCAACAACATTCAGCAGAAGAAGGCACGAGATCCAAAGGAGCGTCAAAATAACAAGCCTTTTCAAATAGATCATCAGTTGAGTTGCCATTTCTGAAAAACGAATGTTCACCAATTATAACAACAGGAAGGCAAACGATACTAAGATGCGGAAGATGCGGATAAACAACCGAAAACGAAAGTCGAACAACGAGTTGCCATCCAAGTGGTACCACCACACGAAATAAATTTGAACATAAAATGTCTCGCCACGAAAATCAGGGACTACCGTATTCCGTTTAAAGAGAACTCGTCAGAGTGAATTTTCTTTTTTCCGTATATTTTTCGCCTAAAGTATCGTTTTGTACGTATTTCCACGTGTTTTTTTGTACATTGATGCTTTAACTGCATTCACGCCTTTTGTTGCAGCTTTCCGCAAACATGGGAAAGCCTATGGGAATCCGTACGGCGCGCAAGCTGCGCAACCATCGCCGTGATCAGCGATGGAACGACAAGGACTACAAGAAGGCACACCTCGGAACCAGATGGAAGGCCAACCCCTTCGGAGGTGCCTCCCACGCCAAGGGAATCGTCCTCGAGAAGGTGTAAGTATACTTTCATTGATATCTACTCCGTAACAACACCCGTTACTTTAGTTTCTTTTGCATTTTTTTTCTTATTTGTAACGTGATTGGTTCTAAGTACGGTTTCATTGGAATTATAGGTGTGTCGTAATTCAGATATCGCTCTATATTTTCATTACATTATTTCAGTGGAGTCGAGGCTAAGCAGCCTAACTCTGCTATTCGCAAGTGCGTTCGTGTCCAGCTCATCAAGAACGGAAAGAAGATCACCGCTTTCGTCCCCAACGACGGTTGCTTGAACTTCATTGAGGTGATTTGCAAATCTTGTTAATAAAAGTAGTGGTTAGATTGTCGGTACTTGTCTAGTTCTCCGGAAGAGTATCTATCCCCCATCCACCCCGACCACCAACCCTGCGCTTGGAAATATCTTATTAGGAATGAGTTAAGCTCAACCATTCTTCCGGGGAACTAGACAAGTGCCAGATTGTCGACGTAATTTAGTGGTGTGTAATTTGAGTGAATATATTTACATTAAACATTAGATTTACCTGATTTTCTCAATCACAATCAGACCACAAGACTAAATTAGTTTAATAGGTTGTCGAAAAATAGGTATGTCATGAATCACATTTAAATATGCGATATTTGTCGCAAATGATGAGCATTTCCAGGAGTAGGGGAGTGAAGGAAATAGGCTGAGGTTTCATAGTAGTTTCCAATCCGCACTTCTAAACCGGGGTGAGCCGGGCTTCAGTAGAAGTGCCGTTTCAGTTCAATTCTTAAATTTTAATGTTTGAAAGCTCATGTTTGAAAGGTAGTGTACCCAATCGTTGAAACCGAAATCTTGCTATCAGGTGCTATTTCCTTTCATTTTCTTAAACGGGCTCGAGTGCTCAATTTATTAATTACGTTTCTATTATACCGTATCTAAAACTTTCCGGAAGATATCTATTACTATCCGGGAGAGTGAGTGTTACGATACTTTAGATAGTTATTGTTGTAAATTTTTCGAAATAAAGATGATGGTACTCTGATAGCAAAGTTCATTCCACGTATGTAGATGAATTGTGGAGCGGATATTACAACCCATTAGATGCTGAAGATTTAAATTAACGCTTCGTTTCTATAAGTGATAGTTTTTGCTTTTTAAATGTCCTCTTGCTTTAGGTGTGCTGTGCTTATACATATTTTTGAAATATACAGTAACTTGGGAATAGTTGTTAAATAATTCTCATTTCATGGGAAATAGATTCAGGGGCATCCCCACCTCATCCCGTTGGTTAGAATGAGTGATAAGACAACCTATAATTATGAATTGATATTGCATTTATCCTGAAGGGTCCTTAATTTTCGAAAGTCGAGTTAATCGTCAATTAGTGTTAACACATTCTGTATTTACGCTTGTGCTTTACAGGAGAACGATGAGGTGCTCGTTGCTGGATTCGGTCGTTCCGGACACGCCGTCGGAGATATTCCCGGTGTCCGTTTCAAGATCGTCAAGGTCGCTAACACCTCCCTGATCGCCCTGTTCAAGGGAAAGAAGGAGCGTCCTCGTTCTTAAAGCCCCTTCGTTCTCGCTTCAATTGTTTTTGTTTTGTGAGGATGAAATGAAATGTTATCTCTTACTCATCTGTAGTGTTTTACATCGTCAAGGGGAGTGGGAAACATTTCATTCTGTTGCGTATGCTAGGTACTCTGACAAGTAGTGAAGGGGGCGGGCGGCCAGGGACATTCAATCCAGTCCCCCTTTGTCCCGCGGATAGAGCGACCGGCTTTCCTCTCCTCCGAGAAAAGGCGTGATCCCTGTTTTATCTTCAATTCTGCTATATCTTCTCTGTTTTCATTTCGCTGTGATCGATGATTAGCAGATATATTTTTTCAATAGATATTTGTTTTAGTATTGATCACAACGGTCTTGGTCTTCGCGGTTTATATTTATCGTCTAAATGGGAGAGAATGTATGCAGAAAATTGTTCGATAGTTCTCAATCGGACAGTCTTCAAAAATTGTAAGTCCACTGCTCCTTTTAATTGTCTTGAAATGACCTCGCCTCCTCCAGAGCACCCTCGAATTCCATGGGTGGAGTGTACATTATGGGTTTGACCCTTGCGTTCATTGGTCTGCTTTTCCATTATATGCACATTGTCATCGCTTTCTTCGTCGCTATCGCTACGTACATTGCCATATTTCACGGTGATTTCTGGTATCGATCCTTCTTGACGCTGAACAGAGACTTGAGGTGAGGGGTTTTTGGCTTGAGGAAAGAGAGGAGGGAAAAGGAGGGTGAAACACTCGAGACTCTCTCTTTCGATCGGTGCGACTGTGAAGCAAAAACTGGATAGTCGTTATAGAGAGGATGGATAGAGAGGGGATAGGGAAGAAGTGAGAGTGAAAATGACTGAGATATGGGAAGAATGGCATGGATTGCAGTGGATTACTGTTGATCATCCGAATCAAGATTGATTGTTGGAGGAGACTGAGGGGGAATGAATCAATCGATAAACTATGGATGGAAGTAGTGAAGAGACAACCGAACAAGGTTAGAGGGTATTGATGAAGAGGAAAGTGAAAGGGGGATTACAGGTCGCTATGATAGATATCGAAACAGGGAGAAAGTACACTTTCGAGGAATTCAATTCCCTCATCAATCGATATGCCAATCTTTTCCAAGTGAGATCATCATTCTCTCTTATTTTTGAGTGTGTCTTACAGATTGATTGTAATCTGTGTTCAATTGAAGGGAATGGGTCTTCGATCTGGCGATTGCGTAGCCATTTACATGGAGAACTCAACTGATTTTATCGCCGCCTGGATGGGAATGGCAAAGGTGAGCGAAGAAGGGAAAAGATGGGAAGGAAGAGGAGATACATCCTTTGTTCCATCCAATTTAGTCCACTCTAGTATTTCATCTGCAGAAACTGAAATGACATCTAAACGAATAGATCAACCACAGAAAACAAAATTAATGAAGCCTGCAAATATTGACGGTCAAAACATTGTATTAGCTTGTTCTATCTCTGCATATATGCATAGTCTGATATCTCATCTGTCTCTGATTCTTTCATTCTTATCTGCTCATCGATTCCTTGAATTATTTTGATTGTTGCTTCTCCTATGTGCAAATGATTGTCTTGCATTGCATAGATGACACTCGATAGAGTAATTGATCATTCGTTAGTCGGGAATGATGGGATAGAAGAGTGAAAGTGATAGACAATCAGGTTGTGTACTCTGAGGATGCTTCTTCTTGAGAGTAGGTCAGTCATGCAGTACTCACAATGCAATCACATAGCACACTCTAACTTCCATGGACGGGACAGGTTCTAGTGATATGACAGGCGTGATTGAGGGAGGGAGAGGAGAGGAGGAGAGGGTAGATCACTGGAACAAGATCTGAGTATTACAAAAACTGCGGGGGCGATGTCTGAGCAAAAATGGATTGAAATCGATGAAAACCTTTCGAGAAAAACGTGAAATAAAAAAAGAGATGTAACGAATATTTAGAATTCTCTCGATTTCAGATCGGAGTAGTCTCAGCATGGATCAATTCTAATCTGAAGAGTGATCCTCTCGCTCATTGCATCACTGCTTGCAATGCGAAATTGATTCTCACAACGGAAGGATTGGAAAAGAGTGAGCACTCCCTCGATTATTATCTACTTCGATTTCTGTTCTGAAACACCTGATTTCATCTATATATTTTGACACGATCATTGATCTCTCGATCGAGTTATCTGATTCTCTCTTCCTCCAATTGGGATGGAATATCAGGATGATGTGCTAATGGCAGTGAATCTATATTTTCAGATCTATCTTCGATTCTCTCATCTAACAAAATCTCGATGGATTCTCAATCAATTCTCGTTCTGGGTGAATCTTCTCAATTCCGTTCTCTCCATAGAGAATTGGATGGAATCTCGAGAGAAGAACCAAAGACATTGGATAAGATCGATTTCAAGAGTGAGTCGATTTGAAGAACGAGTTGATAGGAGAAGAAGGAGAGAGAGTGGGAGAGGGAGGGGAGAAAAATGGATACCGTTCGGAACGGAAAGGATGATTCACTCTTGATAATGGAGATAAAAACGAGAAAGCTGTTGCTAGTTAGACGAACGATTTCTGAAAGGAGACGGATGAGAAGTGCAATGCTTGAGTATTTCTCGGGATGGAAAGGAAAGAGAAAAAGATAAGAACGAGTTAAGAGAAAGGGAAAATGCAGAAAAGAGCTCTTGCAAAAGGAAAGAAGAGTTCTTATCTTTCCTTCCAGGTGTTCTCTGCTTCATTTACACTTCGGGAACGACCGGATTGCCAAAGGCCGCAGTTATGAAACACTTCCGGTTAGATTATTGAGTTGATTATGATGATTATGAGTGGATGGGCAATGAAAGGATATAGAATGGGAACTTATCAATGAAGATGTCTCTCGTTCATCTCTCCCCTCATCAGATACTATTCGATGGTGGTGGGGGCAGCGATGGCATTCGGAATCTCTCACGATGATCGACTCTACGTCGCCATGCCCATCTATCACACTGCTGCTGGAATTGTCGGAGTGGGAATGGTCAGAGAGATTCTACAATTCGTATTAGCACATCATAATGCAGTCAAACGCGGGCATGCTAGCAATATTTTGATCTCTTTTCTCTCTTTTTGTTAGGGAAGAGCTTTCCTTATCTCAGCAAGTTTGTGTCTCTCACTCAGCTGAGGATAGAGATAGAGAGGAACCGAGATAGACCAGGAAACATAATTTTTGTAGATAACGGAAATAAGCCTATAAAGATGACCAATTTTAATGCATGCAATATCAGTCTCTAATCGGTGGTTCGTGCTGTGTCATTCGAAGGAAATTCTCTGCAAGCAATTTCTGGAAGGATTGTGTCAAGTACGAGTGTACGGTCAGTCAATATCGATTTATGTCTTCATGTTGAACATTCTTCGAATATAGTCGTTCCAGGCCTCTCAGTACATAGGTGAGATCTGCCGTTATCTTCTAGCACAGAAGCCAGTTCCTGAAGAGAAGGTATTCTGCAGTCACCTTTCATCAATCGATAAAAGATGATCGCAGGTGCACCGTATGCGCCTGATGTACGGTAATGGTCTTCGTGCTGAGATCTGGCAGCCATTCGTCGATCGATTCAGAGTTGGAATCGGAGAGTTGTACGGTAGCACGGAGGGAACCAGCACTCTGGGTACGAGAGATTCGAAGAGAGGCAATGAATAATCGACTAGTTGCAGTGAACATCGATGGTAAAGTGGGAGCATGCGGATTCCTGCCCATTTCTCCATTGACGAAGAAGCTGCATCCTGTGAGATTAGTGAAGGTGAGTTGGACAAGGTTATGGAAGGAACTACTTGTATTTATGATCAGAACAAGTCAGTCATCATTTGTAATCTCGATAGTTCGAATTCGATCTCTCCCTTTCAGGTGGACGAAGTGACAGGAGAGATTCTCCGTCGCCCCGATGGTCTATGCATCCCATGCAATCCAGGTAGAGAGAGGAGAAGGGAAGGGAAGAGGAATGGTCTATTCAGGAGAGACGGGAGCCATGGTTTCCACCATTAGGAAGAACAATCCTCTTCTCCAATTCGAGGGTTATCTGAATAAGAAGGAAACGACGAAGAAGATTCTCACTGATGTATTCTGTAGAGGAGACTCGTGCTTCCTCAGTGGTCAGTCATGTCTGTTATATGATTGAGAGAGGAAGATAGACGAGAGACCAGGTCCCCAGATTTATTGATGAGGGCGATTTCAGGTGATATCCTTCATTTGGATCGGTTGGGATATGTCTACTTCAAGGATCGAACAGGAGATACTTATAGATGGAAGGGAGAGAATGTTAGTACTACTGAGGTGAGGAGTCATTCAAGATCAAGAGTTGCACGGAGATTCTGCTCATGTTAGTAGAAGAATGGATTATCGATTCTGTTCAGGTGGAGGCAGTTGTCCATCCCATTTCGAGTGTCTCAGATGCTACCGTATTCGGAGTTACCGTACCCGGACACGAGGGAAGAGCAGGAATGGTAGCTGTTGTGAAGAAGAATCAATCGATACCCGATGAGGTACTGTCGATGATCAATTTCTCATCTACTTGATTACTGTGCTGCAGGAAGTAATCTCTGTGGTGGAAGATCGATTGATGGGATCACTTGCCAGTTATGCCCTTCCCATCTTCATTCGACTCTGCTCTTCTCTCGATAGAACGGGTCAGTTGTTCACACTGACTTCACAACTTGGAACGGTTTGTGGAATGTGCCCCCAAACAGGATGAACGAGCTCTACTCACTCAATAGTAACAGAATGAAGAAAAAACAATTTAAACAATTTGAGGAACGTTTAAATTGGTGAAGACGAATCTGCAACGTCTCTCGTATTCATTGGATGTAGAGGGAGATCGAGTCTACTTCTTCGATTCCCATCTCAGACATTACGTTCGATTGAATCCGAATATGAAAAAGAAAATAGACGATTCGCTAGTCTCTCTCTAGATTGTTTCACGTAGTTTCGTTCTTCCCTTTCATTGTTTTCACCTCTCCGGTGCTATTCTAATCTATTCATATCACTAATCAATCGATCGTGTATGCTTTACATCTCTCATTCGATTCCATTCGAGTGTTCTCTCAGTAGATCAAAGGAGTTCATAATCAATCGATATTCTCCCTCTCTAGTCTCTCTCTTTTCATTATCTTGTGTGCATGCCAAAATCCATTCCAATCACTAATAATCTGAATCGATCAAAGACAAAACTTCATCAAGATACTGAAAGATTCGCCGATAAATGATGCGAACTCATTGGCTCTCACTTGTTCGGAATCGTTCTTCATTGACAGATTGTTCATTCTTTTAGTGTGATAAGCTTTAGCTACCTGCGAAAACAATTAAAGAATGGTAGAATTTGTTTATCCCACGTTGTGAATTGAATTAGATAGTTTCAAAACGTTGAAAATGAATAATCATTTAGACAGAAGGCGAATTCCCAGAACATTCCGAAATGTTGACAACACTTGAGGAACAAAATTAATCAGATGTTGATAATGTAGAATTATGTACATAAACTCTTCAACATTAAAGTTTCCTGTGCCCACTCTGCCTCAGGCAGCACTCGATTTATCAATTCGCACAGCATTGTGCGGTCTGCTGCCAGCCTAGGGAGAGAAGAGATTGCGCCATTCTTGTGCAGATCCAGTCAAAATGAGTTCAATCAATCATGCAAAAAGAACCTCGACGGATGGATCAAAGTGATTAAGCCGACACCATCTACTCTCTTCTTTTCTTGGACTATTTTTCACGTTTGAAATCTGTGCTCTTCATTTGTAATACCAATGAAAACGGATGAACGAAACGCACATTCTCGACAGTTTATCTAATTCCGATAAATTAAGCTTTCCCAATGTATTTCTTATCCTTAGAGATCTCAAGTATCGATATCACTCTAATCCATCTCTCTCATTGTAATAGTTGTCCTTGTGGATGAGATTACTCATTAGAGAGGAGAAGAGAAGGGAAGGGCATGACCTCCCCTCTCTCTATGAGATACCATCAATAGGAAGAATGACTAGGAAAAGAGAAAGTGAGAAGATGAGAAGCTCCCCCTCTTATCTGATCTGACACCATGAAATCGCTTTATTAGTTATTCAATGTTCGTATAATACAAAAGGAACGTTGTATCTAGTGAGGAAGAGTGAAAAGGATTGAATGACCAGAGAAGGAAGGGCTAAAATGGCTCGAGTAATAAGGATTGCCATGTCTCTGTCCCTTTTGAGTCACTCCCCCTCTCCTCATCCCTCCTCCCTCCCCTCCCCTTCCCTCCCTCTCTCTGCCCTACCTTCTACCGGCTCGATCCATATTCAACTCCTTTTCCCTTGCCGAAGGGGGAAGCTTAGCTTTGTCCACTTACTCATCCTCTCTATTGAATGCAATGAAACTGTCATGTCTACTCTTCCTATCGGGAACTCTCCTTCTCACAGGTTTGTACTCCCTCCACTCTACCGTATCCCTTCTGATCCTACCGTAATCCCTCTCTCTCAGTAGAATCATGCATGCCTGGCTACGAAGCAGAACGAGATCGATTACGAGAACATCTGGGTATCGAATGGATTCCCCATGGACTCGATAAGACAGGCAAGACAATTGCATCATCACTAGCCAATCCATTGTTGATAGTCACTGTCCTTTTCCTGTTATCTCAGTGAGCACTGGCTCAATACGCATCGTAAATGAAACAATTGAGCAGTGAAGGGAAAGAATCGGGACTTTTTATGAATCCAGCTGAGAATTCCGAGAAGTTTGTGTGTGTTTGGGAGAACGAACATTTGTTTATTGGCTGAAGAAGTACGTAGAAAGCGAATTGATTGCAGGTTTCTTGGAGAATAAGAACATTCGACACGACTCCGATCTCAATTGCAATTTCACCCATCCCGAAGTGTGCAAATGGACGAATGCTGGTATGAGCAACCTTTCGTGTTTATTCTTCGAAATGTGTGGCATGAACCTTCAGCATGTGAACTCTTCAGGCGAATCAGAAGGAATGGACTCAAGGGATTTCCATCTATTCGAGAAGGAAGATTACACTGAATGGCCTGCACTACAGATCCATCCCGGACCAAGCAAGATCGACGTTGGTCAGACTAATCATCGTTCATCAATCGATATTTATAAGGTATTTTCAGGCGATCGAATGATTCTGGTGGGAGATCGAACGAGAGAGGAACAGCACGCTCTCATCTACAGTGCTTCCATCCCTTGTCAAGTCGCACCCGGCAATCTCACTTTCACGTATGCACTGCTTTCATTTGTCTCTTTTTTTTCACTTGTTGACAACTTCTGACTCCTAGTTCATGTTCATTGTCCATTCAGATACTGGGCGTACAACAATGCTCGTATCGAAGTCGTCCTTTTGGAGACAGTTAAACCGAAGAAGGGAGAAGAGGGAAAGGGATATAGGAAGTTCCTCCATGAGAATCCATACGTCGATTGTGGTGAGCCCCAAGGGGAAGAAACGGTAGATCAATCGATGCTCAGGAACTGTCCCCATGAATACGAATTGCCATGCTGAGATACCAGCTAGAGACACTCCATTCCACATTGGATTCAGGTGAGAAGATATTAGATAGACTGAAGTGATCTTTGATCTCTCAGAGCATACGATATCTCGAATACTCAAGGATCATTCATCATTCTCGATAATATTCTTTACTCTGCTCAACTGTGCAAAGTATCGAGTGAGTTATTCGAGGAAAAATAATTGAAAGACTCTTCGTTTCAGTCGATCTGGCAAAGAACTTCGAATCGAAGGCAATGGTGACTTCTGCCCATGGAGAATTCATTCACAAGGTTCATCCCTTCCTCTTCTTCTCAATCTGATCTTTGATCTTTGCCAGTCTTCCGATTTGATGTGTGTTCACTTCGATCTCTCGTGTAGATGGAGATCAGGAGGGAAAGTGAATCCAGTGAGTGATTCCCTTCCTTCGAATGAGTAGATCACTGATCCCTCTCTCACTTTCTCTTTCTATGCACTCTCTGGGTAGATCTAGGAAGGGGAAGACACGCGAGTAATCCATTCGGAAAGGGGACAAAACATGGCTCTTCCCGTGCCAAGTGGACGATCTCAGTAGAGAGAAGAGAGAGTGCCAGAGAGACTAGTCCTCCCCCCCCCCCTCCCCTCCCTCTTCCCCCTGTAACGGAACCCCTCTCCCCAACCCAATTTATAGTCCGTCTCAAGAGCAGACTAATCGTAATAGACCGGAGTTTCGATTGCAAAGAAAGGTTTAATAAGGTTGCACCCGTCGGGCACTGTGTGCAAAAGTAAGAGCGTCCATTATGGATCTCGCGCATTAGGTAAACAACTTGCACGCAAAATGTGCTCAATCGGCGTGAAATGAGAGCATAGATTGACATGTGAGAAAGTTGTTACTGGAGAGGAAAAGCCGAGTGAAGATCTACTTCTTCTCTTTAGATGTGGCGTCGATCAGTGGTTGCACTCTCTGATGAATTCATAATGCAAGTGACTGGAACGAAGATCGCACCCAAGGGAGGATACGCTGTGTTGTATATCGAACAGGTGGACCATTCCTGAGAAAGATGAGATTCACAGGGAGATTCATTGTAGGACACAGTTGGTCCGTACGATATTCTTCGATCGGATGCAATCGAATGCCAGGCTGCTACTGGCAATACATTCACTTATCGGTATGATCACTCCCGCATAGCAAAACGGTTGAAGAAGAATAAATACTTTCTCCTCTTTCTAGATTCTGGGCGACGAAGGATGTTATTCTGGAAGCATGCACTCTGTCGATGGATTCAGATTCTGTGATTGAATGCCATCGAGCATCATCTGGAGTTTCTCCCGCTCCTCTCCAAGTCACTTTCTCTGAGACCACCAAGAGATTCTATGTAAGCAGCATCATTCTCCAGTCTTCTCTCCTGTTCTTCATTCTTCACCCTTCTTTATCATTGAAACAATCTCATTTCTTCTCAGATCGCGATTCGCATAGTTTCTCTCAACAGCAACGTGGACAATGCCATCGTGATCGACGATCTCTCGTATCAATCGACACTCTGCCATGAAGTATGACTAAGATGAGGTCCATCTCCCTTCCATTCCCTCCCTTCTCAGGCGGTCTCCGCTCTCGATCTCGGATCAACCTTCGTCACCACTCCCATCCTCAGTGTTCTGCTGGGAAGACATGTCGCATCTGCGAAGGTGGTTCATTCTTTCAAATTGTATGTGTGTCTATCTCATCGTTTTCTGGGTGAATTTGCTGTTGCGTGTACAAAATACAGAATGTCTCCTTGGTGTGTGAAAATATATCGTGGGAAAGTAAATAGAGTGTCTTCACAGGAACTGTGGTGTGACTTCTCTAAGAGAGCCTCCGATTGCTCATGGGGACAAGTCGCTGCTGAGGTGAAGGAGAACTTAGAGGAAGAAGGAATTGAAAGAGGATATTGCAGATTGAAGACGGAAACGGAGAATCTCCCATTGAATGGTCGATTGGAAATGGACCACTTGATAATGAGAAGTTCTACTCACTCACTGGACAAACTCTCATGCCGAGTATGTTTCGTTCTATTTCGCCAGATTCTCCCCTATTCTCTCAAAACATTGCTCCCGGGCTATTACGTAATGGGGAGAGAAGCAGATAGGTCTCTCTTTGCTCGCGTTGGCTGTCAGCAGCGTGGCGCAGTGGAAGCGTGCTGGGCCCATAACCCAGAGGTCGGTGGATCGAAACCACTCGCTGCTAGTCCATTTTTGCCGTTTTTTTCTCGAAGAGTCTCTCACAAATTTTAATTTTAATTTTATTTTTCAGACCAAGAATTCGCAGTAGCGAGATTCGAGCAGCCTGGATCTGCTCTTCTTCTCTCTGAGGTGGGTTTGCGTACTTCTTCTAACGTTCACGCTTCGTCTTTCAGGTGATTCTATGTGTATCCAAAACAGCTTCTCTATCCTTCCATCTCTGGACGACCGGAGTGGCCACTCTCAAGGTTAGAAATATTTCTAATTTTCTTTTCATATTTCTTCATTTGTCGCCCCGCCCTTTCTCCTCATCCCTCCTTCAGATCTGTCTGGTAGAGGAGAATTCGTCTAATCTCCTCGACTGTCAACCAGTGGCAGAAGGACCAGTGACAGTTGAATTGCCGAGAGTGGAGAGACCATTCAAGATTGCCCTGAGGGCTGATTCTGATGGACAAGGAATGGTTATCATCGATCATCTACAAGTCAATGTTAGTCCATCTCCATTCGAGTCGCTACCAACCTCATCTCTCTTCCAGGGAGATATCTGCGGAGTTCCTAAGCAGTATTCAGCGAAGAGTTTCAATCCAGGAGCACTCATCAGACCTGGTCAGAGATCTGATCTTTTTCCCTCATCCAACTGATCTCTCTCCAGATGCAAATGTGTGCAGACTTCTCTCGTGTTCATTCAAGAGAGGTCATCCCTGTCTCTACGATAACAGTCAATTGGAGAAGAGTGCTCAGTTTGAGGTATACCCTTATCTCCCCATGGAGAGAGCTCATCTTCCTCCATCCAGGTGACAAACGGAGTTCTGGTTGCAACTCTCAATGCAACTCGACCCATCGCCATTCTCGAATCAACTCCTTTCCAACTGAATACCGTATCCAGACTGCACTTCGTCTATTCAGTCTTCGTGAGTGAAGAGTAGAGATTGGTTAATGATGATGCAATCTCTTCTCAGGGAGACGTTGCTCTCTTCGTGTGCAATGACAGTGCAGGGAAGGAACTGGAGAATTGTTTCCGAGTCGAGGGAACGGGAGGAGATGATTACGTCGAATTGCTGCCCAGTGATACTAAGGTGAGAAACGACTGATTCAGATAGAGTCAATCAATCGATGTTGCAGGTCTATCTGCTCGGTCGTCTACTCAAGTCAAAGTCACAGGGAACAGTTCAGATTAAGAAACTGACTCTCACAGATCCAGAGGATGTTGATGCATGCTGAAGTTGATTTGTTTGCTTGTTCTTGATATCATTTCATCTCGGTGTTTCATTTCATAGTCTCTCTTTGTTCTTTATTCTTTCGTGCCACCCGGTGCCAAATCTCACACAGGTCCTGAATCTCAGTTGCTCAATGCGTATCAAATTTTACAATCAAAACATTGTTTGCTGTGACCGTTAATAAGTATCCTCGCATAATCAAACGTTGTTTGCATACCCTATTCGTCTTAAAGCTGTTAAATATATTTAAATAAACAAATAAACAAAAACTCAGGTCGTGATAACACAATACATACAGTATCATCCTTTACCCCAAACTATGAAACACAATTTGGTGGATTTTCTGCCGACGTGTAGAAACTGTGCCCTTTGCTCTACCCTCTTCTCTCTCTCTCTTTCACTCCCTTCCCCCAACCTCTCCCTCTCTTCCCTCCATTTCCTCTTCAGACATACGGCTCCGCTCCTTCTCCCTTTCTCATCCCTTTTCGTTCTGGCACGTTTTCTATAGATTCAAACTCTCGTCCTCGCGTTTCGAATTGATTCTAGCATTTTGTGCATTATTTTCTGCTACTTGATGAGTTGCTTGCCGTGTAAATAGAGCGAGGCCACTACTGTGTGGGTGTTCGTTCTCCCCTTGAAATAGTAAGTCAATCGATGGCTATTCCCTCTCTTTTCCCTCCTTCTTTCCATCGTCTGCCTCACTTTCCTCCTTATCAATGGTCATCTTGGCAATGACATTGAACTGGGAACCCTTATCGTGTCGAATCGAGAAAAGAGTGTTGGTAATGGAGAGAGTGGCTAGTGGACGACTCTTCTCACTCTTTCTCAGTATCGCCGTCTCTCTCTTTCAATCGTGCGATGATTCCCTCTGCTCATCCACACGCGTGTTAGTTTGTGGCGCGACTAGTTTATCTTTTTACTCATTCCACTCGGTCAGCATATTGTTCCGTCCTGGATCTTCCTTTCATTTATCATGTTGTCTCTCCTACAGATCTGTGACCAATTGCTCGTGGAGCGGTAGTACTCGTTCGCTTCCTCCCCCCTTCCCTTCACACATTTTGACTTATTATCTTCTCTCTCAGGATGTCGAAGTACACTCGTGAGCAACTGGAGGATGCCTCCAACCGCATGCGCATCTCTGCCATCGAGATGACCGTCGCATCCAACAGGTGAGAGAGAGAGACTCCCACCACGAAGGGAAGGGGTGCGGTAATCACAATCGATAATCTCTGCAGTGGTCACCCCACGTCCTCAACTTCGGCAGCCGAGATTCTCTCGACTCTCTTCTTCTCCGAGATGAGATACTCGGTTGAGCATCCCAAGCACAAGTCGGCCGATCGATTCGTCCTCTCCAAGGTACGGTAGACAGGGAATACTGTAGACGTCGTAGACTACTCTGTCTGTCTGTCTGGAAAGTTCTTGCCATGTCTGCGCATTAATGTTATTGGAGGCTGACGTTAGTGGTTGTTTTCATGAATTATTGTGAGGAGCGGAAAGGGAAAACATGTTGTCTCGACGATCTGTAGAAGTGCGACGGTTGTTCAAATTGAGGAACATACTAGGAGAAGTGGGCTATTTCAACGAGAAAAAGTTGTGTTGAAGTTCTTGTAGTGTCTTTCTTCACATTTTGTGACCAATATACACTGTCTGTCTCTATTCGGGATTTTGTAGAGAGTGTGATAATGGAGAGGAGTTAGACTGTGAGGAAACTGATTGATAGCGAGTGATTAGATGAAAAGATTTACAGCGGGGTGTTAACGATTGTATCCAGTTGAGACAGGAAAAGGGAACTAAAAAGTGGAGAAACTGAAATGAATTATCATTTACAACAGCAATAAACTGGAACTATATGTGTTTTAGGGTCACGCGTGCCCCATCCTCTACGCAGCTTGGCACGAGGCTGGTCTCCTCTCTCGCGATCAGATTCTATCTCTCAGAAAGGTGGACTCCGACATCGAGGGACATCCCACTCCCGTAAGTCCCGTCACGAATGCAGAGAGTACGGTAGATTAACATTGATTCTCTTTAGCGTCTCAACTTCATCGATGTGGCCACTGGTTCTCTCGGACAGGGACTCTCGTGTGCAGCTGGAATGGCTTACACTGGAAAGTACATCGATAAGGTATACTGTAGGAGGGAGAAGAGGGTGACTAATCGATATGGTTCAGGCCAGCTACCGTGTGTACTGTCTTCTCGGAGATGGAGAGAGTGCAGAGGGATCCGTGTGGGAGGCTGCCTGTGAGTATACGGTAGAGAGAGTAGTGGAAGATAGTAGGAGATCGGATGAGTAGATAAAGGCTCTTTTTACACAAGTAGAACAGTTTTCGAGAGAAGGTCTCAAATGGGTAGAAGAAGAAGAGTGACTGGTTCCCAATCTCAGCCTTCGCCTCAACGTACAACCTCGACAATCTGGTCGCCATCGTTGATGTGAACAGACTGGGACAGTCACAGGCAACAGCTCTCGGACACAAGGTTGAGGTGAGTTGAGAGGGAAGGGAGGGGTACGGTAGGAGAAGAATATCAACTATGGATTGGCAGGTGTACGCTGCTCGCTTCGCTGCCTTCGGATTCAATGCCATCGTCGTCGATGGACACGATATCGACGCCCTGAGGTACGGTAGGAGAGGAGTACGGTAGATGGTCCCTCTCTCTCCTCCCTTGCAGAGCAGCATACGAGAAGGCCCGCAACCACAAGGGACAGCCGACTGCCATTATTGCGAAGACTCTGAAGGGGAAGGGAATCGAGGGAGTGGAGGATGGAGACAACTGGCATGGAAAGCCCGTCCCTGCTGACAAGGTACGGTAGAGTGAAAGGGAGAGGGTACGGTATCTATCTCGTCCTTCTCAGATCGCGGCCATTCGTGCCCGTCTTCACGTCGCTGACGGAGAGCATCTGAAGCCGCAGCCGATCGTGGACGACGCCCCCGACGTCGATCTCAAGAACATCAAGATGATCTCCCCTCCCGAGTACAAACTCGGAGATAAGGTAGAGGGACACGGAGGAGTACGGTAGGGAGAATATCGATTGATTGCAGGTGGCGACTCGCGCTGCATACGGTACTGCCCTCGCCAAGTTGGGACAGGCCAACTCGAGAGTGAGTGAGGGGAAGAGGAAAGGGGGGGGGAGTAAGAGAGAGGAGTCTCAGATGAACTCTTGCTCATCTTCAGGTGATCGGACTGGACGGAGACACGAAGAACTCGACCTTCTCTGAGAAGTTGTTGAAGGTGAGGAAGGGGGAGAGAGGGAAGGGATGGAATGAGGTTGATTGAAGGTCCGTCCCGAGCAGTACATCGAGTGCTTCATTGCTGAACAGAATCTGGTGAGTACTCCCTTCCTCCCCCTTCATCCCTCTCTCCTCTCAGGTGGGAGTCGCAGTGGGTGCGCAGTGCCGTGATCGAGTCGTCGCGTTCACTTCCACCTTCGCCGCCTTCTTCGCACGAGCTTCTGATCAGGTGAGAGGAAGAGAGCGAGACGAGTCTGACCATCTCCTCCCCCTTCCAGCTCCGTATGGCCGCAGTCTCGTTCGCCAATCTGAAGTGTGCTGGATCGCACGTCGGAGTGTCCATTGGAGAGGACGGCCCCTCCCAGATGGCTCTCGAGGTACGGTAGATGCAGAGAAGGATTGATCAAGAAGTGATTATATTGACAGGATCTGGCGATGTTCCGTGCCTTCCCTGGCTCGACGGTCTTCTATCCGACGGATGCGGTCTCTGCTGAGAGAGCGACGGAGATGGCTGCCAATCTGCCTGGTGAGAGAGGGAGGGGAGAGAGAGAGAGAGAGAGACTCGATCCGTCTCAGGCATCGTCTTCATCCGCACTGGTCGTCCTGCCAATGCAGTCCTCTACAAGAATGATGAACCATTCGTTGTCGGAAAGGGAAAGGTGAGGGAGAAGAGAGAAGGGAGAGATGGAATGGACTCCTTCAGGTCCTTCGCGAGTCAGCCACCGACTCGATCCTTCTCATTGGAGCGGGAGTCACTCTCTACGAGTGTCTCAAGGCTGCCGATCAACTGGCCAAGGTACGGTAGAGAGAAGGAAGGGACTATCGAGGACTGACTGAATTGCAGGAGGGAGTGAACGCGTGCGTGATCGATCCCTTCACTATCAAGCCTCTCGATGTCGAACTCATTGAGAAGCACGCCAAGAGGTACGGTAGAGAGAAGAGAGGGACGGATCGAGAACTGAGTGTATTGCAGAGTGGGCGGAAAGGTGATCACCGTCGAGGATCACTACCCTGCTGGAGGAATCGGAGAGACGGTAAGGAGGGAGAGGGAATACTGTAGATGGGATTGGAGTATTGATTGACTCTTCCTTCTCTCTCAGGTCTCGTCTGCTCTCTCAGTCTCTGGAGGAGTTCGTGTCCATTCTCTCTGTGTCCGTGAGGTGAGACTGAATAGAGTGGAGGACTTCCCCTCCCCTCTCTCCCACCCTCATCGAGATATCTATCTTCTCCCTTCATCAGGTTCCCCGTTCTGGTCCTCCCGATGTCCTCGTTGACCTCTTCGGAATCTCTGCCCGTCACATCGTCAACGCTGCCAAGAATTTCTAGATTATCGATTGGTAGATCACGACGCTATCGTAACCCTCCAGGCTACTGTAGTTTCTAACTATCGATGTCTAATTTTAGTAATGATCGTTTCTGTTGAATAGCACTATTTTCCACTTCACTTGTTGTAATTCCACTATTCCCAAGCATTCGCCCTTGTACTACAGTTGACTTTCTCAGCTAATCATTGAAGATCTTGTAGCCGATAGAGTTGTGATTCAAACTTAAAGAGTATAAATACAGTATCTTTAACATCCTTCTAACTGCCGTGTGGTACAACTAACTGGTGGAATCTTCCGGAGTGTGAATATTGTGCTGATCATTGATTTGTTGTGTGGGAGTAGATGAATGGATAGATGAGATCGTTCACAAGATGCAGAATGGTAAAGGGATTGAACGCATGAAAGTGAGATTAGATCTTGAGAGAGAAAGAGGAGGGTCAGGGTGGAATGAGATGGACGAGAGAGGAGTGAGATAGATTGGAAGTTGATGGGAGAGAGATACCATCCATTCTCCTTTTTATCATCTCATTTCCATTGTTTTGATGTTCCTAATCTTGCTATAGATGTGGCACGATTGCAACCCCCAAATAGGTGGACTGATATGAGCGTGAATATTTGTAGAGAGTAGTGACCATCTCACGTTATCAATCTTCATCGTTTCGATTCCTTGTCTCTATCTGAACCTTCTTCAAACGACCATTAGAGATTCATCTCTTTACAATAGGAGTGCTTCAACAATTCAGGGAAACCTGTTGTGAGCGTTTCTTATTTTATCTTCAAAACACGCGCATTATCTTCTTGTGTCGAGCGCCGGCTATAGAATTGAACAGTCGGACATTAAGGTTAGGGAGGATCAGAGAGCATTGAGAGGGAAGAGAATGAGAGATGGAAAGGTTTCTTTTCTTGACTGGACCTGCAATGGGAAACGATAGATCTTGAAGACGAAGGGGAGTTTACGATCCCTTTTCCTGTTGGTGCAATCGAAGAATGGTCGATCCCATGACGTTCCATTGATCTTATCACGAGGTGTTAGAGTAGGTCAGAATAGAGAACAGGCTTCCTTCCCTTCCTCTCCTCCTTCTCCTCCTCATTCTTCTCTCTTTCTCTCGCTTCTCTCCTTATCACTTTCCAATCTCTCTCTCTCATAATAATCTGTACAATACTTTCCCTCCTCCGATCAAGACTTGCAACGGTATTCAATCTCCCTCTCTCCCTCTCACTTCATTCATTCCAGATGAAGATCGCCATCATTGGCCAATCGGCCTTCGGAGTCGATGTATACAAGGTACGGTAGGAGTACGGTAGTTCCCTCTCTTATCGATTCTCCTTCCCTGCAGGGATTGAGGAGTGAGGGTCACGAAATCGTCGTTGTCTTCACTATTCCCGATAAGAATGGAAGAGAGGATCTACTGGGTAAGAAAAAGAGGATTGGATAACCAATGTGTGGTTCAATAGAGGAGTAAAAGTACGTCCTCACAAGTTGTCAGTGAATGTGGAATGATTCATTTTGCTCCTCTTCAATAACGATTTCATTTCAGCTCTTGAGGCATCGAAGGATGGAGTTCCCGTTGAGAAACCAGCTAGATGGAGAAAGAAGGATGCTGATGGAAAACTGAAGATTATTCCGGAACTACTTGAGAAGTTAGTGGTCATCGAAAGATTTAACGATACAGAATAAGTGAAATTGACGATTCTAATTTTCTCATCTTCAGATATCTCTCGTATGGTGCCGAATTGAACGTCCTTCCCTTCTGCACTCAATTCATTCCTCTCGAGGTGATCCATCCTTCTCTCTCTCTTATCCGTATTCCTCCCTTCTCTTTCGGGGGAAAGTCCGATCTCATACGATGTATGCTCCCTAACAATCCGCATGAACACTTCGTAGTATATTCTGATGGTCACATCCCATCTTCCCTCTTTCTATTCTATCCACTAATTCCCGTCTCGCCTTCCCATCGCTTTCAAAGTTGGCATGGTAGAAAGGGTTAACCCATGTTGTGATGTCTATCTCGTGCAAAAGAGATCTCTGACCAGAGAGAGAAAGGAAGTGACTCTGTTGTGGTCACACAATCACATTGTTTGATTGTAGGTCACTGAGGCACCCAAGTGCAAATCCATCATCTACCATCCTTCCATCCTCCCCAAACACAGGTACCGTACTCCTCTTACGGTATTTACATAATCAGTCGATATCAGGGGAGCATCGGCCATCAATTGGACGATAATCGATGGAGATGAAGAGGGAGGATTCTCAATCTTCTGGGCTGACGATGGACTCGATACTGGACCCATTCTCCTGCAGAGAAAGTGCAAGGTAGAAAGGGAATACGGTAGAAGGAAATCGATCAATGACCTTTGTAGGTCGAAGAGAACGACACTCTCAACTCACTCTACAAGCGATTCCTCTATCCTGAGGGAGTCACGGGAATGGTACGGTAGTTCGACTACAATATCCTCCCAATATCGATCGATATTCCAGGTCGAAGCCGTCCGTCTCATCGCAGAGGGAAAGGCACCTGTTATCGTGCAGGTACCGTAATCCGCTCTCTACATTTCTCTCTAAGTATCGATTTCAGCCTGAGGGAGGGACGTACGATGCTCATATCACGGCGAAACCTGAATTGGCAGAGATCGATTGGAAGAAGAATCAGAAGGAACTTCACAATTGGATCAGAGGAAATGATAAGGTGAGAATGAGGAAGAGATTTGTGTGACACAAGACATGAACAGAAAACAATGTGAATAATTTGTACAATTGTAGGTTCCCGGTGCATGGTCTCTGATGAATGGAGAGAAGATTTCATTCTTCGGATCAACCCTGTGGAAAGAAGCGAAGATCCCTTCTGATGCCAGAGAGATTCCAGTGACTGAGGTACGATGGAACGTTAGTGATACTGTATTTTAATCGATTGATCAGGTTCCCGGAGGGAAAGTATTCGCTCACGATGGAGGACTCCTTCTGCCTGCTGCTGATGGGAAATATGTGAGTGGATTACGGTAGAAGAAGAAAAGGTAATCGATTATCTCCCAGGTGAACGTGGATACAGTGAAGGTCGGAACGAAGACTATTGCTGCAGCCAAGTTCGGATTAGTGGAAGAGAAGGGAGAAAGACTCGAATTGAATGAGGAAGAGAAGAAGATTGTTGAGAAGCTGAAGGTACGGTTAGAAAATAAAAGAATTTATCTTTGATCTCTTGCTATTCAGACAATCTGGGAGGGAATCCTCAAACTGTCAGTCTCTGATTCGACGGATTTCTTCGAGAATGGAGCGTCTTCTGCTGATGTTGCCAGACTCGTCGAGGAGATTAAATTCCATACTACTGCTGAATTGGAGAATACTGACGTGAGATTGTTGTCTCTTCCTTCGTAGGAAAGACAAAGACTGAATCAATTCAGATCTACTCTGGCCCGACTTTCGCTGAGAACTCAGATGCAGTTGTTGCGAAGCTGAGAGGAGGAAGTGGAATCACCGTCACTTATGATGCTGTCAGTTATCGATTCATTGATGGGATATCGTAATTGATCCATTCCGTACTCATTCCCTCTATTCTTCAGATCGAAGTGGAAGCGAACAATATGCATCTCAAGTTCCCTCACGATCTGTTCATCAATGGAAAGGTAATTCGGAGTGGGGATAAACGATAACTAACGGGTGCTCTTCAGTTCGAGCCGTCTTCCTCTGGTCGCACTTACGATACGATCAATCCCACCAATGAAGAAGTTATCTGCAAGGTGAGGAGAGAGAAAGGATTGGACTTGATCTCCAATGGATCCCTTCTTGAGGTGGCGAAGGGATGCAAGGAGGACTGTGACAAGGCTGTCGCTGCTGCCAAGAAGGCCTTCGAGCAGGGTGAGGAGAGGGGGAGAGGGAGGGGAGGGGAGGGAGGGAGGGGGGGGGAGAGAGTCATCCGATGGTCCTTGCAGGTGAATGGAGTAAGATCTCTGCTCGCGAGAGGGGGAAGCTCATGTACAAATTGGCTGATCTAATGGAGGAGCACAAGGCTGAGTTGGCGACTCTCGAGTCTCTCGATTCGGGTGCTGTCTACACTCTCGCACTCAAGACTCACGTAGGAATGTCCATCGATGCATGGAGATACTATGCTGGATGGTGTGATAAGATCCAGGTTAGAGAGAGAAAGAGATTGGTGACGGTGGATGATGGGTTGATTGAAGGGGACGACCATTCCCATCTCGGATGCTCGTCCCAACAAGAATCTATGCATCACGAAGAAGGTAAGAGGATCGATAGCTGATCTACTGTATCTTTCTCTTCCTCTCAGGAACCCCTGGGAGTCGTTGCCCTGATTACTCCATGGAACTATCCCCTCATGATGCTCTCGTGGAAGATGGCTGCTTGCCTCGCTGCAGGCAATACCGTAGTCCACAAACCCGCCCAGGTATACGGTAGATTGGAGTACGGTAGTCTATTGGTCTCATTCAGGTGACTCCTCTCACTGCACTCAAGTTCGCCGAATTGGCTGTGCTTGCTGGCATTCCTGCAGGAGTGATCAATATCGTCACTGGTACGGTAGTCTCCTCCTGATTCAGGGTAATTATCGATTTCTCAGGATCGGGAGGAGAGATTGGAGAGGCACTCACTGCTCATCCCGACGTGAGAAAGATCGGATTCACTGGATCAACGGAGATTGGAGCTCATGTGATGGCGAGGTACGGTAGTGGGACGAGAGTGGCCATCGATAACTGACTTCATTCAGCTGTGCCAAATCGAACATCAAGAAGGTTTCACTCGAATTGGGAGGAAAGTCTCCTCTCATCGTCTTCGCTGATGCTGATATGGATAAGGTGAGGATTGAGTGAAGAAGAGATCGATAGATGAGGCTACTGTACTCTACCGTAATCTCTTTCCTTCTCAGGCAGTTCGTCAGACTTGCACTGCAGTCTTCTTCAACAAGGGAGAGAATTGCATCGCAGCCGGAAGAATCTTCGTTGCCAAATCGATCCATGATGATTTCATCAAGAAACTAGTGGAAGAGACCAAGAAGGTATACGGTAGAGGGAAGGACGATCGATAAGTGAGTGAATCACAGATCGTGATTGGAGATCCTCTGGATAGAGCAACTGGTCACGGACCACAGAATCACAAGGCTCATCTGGATAAACTGATCGATTATGTGAAGCAAGGAATCGACGGAGGAGCGAAGGTGAGAGATGGAAGGAGGAAGAAGGAATATAGAAGAGAGAAGAGAGAGGGGAGGAGGGAACGAAGGAGTCATTTCAGTTGGAAGTGGGAGGAAAGAGAGCGGATCGAACGGGTCTCTACTTCGAACCAACCATCCTCTCCCATGTCAAGGTTCGTGTTTGATGTCGGATTGAATGGAATCAGTGAAGGGAATATCTCTTCAGGACGACAACTACGTAGCAAAGGAGGAGAGCTTCGGGCCTGTGATGGTTGTGTCCGAGTTTGATGATAAGTGAGTCGATTATGGATTGAATCGATGTCTCATTGAAATGCAATGGTGTATATTCTCAATAACGTCTTCCTTCACAGTGACATGGATGGAGTGATTCGTCGTGCGAATGGGACGGAATTCGGATTGGCAGCTGGAGTCTTCTCGAAGGATGTCGGAAAGGTTCTCAAAGTGGCCGAGAAGATTCAAGCAGGAACGGTGAGTGGAGAGATGGATTGAATAGAGATGCAGATCGGATGAACTGGAAGAGAGTTAATGATATGATCGATATGCTTCCATAGTCCATTGTTTTCGAAATCTACATAATCAATTTCAAAATCGATGTCAAATACCGTAATCTGTCAGGTGTTCGTGAACACGTACCAGAAGACGGATGTGGCCGCGCCTTTCGGAGGATTCAAGCAATCCGGATTCGGAAAGGATCTCGGTTAGTTGATGAGAGGAGAGAGATGAATAGAGTGAATGAGTGAGAATGGAAGATATCAACATCTTCTCTTGCAGGTCAGGATGCACTCAATGAATATCTTCAGACGAAGACTATCACGTTCGAATATTAGAATACCTTTGAATTTGACTCATCTTTCTAGTTTGGTACTTTGCGATACATAAATGAATCCCTGCCCTCTTCTACAGTTTGTATAACGGTTAGTGTCTACTTTCAGTTTGTGATATTCTTTATTTCGTACTCAATTGGTGGTCAATAATCGATCGGTTGTAATAATTTAGCTAAGATAAATATTTATCAGAGATTTCGTTACCATCTCACATGTTTTGATTACCACCCCACATGGTAAAAACAGACCATTTTGATATCGGAGAATCACTAGCTAATCACTTTCTCACTTTAAAAGATGGTATTTCTCCTCCCTCCCTCACTTTCACTCTATTCGACCTTCATACTAGTCTACCATAGATCCTCGACCCTCTCCAAACTACAATCCAATCCACCCCATTCCCCCTTCTCTCCTCCCTCTCTCCTCCCTCATTCATAAATAGCATTCCTTCTCACGATGTTCAAAGTGGGCAACAAATTGTTCTCCCCTCTCCGTTCCATTCATTCCTTCTCTTCCTATGCTTCTTCCTCGTCTCAGTCTCCAATGCGAATTCTCTTCTGCCATGGATTGGGTTCATCCACTCGAAATCGAATTTCACAGCAATTGACTACGTTGTTCGACGGAACGGAACATCAATTTGAAGCGTAAGGTATTTAAATCCATTCGCAGAATAGTATGGTGTCGTAGTTTCCTTTTCACGGTGTAGTTTTTTTCAAATGGCGGATTATTTGGATTATTGTTGTTTTAAAATTCCAAAAGATTCCTGCCCATGTATCGTAGTTGTGGTGGGACAATTCGCCTTGCAGAGTGCAGTATCCTCCTCCTTCTCCTTGTTGGAGAGTCTCCGAGTGGTTGAGGGCGATCGAAGAGAAATTGAATGGAGAAGGCAAGTATCTTCCATTGGATAGATGTGATGGGGAGATTCATGTTGATTCGTAGTATTCACGTGAATCGAACACTCTCCTTCGTGTTTATTCCCCTCCTCTCTCGAGTACAATGCACTGGAGGGAATCAGACTACTCTATACACAATGCACTTCTGCTGCCACAGACTCACAATCAGATCAGATCCTCCTTCAGATACGATAATCGTTGCTCAGAGTGCAGGCGCCCATCCAGTTCTCAATGCGACCATTAAGCATCCCAGTAAGGTGAAGGTATGAGAGATCTGTGAATGATCTTTGATCTCTCTCTCTCTCATCTTCAGGGTCTCTTTCTCGTCTCACCCGGATTCGATGTCGATTTCGCGTATGTTGACAAGGTGAGAACTGATCTCTGCTCGTAGGATTGATGCGATGATTTGTTGCAATGTTGTGCGAGACGTGATTCTATTCCGAAAGGGAATACGTGCATTCCATTCCTCTCTCTGCAGGTGATTCCCGGAGCGATGGCTCGACTTGAGAAGGGAGAGAAATTGATCCATCCTGCTAGTAGAAATGGAGAAGAAGCACTTGTTGATCTAGAAGGATTCATGCAGTTTAGAGAGGTATCTCTTCCTTTCCTCGTGATCTCCTGAGTGAACCCTCTCTCCCCTTCTCGCATTCCTATCTCAGACGTGTGTTTCCACTCGTGATGGAGATCTCCCCATTCACTGTCCAGTCACTGTTGTCCATGGAACGAATGATGAGGTGAGTGAGATCAAAGATCAAAGATCAACCCAGACATTGAACTCCAGCTCGTTCCCTATGGTAATTCCATTCGACTCCTTATGAAGTTGGCTAGTAAGGATATTCACATGAAGGATGTGCCAGGGGGAACACACTTCCTATCGGTGAGTGAGAGGAATGAGGAATGAGAGATTGAGTGGACAATTGTAGATGGATGACGAGATCGTCCGAGATGAATTCCATAAGTTTTGTGTCAAGATGGGAATATTCAAGGAAGCTGAGAGGAAAGGTGAACTGAAGCTAAGAGCTAAGGCTTGATCTACAAATCATTTCAATTATACAACACATGTCATGATGATGAGATTATTTTACTTTGTCATTTACTTTGTAACATCGAAAATTTTTGTACATTTCATATGTTGATGTATATAGAGATTCAACGGCATTTGCTATAAATATTTTATATTAAACCATGCATGGAAAATATATATATATATATATACAATTTCTTCAAAGATTCCCGATAGAAATGGCGCACAATCATCATTTCTTCCCGTTCGCTGAAAGTTTTTGGATAATAGTTGGCTCTCATCGAACTAAATATGAAAAGCAAACAATGGAAACGGGCAATTTTGAAATGAATGTAGGGTACCGGATGACTAAATTGTGAAATACAAGCATGGACGAGGTATGGAAAGTACGATATATGCAAGGTAGGTGAAACGATCGAGTGGAGTATGTACAATTATGCACAAAGGGGTGTATATTACATACGGGAGTAACCATTGCATGGCAGCAAAGCAGATAATACCAAACCCCAAAAATACAGTATACAAAACAATTGGATACGGCAAGCAGCATCCCCAAGCTCCGGGAAGACAACTGATATCAATCTAATTATCCAATAGACCTTGTCTCTCCGCCTCCTCGTCTTCCATTTCTTCCGGATCGATTCCTAGTGTCGATTTACGATAGTCTTTCCATTCTCGATAAAGAGTAGGAAGAAGACAACCCGTTGTGCAGATTACCTGCAATCGTCCTTCCCATCCATCAATCCTACGTCTACAGTATCTCTCCGTCATCTCCCTCTTCCTTTCTCACCATGACGATGAATCCATAGAATACAGCATTCCATCCGATATGCCTCTGAATGGCAGGAATGGCCAGCATTCCAATCGCAGCTCCCACACTTCCCGTCCCATCCACTATTCCAGTGACTGTCGACAAAGCTTCCGTGTTCCCTCTCAGTTCTCTCGCCTTCCCTGTAACCATCCCCTTCCATTGAGTAGTGATGATGCAATCTGTAACCTAGATCAGCCGAGACAGAGGAGGAGATCATATTGGCAGGTCCAGCAACGAAGAATCCAACGATTGTAAGCATGAGAGCATTGATGAAGAATTCACCAGGGACGACTGAAGGGGAGAGGAGGGATGGAAGGTTGGAGAGAGAGGGGAGGGGACTCACTCGAATAGACACCGAGACAGAAACTGGCTATGACCAGCATTCCAACCACGACGGGAGTACGAGAAGAGAGACGATCCTGAGAAGGGAAGCTCTCTCCATCTGACTACTCCACTTCATCCCTTACCGAGATAGCTCCTCCAACTACAGCTGCAATGATTCCTCCTACATCGAAGAAGGTCGAAAGAGTTCCCGCATCTTTCTCCATCCAACCAAAATTAGAAGAGAGATAATAGGGAAGCCAGAAGAAGAAACCATATGTGACCATCTTGAGACACGCATAAGCGAATGAATACTGGAAGGGAGAGGGAGAGGCTGGTTATTGATTGGGAGAATAACTAACCGGAATGACTCCAGGTAGTTTCCATGCTCTACAGAATCCAATGGGACGAGAGGTCGTCGACTCTTCGATCACATCATTCGGTTCAGATTCCCATTCCCACGGTTCAGCCAGACCTACAGCGATGCTAGTGAGCGAGGAAACGAGTTAATGAATGGACGAAAACCACTTCTCTTCAATATTTTTTCAATGAAACCGTACCAAT
This sequence comes from Pristionchus japonicus, assembly GCA_900490845.1. NCBI lineage: Eukaryota > Metazoa > Nematoda > Chromadorea > Rhabditida > Neodiplogasteridae > Pristionchus > Pristionchus japonicus. The sequence goes on along the minus strand of LS504175.1, from coordinate 398,395 downwards.
TTCTCTCGGATGAACTTTGAGACAGAAGAAAATGACGAATCCGAAGAGGAAAAGAATGATCGAATTGACTGCGAACGCATACTGTAAAATACATTATTAATCAGATTCGATGTTGTTGTGCTCACCTCATAACCTGCATAGATGACTCCACTCGTGATGAGAGTTCCAATGATATTTCCAACACTTGCACATCCACTCCAAACTCCCATTATGAGTCCCCTCGATCCACGACCAAACCAATTGCCCATTACACAGATCTGAATGAGATCGAATCTGATCCATCTCATTATTCTATGCAGGATCTTCTTTTATCAGAAAGAGTCTTTCTCGACTCACTTCAGTTGGCCATGCCACAGATTGGAAGAGTCCTCCTGATACCCAGAGAGTGAAATAGACAGACGAATGATAGAACGAATTCACTTCAGTAACGTAACCGAAGAAGAAAATCTGGAAGAGAAAGAATGAATTTGATGACGATGGAGATACTCGTCGATCTGCTTGAAATGGAACCAAAGAACATACAACAGTGGCAGACAGCCATACTCCAATCGAGAGGACGATACGGGGAGAATACCGATCGCCCAGAATTCCGCCGATGTACAGACCCTGTGATGAAGAACGATTACGATTGGAGAAGGAACAAAGAACACCGACTGCACTCTCCATACGATGAAAAGCGATTCATAAACTCCTCGGATATCAGAAGGTAAGATGACTCACAATAGCGTAAGCGAATAAGAATCCAAAATCGAGTAGAGCGAGGAAATTCTCAGCAGCTTCTTGTGATGGGAAGAGAGGAGCTGCAATTGATAGAAGGAGTGATTCAGAATCATCCATCTTAACGGCCGTTTAAATCTTGCTACTCGGGGACAATACGAAAGCGACTGACGAAGTGTGGTAGAGTTGTGTGTCCATACTGAGATAAGTGACCCTTTCACTGTAGAAAGAGTCTTCCTCGCAGCATGAATTAGTGCAAAGCTGAATGAGATCATTGAGATCAAAGATCAAAACCTTCATTCTCACCTCATAAAAGTGATTCCAAATACAGCAAAGTGGTGATAAGAGTATTGGTTATCTCTAGCGAATCTTCGTCTTTCCCCTCCATCTCCTCCTCCTCCCGTCGAAGAGTCATCCTCACCATCTGATGGCAATATACATCAGAATCCATTACATACTAACCATTCCAAATCAAATATTCTTTCTGATCAGAAAAGAAAACTTTGATCTGTCGCAGGATACGTCCCTATTGATTGATGATATATTTCAAATGATTCATCAGTGGCAACTGATTCGTCCGTCTCTATCCACATGGGGTACTCAAAGAGAAGACTAAGAGTGATATGGATGAGATGGGTACTCACTTGCAGATAGACGTCTTCGTCGAGAAGGCATCTGATGAGAGGAGGGAGACCACCCGTCTGAGATGAGATCAAAGATCATCACAGAATGGAGTTATGAAGGAAGGGGAAGCGGAAGTTGTTTGCGAGAAAACTATGATCGCTTCGCGAATTAAAAAATTGTGAACTGGCTCAACATGAAAGGATAAACTGCACAATAGATAGTTTACAGGTATACAAGAGAATGGAAGGGTGTCGACGAGAAAATCGAAGAACTTATGCTTTCAAGCACTTCAAATAAGTCAAGGTATTAAGTTGAATCAATATTATCAAGTTAAAGGACGAATGCTTCTTCATTGGATTGATCACGACGTGGTCCGCCCCCTCCAAATGCATACAGTATTATAGAGTTGAGTCACATTCCCAGCTCAGTTTAGATATTCAAGCAGAAATCAAAACGCATTAAATGCAAATTAAATTTCAATAATGGAATTTATTAAATTTATCAAAACTGTTAGCAACTTCTAAAACACTGGAGTGAAACGGATGGATCAAAGGGAAGAGAACACGAAAAAACACTGGAAAAGAAGGTATTTCTTATAGAAAAGCAGGAACATAAATTATATGTACAAACAAGAACACCAATAAGAATTTCAAAATGTCAAAAAAAACTTCAAAATGTCAGATAGTCCCTTCTATGCAACGTTGAATGGATAAGACATGAACATACCACTCTATTCGTCTCTATCCAAATAATCAAAAAGAGTTGAAGATTCTTCTTCCAGAACCAAATGGATCCAATCTATCCACGACTCTCTAATGATGAATCTTTTCTCTTCGAAACATTTGAGAACCTTCCTTCCAATCGACATAACAGTGTTCTCACTCAATGGGAGACCACTCATCTGTAGCTTCCTGCACAAATATCCATTCGTTTCTAATAAATATCGCGAGAGTTAATCAAGTGTCTTACTTGAGAAATGTGATGAATGACCTCTTCAGATCGCGATTGAATATTTTATCGAGATAAAGTGAATCGGGTACGTTACACTTCTGGGCCTATATTTGTTCATATAAGGAAAATCATTGATAAAAAGAAAGTACCTTGATTCTCAACGATTCTCTTTTCTTTGGAATGCTCTTCTCCTCTTCACGAGCATTTTGAGACTCAGCGAGTGATCTGATTGGTTGGTTTATTGAAGAAACAATTATTGCACTTACGTCCATTTTCCGATACAGATAGGATATTCCTTCAATAGACAGGTCAGCATTCTCCCCATACGAGAACTCCAGAACTGAATTGACGGTGCGCATACATTTAGACTAACATAAGGTTATCATCTATTTTAGTATATTCAATATAAAATAAATTAACAAGAACAAAATTAACTGTAAATAAACTAAACAAACGTACATCGTAAATGTGGTTGGGAACGCCCGCAGCGACATCGAATCCATCCATTATCTGTCTCTCTATCGCCTGCCAAGAGGGTTATCACACTAACCCATACAACTGAATAATCTCGAAGCAATGAGTGGTACTCACTACTCTCATCATTGCGTCTTCTTCTGCAAGCGGACTTACAAAGCGGTAAAGAGCCTGTGAAATAAGATTCACACAATTAATATGTCGAGTGGAAAGTTTAAAGCATACCTTCAAACATGCTCTATCCTTCTTCCTCTCAATCAAATTAAGGACAATGTTAATATCAGTCACATTAACAGGTACTAACAGCTCTTCCACTGTATTCGATAACTGGAATCACAGAAACAAAAATATTTTCAGCAAAATCAGTGAGATCTGGGAGGCATATGGCCCTGAGTGGCTTCAGCAGCTAATGCAAGAATCGAAATGCTAAAACAGTGAGCCTACCCATTCCTGACTTGTTTCGCAATATTCATCGGATTCATTTTCCTTGCTTGTATCTTCTTCTATTTCCATAGCATTGGAAAGGTCTATCTAAAGGAAGCGACATTGGCACGGCCCTCCAAAGCACGCATTTTCTCCGCTTACACCACCACGTTAGCGCGGGCTGGCTCCGCCCATTGGCAAAGTTCCAAAAGCGTGCCAAGGTTGCTTAACAGATTCCGTACGAGAACCTTTCGTTCAAATTTGGCTTTATTTACTACGGTTTTTCGGGCTTAACTACGGTAGTTAGAGCTGGAGCATGGTTGTTTATTTATTATTTGTTATCTGAAAAGCAATTTAAAACTATTTTTTAGCCATAATACGATGAGAAATTGCACGAGGTCATGGACGAAGCCATTAGGCTTGTTTTGATTAACCTTCTGGTGACTATCGGGAAATTTCATAGCTTATCGTTTCAACAATGCTTACACTTACCTTCTGGAGTGTGTTCAGCACCTCTTATTAATTTAATCGGTGGTTTTATACAATAGCATTTAATCTAAATCATGCTCCTCTCATTCCACTACCTTAAAAGCCAACAAATGGCCCTGACGGGAAGTGGCTGGGGACGCCAATTGCCCCTGAAGCCCACCGCATCAGTTCCAGCAATAACTAATTAATTTTACTAATCAAGTATGGCTTAAAATAATTTAAACGAATAAGTTAAGCAACTTTGGCACGCATTATTTTTGAATTCCCGGAATTCCGGAGCCGGGGAAAAGTAACAAAACTTGGAACAATGCCAGACCGGTTTTCGAGGCGGTGGTGTGAACGGCCGTGCATTGGCATACTGGACAATGAGCGTGATAAAGTTAGACATAGTGATGCCCCTTGTTACCTGAATACTCTCCAACCTTTTCTCAAATAAAGCCATTCGAAGCATAGTTCTCATAAGCTGTTTATTGATGCCCTTAATGAAGAAAATGTCATTATGAATACAAACATATCAATCAAATCATCACATACTTCTTTACTGACAACTTTATAAAAGTTGGCGTTCTTATTGGCAACGAAAGAAGCAAGAGCACGAATGTTGGACGAGTTCGCATCTTGTTTGTGGCGAATAAGCAACTGAAAGATTTGCTTTAAAAGGGAAATATGCAAACGAAACAAATGCCATGGGAACGAATCTAACATCTTTGAAGTACGACTCCAGATCATCGTAATTTCCTTTGAAGTGAACCCTTGCATGTTCCCTCAGAACAGATCTCATTGATGCAATCGATGCGTAGTCAAGAGCACTGATAAATCTATTTCAACATCCTTTTCATCATCGACAATAACGAAAGAACTCACAGTGACTGCTCACAATTCTTCATTTGCTTTTTCGCATCGATCATATCCAACTTTTCATCTTCATCGACGGTTAAGCTGTGAAAACTATACTGAGAAACATCAACAACATTATTAAATCATGTTGAAAATTCTGATAAATATGATCAAACTTTTGGTTACATACCTTTTAATAAGATGAAGACTCTCTTTCAAAAGATCCTTTCCAGTCGATGCAGCATACGGTGCAGTCAGCTGATGGAGAAGAGAACAATCATGAGACACTCAGTCGAAGCACCAATTACCTCATCAACAGCATGTTCCATTGGATTCTCAGGTATTTCTGGGAGCGATCTTTCAGCCGACTTCGCAGAAGACTCGTGCAATTCCGGAGGCGTTCTAATCAATTAATTACGTCATTTTAAATAGGATAGATATGATTTATTCTCACTAGATAGCACGTGTGAAGCCACTTACGGTGGATGGGGATGAGGAGGGGCTTCAAGTCGGCGAACTACTCGGACAACTCGTTTAACGGGGGGTCTCTCATTATTGACAGAAGCATTCTCGACCGCACTCTGGAAGACATTTCGCCCCAATACTCACACAACGATAACAAAAATTATCAAATGAGAATGACTGACCTCCGATGAAAACTGTTTGAGGATGGTTCCCTCGAGTGGAGAGAAGCCCATTGCACAACGAACGATGTTCATTAGTCGCAATAGAACAGCCCGATTCACTCCTATCTGTTCCGAAGCGTCCATTACTGACATATTCTCACCAAGTGTCTGCAAGCTCTCTCATCAGTAACATGCATAACTCAGATAACGCACCATCATAATCGCTTCAAACCAAATCTGAGTATTTGTCGTGATTCCACATCTTGTGATAGCCCTCTCAGCATGCTGCGCCAACAATCCTACATCGATCTGAGAATCCGTTAATGAATATCATGTCGACAAGATAAGAATACCACGTCGGGAGGCTTGATGCGTGGAACCTCAGTGATTCTATTCACCACGTCGTTCGTGTAGGGCATATAGGATCCATTGTATGTTCTTGGAAATCGTTCCGTATCCGCTACTCGGAAATTCGTAGACGGAGGAACTCCGATATTGTACGGGTTGTACGGACTGAAGTGATATTCTCGTAGCTTATACTTCAATTGAATCAACTCACTCAGGCCGTCGAACGATGATGCGACGCACAGGACCCTGTGCAGGTCGAAAAGCTGCTGTTCCCATCAGGTGGCCACTGGTTGTTTCCGGACGAGCGTAATATGGAGGCTGAGGACGCTGGAACAACTCAATTTTTTAAGACGTTAAAGACCTGTAGTAGTTATATAGTTACATTACTTTGGTTTCTTGCCATTATGTATATCAATTCTGATTGAGGTTATTGAGGAGTAGCCAGTAACCGATGAAGTTCCTAAGTAAAAATAAACCTCACTCTCATTGGCGTGAGGATAACACGGGCGATGCGAGGACCTTCGACACTCGGTACACCCCTGCGACGGCTATCCATCTTTCTTTCTGCAAAATATGGACACAATGATTTAACCTAAAGAAAAACAAAAATTCCTCTCCGATAATTTTAACACTACAGTACCCCAGGATGTGCATGTTCCCCCTGAATCATGTGTATGTTCTGAATCACAGTTGCGGCTTTGCGCTGTGCCGGTCCTACCGAACAATCTGCGATTCATTATAATATTTACAGTGTGAGTAAATATAATCATCAGTGCAATAACTGTTATGAGTATTTCTTATTATTTTGCGAACATGAATAATTTTCAGTTTTTCAGAAAGTATTGTATAATAAGTCATTAATATTCCTTACTCTTTTGCATGTGTCATTCAATTTTGGTATTGTAAAAAAAATAAAAATTTCATTTATTGTAGAGCCGACATTTAAAAACAGCGAAAACCGTGACCGCATTTTAGAATGTTTTTAAATCCCCGCCTTCATCCATTCCAAAACCCTGCTAATCCAACGAAACTCCGCCCACCTTCTAGGGCTCTCCTCCGCGCGCTCTACCCGACAGTCATCGTCTTTTCGATTTTTGAATATTCCAGACTTCCATTAATTTGTATCGAAACCCTTGACTTCGTTTTGTGGCTGAACTTGTTACGACACGAAATCCCCGCTTATGACGAAATTGCAGGGTCGGAAGTTGCCGGTATCCGTCTCTTTTCAGCCCTTCAACAAATAAAAAAATGGCCCTCAAGCGTATTCAGAAGGTGAGTCATTTCTAGGGCGTCTATTTTGTAATTACTCGGTGATAGCCTACTTAATTAAACATATTGCATTTTTATGGGCTTATTTGAGTGAGGTCTCTCAAATGTGCTATGATCGATTGCCCACGTGACGGTCGAGTGCAAGTTCATGTCCCGAGCCTCTTAGTGGTGCTATAAATTTCTTAGCATATTGTAAAACTCGTTTATTTGTATTATATCACCATAATTAATTTCAGGAGCTGCAGGATCTCGGACGTGATCCACCGGCTCAGTGCAGTGCGGGTCCGGTCGGAGATGATCTCTTTCACTGGCAGGCTACTATCATGGGTCCGCCTGAGTCGCCATATCAGGTATGTAAAAAAATATAAATGTATTTCACACTCGCATGGCACCGTGAGAAAAAAAGGTGCCATAAATACGGCTTCCTCAGTTTCCATAGTTACGCGGAGGTTATAACAATTGTTTTTTTTTTCAGGGAGGCGTCTTCTTCTTGACGATCCACTTTCCCACTGACTACCCCTTCAAACCTCCCAAGGTCGCATTCACTACAAGAATCTACCATCCAAACATCAATTCTAACGGAAGTATCTGCTTGGACATTCTTCGATCACAGTGGTCTCCCGCGCTGACCATCTCTAAAGGTTTGCATCTTCAGTTTTTTGGAAACGTATTCACAATCAAAAATAACTAACTAGCGGCATCAATTTTTGTGCATGCAGTCACCCAAATTCGCGAAGGATTACAAAAATAATATCTTATATGTTTTCCGTTAGGAATATACTATTATTTCATATATGCTTTACATTTACATTTGAGCGTTTTCAGTTCTGCTTTCGATCTGCTCGCTTCTTTGCGACCCCAACCCTGATGATCCGCTCGTTCCTGAAATCGCAAGAATCTACAAGACTGATAGAGATCGATACAATCAGCTCGCCAGAGAATGGACTCAGAAGTACGCCATGTAAACCATCATCGTTACGGCCGTCTATATGATCCTTTCCAAATTTCCTCGAGTCTTCCCCTCCCCTCTCTGAAGTCTTTAATTGCAGATAATATGTATTATATTCTAATCTAAACATCGCCCGTTTACTTGATGCTTTTGGTCGTCATACCGTTGTGTTGAGAATGCGAAATTGTCTTGTGATTATAAAAGATTGTCCTGATTATTTTGAATTATCGTGTACGATGCATTCATGACGAGCAAAATAAATCAAGCGTTCGGACGCTCTTCGATACATGTACCACACATTTCAAGAATATGACTACAAAGGAAACATCAGGAATGCAATTTCTACCAATTTGCACTTTTGTGGATGCATCCTTTTGGAGCGAAGTGAATCGGCGAAAATTGAATGAATGGAAACTAGAAGAATCTTCGAAGCCTGTAGGAGCTTCCATTTCAATTTGTAAGGAGATTCCAGTTTAACCCTTGTCTATAATCCCATTTAGTTGATTGTACCGGAACAGACTCTCGTCTTTCACTGTCGAATGAATCGTTTCTTGGATCTTCCGCTATCAATGGTCAATTGCTTCTTTTGAATACTGTGGAATCGTTCATGAAATTGGACAGGAAGGCACTAATGAATGCAGAGGCTGATAGGGTGAGCACGACGATGTCAGAGTGAGAAATACTGAATGGATGCAGATATGGGACTCGATTGTGAGTGGACGGTGGATGGAGCACCCTGCTTTGCTCAACACCTTCATTTTTACTCTTTTTGCCGTGAGTTGTATTCAGTGACGTACCACAACTTATTTCACAATCTTGAAGGATCTGAAGAAATTCCGTTATCACTATTGGAATTGTATGCCTGTTCTTCTGACGGATCTATCATTGATTGAAGAACCTGTGGAGGTAATAATTGGTGATTTCGTACATGAACCTGGATACTACACATCGAAACGAAAGAAGACATATAATGAAATGGTTGAATGTGTATGCTTGAGATGGCAGAGGACGAGTGTCGTATGCTTCTCTCCCATCTGGATCAATCCCAACAGTCCGTATTCGTCTACTGCAAGGGAATCGTCCTCCCACTCACTCATCTACCCATTCTCCAAGGAGAGGACTACGAGGTATCGAGAGTCTTGAACAATTCATGCGTTCAGAAACGATCTCATCCGACTGTGTTATAATGCTCATCGTGTTTGAGTAAGTCATCTCTATTCAGATAATAGTTGCTGATCCATCGACAACTCCTGGAGTGGCGGGATGGCTATGCAGAAACGTGATATTGGCCGTGTTGTGGACGACAAGAAAGAACGAGGTGGTTAAAATATGTTCTATCTCATCACTGTTCTTACTTCAAATATTAGTCTTCAAATGGATTATAATTTTAGATCCGTCTTGTCTCGCTCAGAGGAGGACAGGCTAGTTGGAGATTTAGAATTGGCAAGTTTTTTTTATCAACGATGCAATTGATTCCACAATTTACAAAACTATGAAAACTTTGGTGCAAGTAACATATATGTATGCGTTTTTTTTCGGAATTGAAAATGATGGTGGTAATTTGAAGGAGTCTCCAGTCCCATTTCTACTCGCCCCTTGAAAGTAGTCGGATGGGAGAGAAATGGAAAGAACGAGCAGAAACCATCGAGTGTGGATCTGAGCAAGCAATTCCATCCTCATAAGTGAGTTATTTATGCTACCTTTGGAGTGCTATCTGTTTTACAGAAAAATAGACTACTGGTAATTGATGGAATGCGCGCCTCTTTTAAATTTATGCCAGATTGTTGTCACTTTTTTCAATATAACCTGCAAAATGGTCTTAACCTTCTACTCAAATACCACCCACACCCACTCTGGAGCGCGTTTCAGCTTGCGAAACTAACCGAAGTTTGGGAACCGAAGCTAATTTCGGTGTTTTTATGCATTCGGCGGGCTGGGTAGCGAATATTGGATTATTTTTGCTTCTGCAGGAATTTTTTTTGCATCAATGGTCAAATATCGGTAGTTGTCTAGTTCCCCGGAAGAGTGTCTAAGGGCATTCAAATAGCTTCTCATTTCCCGTTGAAATTTTTTTTAAAGGGGATTTTTTTTGAGTATTTCGTCATACGTATCGTTTCGTATCGTAACAAGCTCAGATACAAAACGAAATCAACGTTTTCGATACAAAATAGTACAAGTTTAGAATATTCGATGGGAGAGCCTTAGAAGGTGGCGGAGTTTCGATGGATGCGAAATTGTCTTGTGATTATAAGCGGGAAAGTGTAAACGTTAAGAGGATGTAGAGAAGCTATTCTAGAGACAGACCAGTGGTGAAGAGAGGGAAAGAGAGTGGAAAAGAGATGAGAGACGGAAGTATGTAGAAGAAGGAGGGACAATGAGAAGAATGAATCAGAATCTGTCCGGATTGAACTATGCTTACGAAGAAATATAAAGTTGTGGTTGAATTTCCACATCAAATAATTTCACATTCACTAATGATGGTAAAGATACTAAACAATAAACGGAATGTTGAGGTTGATGGAGCAAGCAGTGGATCTGAACGTGTCTCTCATCAAATGGAGACTCGTCCCTCAGTTGGAGACTACTAAGTTCTCCCAATTGAAGTGTCTTCTGCTAGGTGCAGGTGAGTATCCATTCAATCATCATCGAGAGAAGAGGAGTGGTGTTGACAAGCCATATCAGGTACTCTCGGTTGCAATGTCGCTCGTTCTCTTATTGGATGGGGCGTGCGAACGATCACTTTCGTCGATAATGGGGTCGTATCCTACAGTAATCCAGTGAGGTACGATGACTGCATCATTAGACCGTACAAAGAGATGTAATCTGCAGACAATCTCTCTCTGAATTCGACGATGCTCAGAATGGAAGGAAGAAGGCTGAAGTGAGTCTCCCTCCCCTCCCCCCCCCCTCTCCTCCCTCTATCTCTTCCTCCTCTCTCAGGTGGCAGCAGCAGCTCTCCGTCGAATCTTCCCTTCCATCGATGCAAATGCTATCGATATGACCATTCCCATGCCTGGCCATACTGTCGATGAGAGTGGTCAGTCCATTGATGAGTAATGATTATGTGCTAGTGAATTCTTCCTTCAGCCGTCTCGTCAATCGATTCGTCCGTCTCTCTCCTCCATTCTCTCATTGCATCTCACGATGCAATCTTCCTTCTTCTCGATTCAAGAGAAGCGAGATGGTTGCCCACTCTAATTGCATCTACCATTGGAAAGGTAGCCATTGTCTCTTCTGATCTGTCTAATCCCATCTATCCATTTCAGATTTGTTTCTCAGTCGCTTTGGGATTCGATAATTACGTGGTAATTCGACACGGAGTGACTGTGGATGGAAGGCTTGAGAAGGAAGAGGGAGAGACATCTCTGAGAGGATTGGTCAATGCTTCCCAATTGGGATGCTACTTCTGTAGTGATGTGAGTGGGAGGGAGAGAGAGGGAGGGAGGGAGGGAGAGAGATGCTTCTTCCAGGTCACAGCCCCTGGCAATTCGATGGCAGAGAGAACTCTCGATCAACAGTGTACTGTTGCCAGACCAGGATTGAGTCAGGTGCGCTTTATCATAGATATCTATCACTTGATTGTGATGTATTGTTTGGAAGAGTCATAGAGGAGGGGTTACTAATGAGTAAAGTGATTCAGGTAGCATCTGGACTGGCAGTTGAACTGCTCGCTTCCGTTATCCAGCACTCTGATCCTCTTCGTGCACCCGCATGGAGTGGAGAGAGTAATCATACGGGAGAGGAAGAGACGGGACTACTCGGAGCTGCACCCCATCAGGTAGGGAGGGGAGGAGAGGGGAGGGGAGGGGGGGGGGGGAGCGAGTGGATGAATGATGGAATGGTCGTGAGTATGAATATGCAGATCCGTGGATACGTCTCTCGATTCAATTCGATGACTCCGTGTGTGAGACGATTCGAGAAGTGCATTGCATGTGGAACAGCGATGAGGGAAGCATTCAGAGAGAGGTGAGGAGGGAAGGAAGAGATGATCGAGTGATGGGGGAATCAGATGAGAATGGCCTCTCGTTGCAGGGGTTCATCTCTGGTTGTCTCAGCCTGCAATTCTCCCCGTATTCTGGAAGAGATCTCTGGATTGGATCTCCTCCAAGCTTCAGTTGATGATATCCAGATTGATGTTAGTGATGATGACTTCTGATTTGCGATCTTTTCCATTAAATCTTGCCTTTTAGAATAACTGAACAGAAGGAATGAATACTAGCAATGTAGATTGTACATAATATTTGTATAACAAATTAATCAATTTACCATATTCTTGTATTTGTACATAGTTGAGCGATTCAAGAGTGTATTACTTCATTTACTCAGAGTATTCCTTTTTCACTTTGTAATGTGTCTTCATAATGGGTTTGTCCTTTTGTGGTACTGTCAGGATTACGATCTTTCACAATAGTTCATTTTGCAATTTCGTTTCTATGGTCAGATAAAATTTTCTTTTATAATTCTGCCGTTCGACACTTTCCTGTTAAACAATCAGTACACGATACATGAGTCAAATTAGATAGATAAATCGAAGATTCTTAGGTGATGAGTGGGAAGAAGCGGCGGAAGAAAGAGGGAGAATTCAAATGTGAGCATTGTTCCAAATCATTCACTGATGGGAGGTGAGTGGAGGGAGGGAAAAGGAAGGACCTCAGTCTATCACAGATATCTTCGTAAACATATCATTCGAATGCACGAGAATGCAAAGCGACGAGAACCAGTTGGGAAACTGTCTTGTGGAGTCTGTGGGAAGGTACGGTAGAGAGTACTGTAGTGGAGAAGAGATTGAGTACTGAACGGTTGCAGCACTTTCCTCGTCTCTCTCATCTCACTCGCCATCAAGTTGTTCACTTCAATGTCAGAGATTGGTGAGTTGGATATTGAGTTATTGATTCACTCATTCGTCCTACAGTAATAATATAATCAGGGCATGCCCATTCTGCTCTCTCTCATTCATGCAGAAGGCTCATCTAATCACACACATGGGAAGGAAACATCGAAATGTAAGGGCAATTTTGAAGTCTGCAAAATTCGTGCCATGTTCTTTTGCATATGTAAAAATCTTTAAAGTAATAACTTTTTTCTATCAATTTGGAAAGCAACTGAATGAGTTGATTTTTAAAGGATTCGAGTGAAACGAATATTTATCCAGTTAGAGCCATTCTTCAAACACAACTCAGTTTCATTGGGTACCTAGTAGTAAACTATATGTTCGTTTAAAAAAGTGTGATATCTAGGCTACGCATGAAAACTTGCCCAACATTTATTTATCCACAATAATGAATTGTGTAATACAAATGACGATAAGATGCAGTACCAGATGAATATGATATGTGATAGATAGAGGGATAGTCGATATCTGCCTACTTTCCCTTCTTATCGGCATTGCGAATCCATTTGAGCAATCCAGCAGGAACTGCCTTGGCTGCAATTCAATTACCCATTATTGATTCATTCCATCTCAACTTACTCTTTTTATTGGGAGTAGTGGTCTCCTTCTCCTTCTCCTTCTGCTTCTCCTTCTTGGGTGCATTCTCCTTCATTGGATCGTCTTCATCTTCGAGTTCTTCCTTCACTCGATGTCTCTTCTTCGTCGTCGAATCAATCGATGGATTCTGATATGATACGTATTATATTAATGAATTAGTGTGTTCGAGAATGAATTAGTGTGTTCGAGATTGAATTAGTGTGTTCGAGAATGAATTAGTGTGTTCGAGAATGAATTAGTGTGTTCAACACTATCAAAGTTCGGTACCTTCTTTTCAGTGGGAGCTTCGGTTTCCTCATTGTCGGACACGTCACAGAGGGGAAGCTCCTGCAATTGACCATTGTTCAATCTAATATTGAGTAGACTAATCTGGGATGGATACCGTTTCTTCAGGTTCTTCCTTGATCTTCTTCGGAGGATCCTTTGGTTTAGTCGACTTGAAGAAATTATTCATCGTTTTTGTTCCAGAGGAAGTAACCTGAATAGAGTACCTAGGATCCAAACAGCGTGATGGCTATTCAAACCTCAGTCTTCTTCGATCCTTTCTTCGCTGTTTCCTTCTCTGCTCCCTTCTCCTTCTTCACTGTGATCCCTTTCGTCTTCTCTTGAGATCCGACACTCGCATCATTCTCTCCATCCACCATCTCCTCCTGTGCAGATCAGATTATTCTATTCGTCGACTAAGCACTATGTGATCCTGGTCCTAGAGCAACCATTTGTTTGCACTGATGCTCACTTACCTTCTTGACTTCCTTCAGCAGTTTTTCTTCTCTATCCACATACCATACCATAGCATATTCGATGCACTCGCATAGTCCATAGAGAACGTCTCGAAGGGGATCCGTTCTGAAGGAGAATCGATCTATCTGTACTCTATCGTCCTCTTCTACTTACTTATTCGTATCCCATTCAATAACGAGTTCTCGATCTTTCGCAAGAGAAGCTGCAGCGAATCTGACCTTCTGAATGGGATACATCGAGGATAGAATGAATCTGTTGAATGGGACTGACCTCTGGATTGGCATCACTCGTCACGAGAAGCTCCATTAGATCCATCGTCTTCTGCACGATACTCTCCATTCGATCACCCGTTGACTCCATTGACACGTTCTCCTCCCCTTCCATTGGCTGGAAGGCTGTTCATTCAACTACTATTCTGAGTTAGTAGAAGCCAATGGTCATGGGGGAAGTGTGAAGAAAGAGGAGAAGGGTGAGAAATGCGCGGGCATTTATGAAGAAACAGAGAAGGAAAGCGGGGACAGGAAGAGAGATAGTAAGGGGGGGGGGGGAGGAGGGAGAGGGGAGGGTGAAACAGAGAGGAAATGCCGACAGACAGACCATGAGAAGAGAAGATGGCTGAATGAACTATGTGAGTAGAAGAGAGGCATTGGTGAGAGAATAGTTTCCCGCCTAAGGGGAGGAGTCTCATTTCTGTTTTGAAGTACCGACTCTTTAAAAATACGCGTCTTCATTCTTCTTAATTGAGTTAGGAAAGGTATTATCGCTGATTGATATGCACCAGAGGGAATGGGAATGTGTGATAGAAGATGCACTAGAGGGAATATTCCCTATGAGAGATCTCTCTCTGATCGTGTCTATTCTTTCTCTTTATGAGGGAGATTAACCATAGGGAATCTTGATATAATCTACTCAGCTTTCTCACTTACAAATATCATATATTAGAACGTTGACCTGACATATATCTGAACGTGATAATCACATTAAATCATAAATTGAATTAGTGGGATCATCACGGAAAGAAGTTTGATCTGATTCAAATTTTCCGACAACAATTCTGTCAGTTTGAATTGGAGAATTAACAATAAAAAATCTGAAATTTTTGAGATCAGAGACCGAAGAACTCTGAGAATCGATTGATTACATTCGATGCAAAAATGAGAAGGAATACTTTTTACAAGTTGATCTGATGAAGGGGGAGGACTGATTGCTTCCCCAATCACTCGATATTTCTAGGAGCGAGTTGCTGATATCGTGAAAGAAATGGAGAAAGTGAGAGGAAGAGATGAAGAAGGTGAAAAATGAAACGAGAGCATTGCTATCTGAATCTCTCTGATTACAGTTGTATATGGTCCAGCTCCCGATCCAACTCTTCCCTCTACTTCTCAGTGAGTATTCCCTTCTCCTCCTCTCTCTCCTCTCTCCTCTCAGTTCCTCTCCTCGTCCAATCTCCGATCAACTTCACATTCCAATCATAGTCTGCGCATTCTGTGGGGCCAATTTCTCAACGAATAACCAATTGAAGAGACACAGAGAGGTTGGTGAAGAAGAGAGAGGGGAACTGAGCTGACCATTGAGGAGTCATTGATCTCTTCTCTTCTCAGGTTGGTGGTAAGACCTTTCTACAAAACGAAGTTGAAAAATTTAGTTCGAGAAAATGATTTTCGAAAAAGGACATTTCGCACAATTCACTTGGCATGGCACTGTTTTGGATAACCATTCTCGAAAGAGAACATTTCGCACAATGCATTTCGGATAATGTTGATACGGTGGTGCTAAATTGGTAAACGCAAAATGTTGAGGTTTCCAAAAAAAATGCAAAATTGATTTTCCGAAACGAATCGTGCGAAATGTCCGTTTTCGAAATGGATTTTTCAAATTCGAATTTTCGATTTGAATTGTGCGAAATGTCCTAGTTCGAACTTGTATTTTTCGAGTTCGTTCGTCCGAAATGTCTTACCACCCTCAGGTTAATCACCGAATCCGTCGTTGTCTTCGATGTGGAGAGAATGTGAATGGAAGAGTGGCAATGAGGGACCACGAAAGGAAGAAACGTGAGTGCGGTAGATCAGGCATATCACGGGACTGATCAATGATGCCCATTCACTACAATTCAAACTAAACACACTTTGATTCGTGATAAGCTCATTTTCAGATTTCTTCCTCTCTTCGTCTCCCTCTTCATCTCCATTCACTTGCATTCATTGCTCACTCCAATTCCCTCAAAGAACACAGGTGAGATTGATGTGGATGTTTGATCTGTAGGACTTGTAGGAGTAATTAATGTGAACTCGAAGGGAAGAGGAAGGGAACAATTAATTATTGATTGTCTACTCCGATGGAGAACAATGGAGTGGAAGGGAGGGAATGGCAGTTGTCTGAACTATGGGAGGGGACTGAACTCTGGTCTACTCTGCTCCCATTGAATGGAACTGAAATAGCAGAGCATTTCTCTTGACTTCTATATCATTGGGCGTGTCTGGTGATGTCTGATTTCTTAATGATTGAACCTTCTTCTCTTCTCTTCAGTTAGATCGCCATTTTCTCTCTCGTCACTTCACGATCTCCCGTTGTGAATACTGTAGAGAGGAACTGCGAACTCCGATAGAGAGAAGAGATCACGCGAGAGATGAACACGAAGAGATACGGTAAGAGAGACGAGAGGAGAGAGGAGAGAGTACTGTAGATGGAGGAGGGGAATCGAGTTGATTGTGACCTCATTGAGATGTGGATATTGCGACGAGCAGATTGATAACGAAGATGCACTGGTTAAACATGTGAATGCAATTCATTGGAATAGAACGGAGAGAATGAAGTGAGAAAGAAGAGGATGAGTAAGGAGTCCGATTGATTGATTGATTGTAGGGTTAAGAAGAAAAGAGTGAAGATTGAAGAAGTAGAAGAGGAGGAAGAGAAAGAAGAATCGGTAGAGGAAGAAGAAGAGAAAGTAGAAGAAGAAGAAAAGGAGGATGAGCCAGAAGAAGATGGAGAGGAAGGACAAGTAACCGGAATTCATCGGGTACAATTGATATTCTTTCCATTCAGATAAGCATCACACTCCTACTCAAACTTCCATTGAAGGAGAAGTCAACTATGGAAGGAGCGGAGGAGGGTACGGTAGTATATTCCTTGGATTGCATAGTGATGACGTTGTTGAGGGTCGACAACTCTTCCCTTGGGAAGGAATCTTCCATCTGACATAACCACTGTCTTCCCTCAACTGGAATTCCTTCGTGAGTTCTTTTTTTCTATTTTAAGAGATGAAATAAGTAATAGTGGCACGTCGGATTTAAACTTTACTAAATGTTAGAACGAAAAAATGAAGATGAATGGATTGACGAGTTTTGTTGATGGTAATGGATGGGATTGAGCCATTGAGAATGAGATGGTCTGACTCGGGGTGGAATAGAGGAGGGACTGTCGTATGGGTAGACACATTCTAGACTAGACGATGACCAACTCAGACGGAATGCACTCAGATTCTCTGTTTTGTGCATCTTGAGAGAGAGAGTATTCATGTGGACCGTCTAGAAGATTGTGAAAAAGGGACAGTTTCTCACATTGAATAAAATGTTGTTGAGCATAATTGAGTCGATTCTTTATTCCCTAGTCTTGTGACTTATTCACTCTGATAAGCCCTATCCTCACTTGAATTGAATCCCTCCAACATTTCCGATCTCTTTTCCGAACCCTTCTCTTCTCTTTCCTTCTCTACAATTTGCACGATTCCTTCATCTCCTTCATCCCTTATCCACTTTTCTCCTCCTACGACACTGTCTCAATCTCATTTTCGGCCCTTTTCATCGGGATCGAGAAATGAAAGGACGAACGTTCTCAGCGAGAATATTCGGTTAGCAACACTTAGAGAGAGTGAAGTTCGAGAAGAAGATTGGGTTATTCTGGAAGGAATTGAGTGGGTGTTGTACTGTAGACAATGCATACAACTTCTTTCGCTCTCTGGTTCTCCTTTCTGAGTATATGGAAGGCCCTCTTGCAAGTACTCCCTTCCCCTTTCTTCTCCGTGAATTCGACGAGTTGTCGAGATTTGAATTAATTGGGGAGAAGGACAGAAGGCGTGGATTAGAATCGTCTATTGTCTCTCGTTCTATCTGACTGATGAAAGAGTGAGGAAGAGGAGAGAGAGGAGGGGGGGGGGGAGTGTGAAAAGGGGGATTTGGTAGTTGGGAAGGATAAGGAGACAGTAGACACGAGGTCTTCCACTACTTATCTCCTTCGAATTGGAAGGAATCACATCATTTCCTGAGAGTACGGTAGGATGCAAGGAAGGAGGGAGTGCTTCCCTCTCTACTAATCAGCTTAGAGTAGGAGAGTAGACTAATCGGAGTAGAGTGGATCAGACGATGGAGAAAGAGAAGGAAGAATGGATGGAAGGAAGGATAAGGGAAGGATGAGAGGAAGTAGAGTGATAGGTTGATGAGAATGAATGAATCCATCGAAGAATGGGAAGAGGATACCATCTAACCAATCAATTTCAGAAGTTGTCTTGCCTGCTTCTCTCTCTTCATCTCATTCTCTTCTCGTCTATCTTCCTCTTCCATTCGATGAATCTATCACTGAATGGGGAGAACGAACAATCGAAATCGATCTAACGAATACAGTATGCGGTGATTCCCCGGTCGACGACTAAAACATGTAAATATTTATCATTCTTTTCGGGTATCTCTTTGTCAAGTTTGTTAAATGTCTCAAAATGTGTAGATCCAATCCTTCTCCCCCTTCATCCTTCTCACTTTCTTTCCATTGTTTTCATCCAATTCCTCATGCTTTCTTCCCATTTCATGACGTTCTTCTCTGCCCTCTACAAGAGTGATAAATCTTTTTCTGTGCATATTCCAATCTTGACTTCTCTTCTCACTCTATTTCACAGCAAAGAGAATGCATTGAAGGAATGAGAAGTCTTCCCTCAATTGAATAGTGTTTCGTGATTCTCCCATGGGAATCGAAGACACTTCCTCTGATTTATTCTCTCCCCTTCTCTCTCTTTCTCCATTTCGAACTCCATGACGAATCTTGTTATCAGAACGGAAGTTGGAAAGGGAAATGGAGGAGATCCATTCCATATTAGGCCTATTAGAGATTGTTGATTCGTATGGAGGATGGCACGTAGAGGAGAAGGGAATGAATGGAGTCTCGAAGGGAAAAGAAGGAGACGATAGATCGAATGACCTCAGAGGGACGAGTTATGTGAGAGAAGTGACGACTACTGTAATTGGAGATGAGACGAAGAGTTGTGAGGGGGAGAAACAGCTAAGAACTCGTTGAGTAAGGGGATTGTATCTGCACCCATCCCTCCCTCCTCCTCCCCTCCTTCCACTCCTTCTCCTCTCCAAGGAATGAGTACATCGTTTGACGTCTACTGCAATATGTGCCTCCCTCTCGTCTATTCTCCCATAACCAGCCAACCCTTTATGATATTTCCCATTCGATGCCCCGTTTTCCTCATTGACTCCCGAGTGTTTATGAGGGCGAGGGATGAATGGACGATGGAATGGAAATAGAGAGGGAAGAAGGGAGTCGATCAAGACAGTCTACGTCACTCCTTCAGACTGCAGTGTAGGAGGGAGGGGGTGCATCTCCCATCCCTCATCCTTCCCTTGTCTCTTCATCTTCGTCCATCAGTTCCACCCCATTGCATCACTCTCTTCTGTCTGTCAATCTCCATCCACATGATCCAGAAGGAGTCACCCACTGTAGTCCCCCCCTCCCCCCTGTCCTCCTCCCTCTCCCTCCCTCTCCCCATCTCATTATTCCCTTCTCCCTTCTTCTACTTGGAAACGACTTCGATCACCATTGGATTCCCAATGCTAATCAGTTTCTTTCCCTCCAGTTTCTCCTTCGAAAACGAATAATCTGAGTCCGACTTCGTTCAGTTGAAATCAACTCTCTGCATGGGAAGAAACAAAGTTGACATCATTGTTTCTCCTCTGATTCGTTTGTGGTTCGACCCAATTTGTGTGCACAGAAGAAGATATGAGACGTATGGGTTGGAAACGAGGAAAGGTTTTTATCTCACGGGTCTAGAATGGCGACTCACTCAGAGAGGGAAAGGGAGATAGACAGTAGGGGAATGTGGATGATAACCGATGGAAGAGATCACTGGGAAGGGAAGGGGTGTCCTACCCGATAGAGGGAGGGAAGAGAGGGGGAGGAGAGGGAAGGGGGGGGGGGAGGGAAGGGTCGTTGTCTATCGTCGTCCGAATCTGATGAAGGATGCTTTCCTCTTCTCAGGAACAGAATCGATCTCCTCGTATTCGAGAGGAGAAGATCTCTTTCCGAATCGGATGAACGACGCCTTTCTCTTTGCGAGAGGAATCTCCGCCGGTTGCTCCTCTCTCTGCTCACTCAATAGTTGCATTCGATAGATGGTCACGAGACGAGCTGAAGGAATGCGGTAGTTAGAGTGAGTCAGAGGGAGGGACAGATGGATGACTCACTGCAGAGGGAATACTGATCGGGAGTCATTCTCTCGGAGGGGAAGTTGCACGTCTCGATGATCTTCTGTCGCAGATCCACTGGCATCTGAAAGAGATCAATTAGTCACTCCCGCCCTATTATTTATTCTGTTCTCTGCAGAGATGTTCTCCGGGTATCAAATGATAGGGCGTCTTCTACCCTGCAGTAGTATAGAAAGGGACAGGTTCATCCCCTCTCTCTACCAGAATGGGACTCCTCTGTAGTCTCTCTCTCCTCTCCTCTACAAGATCCTCGATTGCCTTTCTGCTTCCTAACATTGCCTCCTTTTCTTTCCTCTCATCATCTTTGTTTGTCTCTTCTCTTCTTTCTCGCCCTTCGTCTCGAGTAATGAGATAATGAAGGAGAAGTCGAGAAGGGGGAAGACTCAATCGGAGTGGAGGTAGACTCCCCTTGTACAGTCCCCCTTCCCCTCTCTCCATTGTCTCACTCGAGGGAATCTCTATCGCATGGATGACGATACAGAAGAGTACTCTGCAGGAAGGAGAGAGAGAGAGACGAAGATCGTCCTTCTCAACGGAAGAGAGTTCAGTTCCGGAATGACACGTGCTCAGATTTCAGTCTCAAATTGGTGGGAAGAAGAGAAGAGGAAAGGAGAGAAAACAATAGGGAGAATAAGAAGAGGAGGAATTGAGGAAGTTGTGAAGAAGAGAGAGATGATTATCACAACGTATCCCCGAGTGATAAAGGAGGAGCGATGGAAGGGGGGGGGGGCAAGTAGGGGTAAGAAGAATGGCCATGGGAATATCCGTGTGGGAAGCATCCAATATCTGGTGGGCACATGAATAATTTGCCCCCTTTTGGAAGGAAGAAAACGAGGAGAGACAGAGATGAATTGTCGTGTGGACTAATCAAAGAAGACGAAGATCACCCATTCCAAGGATATTAGATGGATACTCTGAATAGGGCAATTGGACTACCGTAGAGTAGATTCTCTCTCGTTAGAAGGAGGAAGGGGAAGAGAGGCCTCAGATTGCAAGATGGTGACAGAAACTGACACAACTTTGCCTTTCCTTTCCTTCCTTCTCGAAGGAATGATTGATACACGACAGAAGGACACGAGTTCCCTCCATTACTCCCCATTATTCCCCATTCCGACACGATTCATGGACACCTACGCATTCTTACTCCAGACTGAGACTACCAAATGAGAAAGATGGACGATTCCACTCATCAAAGTTCCACAGATTCAAATCACGGAATGATTCGTGACAAATCTTGAAGATTCAAGCATGGAAAGTGAGGAATTCTGATTTCTTCGTGTGATCGACTACTACAGTAAATATGATTGCGTGAGTGAATCTCTTCCCCTGCAGTCTCCTAGAGGGAAGGGGAAGGGGAAGGGGAAGGGGGAAGGGGGGAGGGAGAAGGGGACGGACCTGTGAGTCAGCTGCAGTTGCTGCAGGGAGAGGAGCATCGTCGAAGAGAGCTGCAGCTGCAGTGATGAGAAGGAGGAGAGAGATAAGAGAAGAGGAAGACATGGAGAGAGAGGATGGAGTCCCCTTCGATGAGAAGGACCAAGAATGAAGGGAAGAAAGACGGAGAAGGGAGGAGGTCTCTACAAAGGGGGCGGAGTCTTGTCTCCTCCCCTCCTCTCTCCCCCGTCCTCCTCCCCTCAAATCTGACTGTGACGTCAACCAAATCCATCTGTCGATGTGATGGTAGATCACTGAAGTTGGAGAGGGAACTTCCCGTTTGAACTTATTTTTGTTTCAAGTGAAATACGAAGTTTGTTTGTGGTTTCACAGACAATGGAGAGTCCGGAAACACTTTGGAGATGGATGAGAGAAGTGGCAACTACCACCACTACTACCATGTGTTATTGTGAACGAAAGTTCCGAAAGAGATTCAACAATCTGAGTAGGCGGCCCTTATGTACAATTCGCTTGAATAACAGAGAATTGTCTCTAAAGTGAGATCATTGATGAAATTCATTAGAAAGTTTTTCGTGGTTCTTCTCAGATTCTATTCCAATTTCGGAGAGCGAAGCCTTGAAATTCATTTGAAGCACGAATAAATCAGCCGTCCCAAGAAGAACTTTCTGGATTGGAGATTGAAGGAGGAAGGAATATTGAGGGTGGGAATGAAATATCGTTGACTTCTGGGAAGAATACGAAATCAGTGAGAGTAGTCAAAGGGAGTTACTCTCCAAGGGATCTTCGCCTTCTTCTTGGAATCTGAGGTGTCTGCCTTCGAAACGTAATCCCATTTCTGTGAAGAATTTACCACTCCATTCCCAACAGCTGCGAAATATTCGAGTGTTTATTGTGAAATTCACATCTTGTCGATCTCATTCGACTTGATTGGAAAGCCTCCGACTGAACCGGAAGGAGAGGAAGGAGAGGGAGAGAAATAGACTCGATTGACTAATAACCTTTCTCCATTCTATGAATCGCAGTCTCATTATGAATGGGATGAATGGGAATGTGTTGCATATCGAGATTTGTCTGCCATATCTCTCATTTCCTTCCGTCTCTCATTCTCTCTCAATTTAAGATAGTGATTGGTAGAGAAGAGGTTCATTAGTATTGAGAGAGTGCGTTGCAGATGTTTCTGCACTCGTAGACACTTCCCGTTGGGTGAATTCCCCTCCTGTCACATGGATTCCCATTATGGTTCTCAGTCTGATTCATCCATGTTATCGAGACTTCGATAGAAAGTATGTTTACTACATCTGAACAAAGGTCTATCAAAGATCTTGTACTCAGTACGAGAGACGACGTAGAAGGAGATAGATAGATAGTGATGCCTCCGTTGATGATGCATTCCCTGTCTATTCCCTCGACTCCATTCTCACATTGCACTACTCTAATCTACTCATTTAGTCTTCATGATTCACTACTTAAGACATCAATTTCTTCACACAAAATGGGAACAAAACAGAAGGGGAAGGGTTTGGAAACAAGAAGCTACAAGACAATGAAATTTGGGTTATCGAAGGAGGGAAAGGGAAGAGAGTGGGAGGAAAAGGAGAAGGAGAGAGTTGGGTGACCGTGAGTAATCAAATCATTTCCTCAATCTCAGACGAGTAACAAAACAATGGGAAGAGTAGAAATGGAGGGGCTGGTCAGTCTACGTCTGTCATACTGTTCATGTGCGTTGTCTGACGTGACTGGGAAATCGCAATCTTCAGCAATGTTTAACAGACTCAGTTCTCTCAGTTCGTCTGAGTTCTCTTTGACTGTGTGATGAATCTGAATTGTAAATTCTTTTCGTCGGCAGGTGAAATTGACGCAGAAAGTGAGAAATTCTGCAAAGATTCGAATTGAAATTGATGGCTACAAGGGAAGGAAAACTGCAGAGACTGCGAATCATCCTGCTCAGTGAGAATAGATATTTTGCCTATCAAAGATGAAAATATGAGAAATAAGCCAGCCTGTCCAATCATCTTCCAACATTCAAACGTGCAAACTACGAAGCAAGTAGAGAGCGTGATAAAAGACCAGAGAGAAATGTTCTTCGTAGATTGCAGTGAAGGAATGGGGAAAGAAGGACTGTAGACAAGGAAGGAATCTCTCTCGTATGCATTCGATGAGTTTACTACGAAGGACCAACTTAGACCTCACACTTCTTCATTTCCCATGCGAATCCTCTTTCTGCAGATCCAAAGGATGAAAATGGACTATATATTGAGATACCTTTCGAATGGTTCGTTTTTGGAATTGTGAAAGAATGAGAATGACGACAAGCCCAATTGAGAATTTTATTCTTTATTTTTATCCACTAATTTCTCTGTACTATCACCAATGAGTGTCGTCACTGATTATGAGTGTTCTTCCCTCCTAGTGACGTCGTTCGAAGACTGGGGATTGTCCAGTAAACGAAAGGCTGTTGTCAGAAGGGTGAAATCACTACCTTACACTCCCTTATCCAACTATTATTCATAAATTGGCATAATTTGTAGTTATGCTTTTCCTAGGTAGAATAGGAAATTGTATTCTTCGATCTCTTTTCTGTAGAAAGAACGAAAGTAAATGATTGCAAATAAATAATTGTATCTCTCCTCCAGAGATCAAGCGAATGAAATTGCAAGAGAAGTAATTAATCTTCTCTTCCAAGTAGATTCTCCATCCCGTCCTCTCATATGATTTACTATCCTCACTCAGAATTCAGAAGTCATACGTGAGATCTCAACCATATTTAGATGGAAGAGGGAAGGAGAGCCATCAGTGAATATCCATTGTTCACCAATATTTTGATAGAAACTCACGGATGATTTTCTCATTCCTTCTTCGAACTAATCTGCTCTCGGACTGCAAGTATCACAGTGACGAATACGTGCAAATGATGAGTAAACAATCCCTTTCAATTCTAAAGAACTCGCCTGCACTTGCACTGAATGCAGTCGGATTTCCAGATGAAGACTCGCTCACAATGGAGATAACGCCAATTGGGAAGAGGAAGAGGGGATCTCTCTGACCGATGGGAACATCAGAGGAGTCAAAACAGGATGGAAGAGACGGATACTGCAGGAAATACGAGAAATACTACTAATTTTAGAATACAAACTCCATTTTACTGCACGTTCATCACCGATCCGATAGATCATCATTCGAGAAAGGGAAGACTCCATCAGTTTCCTATTCCTTCATTTCTTCGTCCGATGTAAGAGAGAGGGATTAGCACTTGTCTAATACAAAGGACAAACGAACTACAACTCATCCCCCAGTCAAGAAAAGAGAAGAGAAGACAGAAGAGTCCCTTTTTGACCTACTCTTTTTGTTCCCATCACTTTATGAAGTTAGATAGATTCCCGTGTTTAATTACTGCATACATCAAGTTCCACCGATTCTTGACTAGTAACTGATCAGTCTCTCACTGTGATCGGAACACAAGAGGGAGTTCCTCTCCTCATTCCCTCTAACAAAGCCCCGTTCTCCCTGTGAAAGGAGATCCGTCTGTCTTCCATTGTCCGTATCTGAGTATTCGACAGTGAGGGTAGACAGAGTTGAATAGAAGGGGGAAACACAAGAAGTCCCCTCTCTTCCCTTCTCCGTTCTTCCTTCTTCTCCCTCAGTCTCATCCCCATCTCTGCACTTTCGCAGTGATCGGAACACGACTTAGAACTTCTCCGTCGGAGGAGGAGGTGGAGAGAGAGTGAGAGAAGGGCGGGGGGCGGCTTAGGCTCATCGATCTGTCTTTTTTTGGAGTTCGATCAGTCGTTTTTCTATGATTTCATTAACTTCCCTGCAATTGATCTCATAGGAGTGTTTCTTCAAACTACTGCAATGCAGAAGATAACCAATCCATAAATTCACATCCATATTTTTATTATCTCTTTCTGGCAACTCGGATATGACAGGGGGAGTAACAGAGTCGTTAGAGATTGTGAGTGTTGGAATGGCCCTCGGTATGGAGGAATGGAAATCACTTCTCTCTTCCTTTCCTCCCTCTCAGTGTTTCTGTAGTCAACAGTTGGAGAGAGAGAGGGAGGACTCCCATTCATTCCTTCAAGAGAGAACAGAGTTGCGTCTTCCTTTCACATGTGATTCGTGCTGTCCAGTCACCACCAAGTGATAGGACTTCTTTACTTAGATACAAACTTTCTTTCCTGTACTAAAAACTCAAAGAACGTTCCAGTAGGCATTTGTCTCAATTCTCTCCCATCATATCAGTGCTCTCCCTTCCCTCTCTTCTCTCCCTCATCTCTACAGTATTTGCTTGCTCATTGCTCGTACATCCTTCTTACCACTCAACCGTCTCAATATTATTACTCTCCTCATCCCTCGAACCATCACCCTCCCCCCCCCCCTTCTCCCGTTCAGATATCTGTTCAGAACCAATCACGATACATTCTCAGCAGTTTATCTATCCTCTCATTTTCATTGTCATTTATCGCATAATGTAATTGTGTATCACAATAATGTTCATAGGCTAATCAAGTGGATCTCCACTCAATCTCTCAGAGATGAGTATCTCCTTGGGAGCTCTCAGCTCCGTCAATTCACTCATTGGAAAAGCATTCAAACAACCAAAAGGAGATTTTGTAAGTTTCACTAGGCAATATTGAGGGGTGTTCATAGTTGCTTACTGTCTTGATGTGAGAGATTGTTTGCTCATTCATTGTGAATGAAATAGCGACTGTATCTTGATCGTCCAATAGAAATGTTGAGAGAAAGGTGAGTATGATGACATCTTGGGCCTTCCCCTCCCCCTCCCTCCTCCCTCCCTTCGTCTCTCAGATCCATCCGTCTCTTCTTCTCCTATTGTACTTGTACATCATCTCTACTTCTCTCCTTCTAGTCAATTGAGATTGTTTGAGCACACTCAATGAGAAGCTACCACGTAGAAGAATGCAAGGGGGAGAGAGGGGGAGGGAGAGGAAGAAGAAGACTGGGGATTGGGGTGATGCAATTCGAATGGAATGACTAGGGTAGAACTATGAGAATACCATGAAAACAGTTCATTCATTCAGGCAGAGCGACTCAACTCTCGAATCACAGTTGCTATTCTCGCTCTCTGCTCTGTTCTGCTAGGATCCAGCCATTTCTGGTACGTTATCTGCTTTACTATTATTTTATTCGGATAAGAATCTATTGAGGTTTTACAATAGAAAAAATCTGAATATCTGACTGGACGACTAACCTTTTGCTTGCAGGGGAGATCCGATCACTTGCTGGACTCCCGCACAATTCACAAAGCAATGGAGTGACTTCGTCAATCAGTGAGTTCCTCCCTCTCATAGATCAAAGACCACTTCTCCTCTCTCAGATACTGTTACGTACACGGGACATATTTCGTCCCTTTGGATCAAGAATTGACTCATGATGAGACAGAGAGGAGAAAGAATGAAATCAATTATTATCAGTGGGTTAGTTGTCATCATCACATATTCATCTCTATTTAATCTTTCCCTTTAGGTTCCATACATTCTCGCTCTTCAAGCACTTCTCTTCTACATTCCTCGATTCATGTGGAGTTCGCTCGCCAATCACTCGGGTAACTCCTCCATTCTTCTCCCTCCTTCAATTCTTCCCTCAATCAGGCTATGATCTGGGAGGAGCCATTCGATATGTCGATGAGTTCTGGAACTCAGTCAAGAACAATGATGGAGCATTTAAAGGTGAGTGGAACATGTTGCATTTGTGATATTCAAGCAGAATTACTATTCAACCTCTAGACGGAATTCATTTTCTAATCTTCTCTCTTTCAGCCCGTATCGCGGCCTTCGAGGGTCGACCAGCCGTGTTCATCTGGGAAGGTGAGTCCCCCTCCCCCCCCTCCCCTCTTCCCCTCTCCCTCTCTCCTCTCAGGTCTCCGTCTGGCTCGTCGCAAATCAGGTCGTGATCTCTCCACTTACTACGCTGCTTCCACTCTTCTCCAGACACTCAATGCATGGCTGCAGGTTACTCTTCTAGAATTGTAGTAGACTGTATCCAAGAGATTAATTTGAGTGGTACTGGTTGAATGGATTCCTCCAATCTACAACGTACACCTTCTGGGGACCGAATGTTCTCGTTGATCTATTCCAAGGAGAAGATTGGCAGGTAAAAGAGATCGAGAAGACGTTGAAGTGGAGGAAAGAGTGGGAAATACTTCATCTTCATTCAGACAACGGGTCATTTTCCTCGTATCGTCCATTGCGATTTCCAAAGGAGAAGACCAGCATCTGTCCAGGTAGAGAGAAGTATCTCCCCTCCCTTCTCACTACTCATCCATTCCAGTTGGATACAGTTCTCTGTGTTCTCCATCTCAATATCTACTACGAGAAGATCTGTCTCTTCCTTTGGTTAGTCCTTCACGGTCTCCTCTTACTCGATCCTCCTTCTCTCAGGTTCTGGCTTCTCTTCGTTGCGTTCGTCTCTTCATGGAATTCAATTTCGTGGATCATCAACGTCGTAATGTGGACTAATGTGAGATATTCATCGAATCTAAATCTATCATTCAACTGATTAAGGCCCGTAAGAAAGTACGAGATCTTCTCTCGTGTTCGACTGAGACGAATTCAGCTCCTTCCAAGTGAGTGGAGATCTGGAATAGAACGGCAGTCCTCCATTATGCCATCCCTTTCTCTCTTCTCTTCCTGTACAGTTATAGTATCCAGTTAGAGACCGGGTCATGTTCATGAAATCTCCCTTCCTTACTTTTTGCAAAATAATGTGAACGGGGCAGAGTAATGGATAAAGAAAGGAGTCATCCATTGAAGGGAAAGATTCTTCCGTGCTCTTGGAAAGGACGGACTATTCGTGATTCAGCATATGGCACTCAATCTGGGAGATATCCCTACCAGGTATTCAGATTCCCTCCTTTCTTCTACTCCAATCGTCGATCTCCAGTGCACGAACTCTCTCTCTCTTTTTTCCTTATTGTGTATTCTCGATCTCTTCTTCTCGATCCTCTCGATATCCGTTCCATCTTCCTCTCTGAGCCTGTTTCCTCCCCTCCCCCCTCCCTCCTCCCTCTCTCCCTCCTTCTCCTCCCTCTCCATGCCATGACTCCTCCCCTATTGCAGTTACCTCACAGCGGCAATGCGTAACTGCTGTGATCAATTCGAAGAGGAAGAAGAGGAGGATCGATATCTGATTAATCCCGCCCCGAAGGCAGTCTAGACTCGCCCCTATCATCTCTAGTTCATTCTACGCATCTCTCCATACAGTGTCCTTCTCAGTTCCAGTGTTCTCTTTTCGGTTCTAGGATTCAATTTTAATTCAGTTTATCGAGTTATCTCAATATAGTTATCATTCATAAATTGCTATTCTTCCCAATAGACTCTTCTTCCTAGAGTTGATCAACTCAGTTCAATCATTCACTTATCTACGCAACGAATTATCTCTTCCATATCGAGATTACTTCCATTATGCATATCCCTCTCTCGATAAATGATTCACCTCTCACCTCTACCCCTTCCACCTCCTCCCTCCTTTTATCTTCTTCTCAGCTTTTCCTTACCAATCGCCTCCAAAATCTCTCACTTTCCATCTCTTTTCCATAGCTTTGACTCCATTTCAACTTTCGATCATTCTTCATTTCGAGATCTTCTCGTAATCTCTTCGATCTCCATTCTCTCTCTCTACTCTGTCTGAATAGAGAATGGATTCTTCTCTGATCCCACCTTCATCCTGCTTCATCCATACTATTTCCTGTTCGAACTATGAACCATCCGTGTATTCATCCTTCCCTTCCTTCATTCTGTCATCATTCCTTTCTATCCGGAATGTACTCAGCCTTCTTTCAGTTCCTTCTATGATTCTCCGATGGAGATTACTCTCATGGTTATCACTCATTCTCCTCCTTCAGTTATCGATAGCTGAAGACTGCATCAAAGGTACAGTATCCCTCCCTCCCTCCGGTAGATCCAGATCTGTACACTACTCCTTCCAACTTCCTTGCACTTTTTGTAGCGAGATCGTGAGGATTTAGCGGGTTGTTTCATTGGCATTCGACTAAGAGTTGAATAGCCGACTGGTAGTCTATTCAATCCCTTCTCCCCCTATCCTAAACCGTTCTCCTATCGTGTAAGCCGTATCCTCAGGGGGTAATTCAGTTCTCCCTCTCTCATTCTTCTCTCAGCTCTCTAGATTCCACCTGTTCTTTCTTCTCTCGAGCTCAAATTTACTCTCGATCGCATGCACTATTCATTCAAAAGTGACCCAGATGGGAGCGAAAGTTGAAGATGAGAGAAAAAGGGAAAAGAAGAAAGGGAAATGTGAAATGGAGCTAAAGGACAGCTAATTTATATGGAAATGAATGTGAATTGTGATATGGATGAGCCATTGAAATGATGATGAATGATCATTTTGATCCCTCTAGACTGTGAACCGCAAACAAGTGCAAGTTTCTTTCCTCGAGTATCCATAACCGGATGGTCTCTCTCGCTCGGCTATTGGTGTAGTTTGCATACGAAGGGGTGAAGGTTGAGAAGAGTATTGAGAAGCTTCCCTGAAAGAGAGAAACGAATGATCCAATCAATTCAGATATCGTAGAAGATATTTGTCCCCAAAGAGAAGGATTCGATGGAGATTGTGAGAGAAGATGCATGCAGCAGTACCCATTGAGGATCGGAAGTGGATGCTTCCTCAGATCTACTGGTACTAAATTATTGTTATTCGAGTTGGATTCTTATTCTGGAGGAAGAAATACTCATGATTGATGAGCATCTTCTCCTCTACAGGAACTCTTCTCTCCTTCTTCGGTATTCGTTCCTTCTCATGCCGTTGTATTCTCCCTTCTTCCTACTGTGATTCAACTGCAGTTCTCAATGCTCTCTCTCCTGCAAGGTAAGAAAAGAATTGCCAGTCTTCTTCTCCCTTCACTCAACTTACTCCATTACTCTCGAATATCTTCCATTCCTGTCTCTCTCTGCCCAATACAATACTGGCCATCCATCTCATAATTCACTTGATCGATTCGCCCTTTCCACTTGATGGGAAAAGGGCTTTTCCTTTCATTGAAAGACTCGAGATCTTGAATAATCCATCCATTCTGCCACTTTGAAACCACTCGAATGTCTAGCTCTGCAACTAGTGAGGAATGAATCGAGAAAAGAGAAAGAGAGGTCGGAAGATCATGGAGAAATCAGTTTAAATCCATTTCAGGTTGCAATTCTCCCTTCCTGCAATCAAACTTCACTCTACGATCGAGAGACTGGAGATGGATCAGTCCTGTCCTCTCTCTCCCTCTCCCTTCGATCTCACTTGCTCCTCCTCCTTCGCCAATTGTGGATGGCAGAGATCGCACGTGAGAAGGGGATTCGGGTAGGAAGGAGAGGGGCCAACGAGTGGTTGCAGGGTGCAGAGTGGTTCTCAGCTCGTGAGCATGGAATCCTCCCTTTCAGTCCGAAGGAATCACCCAGTAAGAGACAGTCTAATCCCGTCGTAGAGTATTTCTTCTTCCTTCAGCTGGTCAATATCTCGTCGCAGTCTCAAAAGCAGGATACACTAATATCTCATTAGAGACTTGTCCAGGATTGTGTTCCAAGGTGAGAGAGAAGAAGATCGACGATGAAGGCTATTAATCTTATTTCCTTCCTTCCTTATTTTCTAGACCATCAATCATTCACAGTTCACCGTATAATGAAGAATTTCTCTTCAGGAAGACGTGAACGTGACGATGAGAATGTGGAGAGCCCCTTGGGTGGTCGTCGAATTGTGCTTCAAGTATGCTCATCATTGTTGAAAATTGAACTGAATGAGCTGAGCATCAATGATGCAGATATTCGTACAAATAGTCGCATTTGTAGAGAAGAAGGGGAAGCGATGTGTGCCCCAGTGCTCACTCCCAATGGAAGGACGACGACTGAAGTTGTACCACAGACCAATTCATTCATGGTATGGGTACTCCATCTGAAGGATCCCTTTCATCGCCTCTCATTGCTCTCTCTGCTTCTAGATCTCCTTCCGATTCTCCAATCTCACAATGGGCGATTCAATCCTAATCGATGATCTCTCAACTCTCTTCGAACCGTGTCCACTCTCACAGAGAATGCATCAATCTCTTCTCGTGAGTCCTCCCTCCTCTCCTTCCTCTCCTCCTCTCATCTCTCATCTTCTCCTTCAGTCTCTCCCTTCCACTCCTCTCTCTCACATCGCCACTTCTCCAT
Source organism: Pristionchus japonicus (assembly GCA_900490845.1). NCBI lineage: Eukaryota > Metazoa > Nematoda > Chromadorea > Rhabditida > Neodiplogasteridae > Pristionchus > Pristionchus japonicus. The sequence continues at coordinate 366,431 of LS504175.1, read as the reverse complement.
TCCGTGCATCGATGCTCCCTTCAAAGCAAACGGTTGAATACTTCGAGATATACTCTGAACTGACTGATCATTCTAGCCAATGGCTCCATCTCCTCCCTCTCCTCCTGCTCCTTCCTTCCTTTCTCCTCAGCCACTACCATCGTTGCAAGGTAGTCCAGAACAAAAAACGCAGAGAAAGATAAATGGGCGTGCTTGAAAGAGAGAATGATGGATCTGACTTTGCAGGAATGCCTCAATTCCCTCAACCATCTCATGGCAATCAAATGCAGATCTCTCCATCTCAGGGAGGAATCGTAAGCATCTCCTTCTCTCTCGTCTTCAGTAGTTCTCCTTTCAGTCTCAGCAATCCTTCATTCCCCTCACTCCTCCTCCAATGAGAGGAATCTCTCGTCCCATTCCACCCACTACAACCAGTGAGTCCCCTCCTTCTCCTTCTCCACCCTCATCTTCTCCTTCAGTTCCTCCTTCATCGTCTACATTCCCTCCTCGATTCGTTCCTCCTGATCAGCAGTCCTTCATTCCAATCGGAGGCCATCCTCCTCTTCCATCTCATCTCCCTTCTCTCCCCTCTCTTCCATCTCTTCCTTCTCCTGCCTCTTCTCGATTCGTCTCACCCGATCAGTTCCCTCTATCTCTTCCTTCTTCCGTTGATTCAACAGCGAGGGGTCCTCAGAGTACTCGAGATGGAATGGGAATCATGCTACCAGAGGTATGGTCTGATCGAGGGAAGGGAAAAGATTCCTTCTACAGGTACGAGAGAAGCCAGCCCATACTGCATCTGTAGTGAAGAAGAATCCAATGGAAGGAAGAAGTGCCAATCTGGATAGAACTTGCATTGGAAGAGCTGCTCATATCAAGTGTCAAGCAAAATGTAGAGATCAAGGGAATGGAGGGTGAGTACGAAGGGAGAGAGAGGGAGGAATGATGATGGAATATTAAGTCAATCAGCTCGTTGTGTGAGAGAGAATGAATATCCATTCACTCGTCGATGTGTATGTCAACCAAGAAGATCTCCTTCCATTGGAGAGAAGAGAGACAATGAAGTGACTGATGAAGGTGAGAAGATACTGGAGAGTCTACCCATCCCCCCTCTCTCTTGTAGTTCCTCCTTCTCCCCTTCGTCACTTCCCATCTACTCCCTTCTCCACTCCTTCTCAAATCGAGGGAGATGCATCTCTCAAAGATCTCTTCTCTCATCAACCCTCATCGTCTTCGTTAAAGGATGTAGAAGTGAGATTCAGATCAGAAGGATCTTCAGCTGAGAAGAGATTCAGGTTTGAGATAATCGAGGAAGGAGTTATTCATGGATATCCATTCAGATCGAGTCACGAACTGTCCGTTCCCTCTCCTTCTTCCGTCGAAGAAATACTGACTCTCACTGATGATGAGGACGAATCACTCGATCAGAGGTATTCCCCCCTCCTCTCTCTCTCTCTCCCTCTCTTCTCTCCCATCATCTCCATTCCAGCATCGAATCTCGTCGTCATAATCTATTGGAAGCAGCTATTACATGCACGAATGAAGGAGATTGTGCAGAGCAGTGCGAAGAGGAGAGGTGAGTAGTGTGGAGAGGAGGGGGAAAGAGGGGGGGGGGGGGAGAAGCTAGTGACCCGAATCCGTTCGAACCTATCTATGCTCCCATCTGTTGATTCACTGTATCTCATTTTCGACCGGTTACTCAACAGGGCATTCCATTCCCTTTCTCTCCTTATTCTCGAGAGAGAACAAGGAAAACGAATGGGAGGAAAGTGAGAGGGATTCATTCGTAATCCGATCAAACCAGATTGAGTTCCATCCTTCGAGAGTCGTTTTTGTCTCTCTTCCATGGCAGATTAAGAGAGTGATAACCGTAGCTGTGAAATAGAGAGAGAGCTGGAGGGATCAATAATAATACCATTCTAGCACTCCGCTCTGTCGAGATGGAGAGTGTGTGTGCAATAAATGTGCGAAACATGTGTGTGATTTCGAGAAGAGAGGTAAGTCATCTATCGGATCGAGTAGTCCAATCTCCTTCTCCTCTCAGGTGAATGTGGATGGAGTGATCTAAGAGCTCTCTCTACTCAATTCAATAATATCTCAGTTGCATCGAAGAAGGGACAAGGTCAGTCATCTCTTCCCATTCATTCTCCATCTCAAGACATCATTCAGATAATCGATACGGTCTCTCTCGAATGGCTCCACGTAGTTATTCAGGATTATTGAGGTATCGTAGTCAATCGAATCTCAATCGTAAATTCCCTTCCAGAAGAGCTCCCATCTCTGGTCCCATCTCTCTCTCCGTTGATCTATTCCCATCTCACAATTTGGATGTTAAGATCTGTGTTCATACTCTAGAAGTGAGAATAGAAGAAGTTCCCCTCATCCTCCAATCGATTCTCTATTCAGACATGTCAATCTCAGAGAGTGGAAGCAAGAGCTTGGAATAGAGTTACTGCCAAGATCAGAATGAAGAGTACTGACAAGGTAAGAGAGAGAAGGAGACGAGAACTGGATCCTCTCAATGATGTTGCTTCTTTTTCATTCTTCGCTCTCTACCAACAGAGAGTGCAAAAAGAAGAATCCCACGACTTCCCTTCTTTCCTTCTTCCTTTTCAGCTCTTCCTTCTCTTCTACAACAAATCAGTTATGGAGAAGACTATTGCAATCGATAATATCCTATTGGAATCAGGAGATTGTCAATCCATTCCCGCAAAAACAGTTAGACGGAGAAGAGTCTGATACCGTACCCACCACCTCATCAATTCCCCTCAGGACCAAAGCATCTTCTGTTTACTCTCTTTACTAGTCTGCTAGCCATTTCACTCTTTATACTCTTAGCACTGTTTGCATATAGGCATTTTCTAGTGAGCGAGAGGAGACTGGGCAGGAATGAAAGGGAAACGAACCCTCTCTCTCCCCTTCACCAACCTCCCCCTCCCTCCCCCCCCCCCTCCTCCAGCCTTTCCAACTCTACACTATCTCCAGTGAGCGAGTTGCAGTTTAATAGCATAGATTATTCTTCTCCCTCTCTTTCCTTCCAACCTCTCCAATCACTTTCTCTCGCTAGATAATGGGTCTTTCTCTCTGCAGTGGCATTGTTCACAGTATTAGCTTCCCTTCTTCCTCCACTGGACAATATCTGCCTTCTCTCTTTCACATCAATCAAAACGAGTCAATTCTTTGTACATAATCATCGTGTAATCTCCCTTATTATTTATTGTGTTTTGAATAAGAATTTGTCCTCATTTAACCTCTTCTCTCCATCAATTTCAGAATGAGAGATAGCATACGAATGCACTTTGTAATCCAAGGGAGCCTTTCATAAAGCCATCTACTTTGCCCACTCACTCAAAAGTCACCGAAGAGAACTTTCCACTTTGACTAGTTTCACAGATGATATTGAAGAATTCCTCCAGAGTCTCTCTTTCTCTCTCTTTCTCTCTCTCTCTTTCCTTCTTCCTTCCCTTTCTCTCATCCCTCTCTCTCACTTCTCTCTTCTCTCTTCCTCCATCACTTTTTTTCATCTATGTTGTTCTGATGTGCTAGTATGTATGCTAAACAAAAACGTATAATACTTTCAAATCGAGTCTATTCCGAACCAAAGAAATCTTGTTTTAATTGTTGGTTTTTTATCGAATGTCTCATTTTTAATATGCGGCGATTAAAAAGGTCACTTTTAGTCAAATTAAGCTGCATTCAGAGCGGTTTCTCTCTCTGTCTCGTTTCTCTCGTCCTTCCCATCTCTCTCTCTCACACACACACAGCTGACCGACATAAGACGTTTGACAAGGGCAATTTAGGCGATTGAGCGAGAAAGTACCGAAAAGATAGCGAGAGAGTGTAACAGAGAAAGTGTTTGAAGAAATCCTTTCATTATGTCATATGATATTCGATAACAAAGTAAAAAGACCCCCTCCCCCACCCATTCTTTATCTACCCTCTCTATATTGTCGTGAAATTATTATTTACTTCGTTTGGCGCTACTGCACCTCTCCGGACAATAGGGTCAAAACAAATTGAGTTACAGTGATTCCCTAAGTAAATTGGCTTCCCTCTGGGTTTGTGGTAGGGGACGGATGGAGGTTAAGGGGTATTAGGAAATGTCCTGAGATGTGCAGGAGTGCCTTAGTTTAAATAAATATAAATTAACAAGCGTCATTATCACATTGTTAGATAATGTCGGACAGTGAATCAGAAGAGGACGAATATGAAATCGATCGAATCTGTGGCCATATCAGGTTCCGTATTCTATATATTTCAAAAAGAATCAACTAAAAATCAGGAAGAGCGATCTAATCACAAACGGAAGCGAACTTGCCTACAATGAAGCTGATTTGGAGAAGAGTGCATGTGAATATGCATTTAGGGTTGGTTATATCTATTATCTTACAGGCAATGGATATAGCATAAATTAAGGTGAAATGGGTTGGATACGAGGGAGAGGATACATGGCAGTCGTATGAGAGTCTCAAGGACGATAAGGGGACGGCAAGACGATACGCCATCAAGCATCATCTCCAATTGTTTTCAAATAACCAAGTTGGTAATTAATTCCTAAGCAGTTCAAAAACGTTGTTTTCAATTATCTATCAGTTCAATATATATCTTTGAATTGAATTTGGCTGAAAATCCGTGCCTCGGTAAAAGATTTCTAGATTATTTGTACAGGAACAGGAAAATTTATATAGATTTGTCTCCCGTTGCGACGGTTACGGTATGCTCCCTGAATATTGACTTTTCGTGATATTCGGTTGCGAAATCTTTCTTTTCGGTTTTCGGCGGCTCCACTGTGATTGTAGGGTAATATTACTTCAAATACTAGAGTAAGTTACCAGCTGTTGCAAAGTAATTTACCTTGCGCCTTACAACAATGTTACTTTGTACTTACTCTGGGTTTGTAAGCTGAGGGCAACTTACTTCATGTTTACCGAGAGAACCAAGATTACTTAACAATAATATTGTTTCAACATTACCAATTTTACATGTGAAAAGTTAGTCACTTGTAAATAGTTTGCTTATTGTGGAAAAAGGTTAATTACTTTGTTACAGCTGGTAACTTACTTTTCAGACTATTTCGCAATATTTAGTTGAAGTGATATTACCCTGCAATCACAGATATCTCTGATTTTTCTTTAGTTGTTCGTAATAAAGTCTTGTGTGATTGAGAATACCTTTTTCTCTAGGCCATGCCTGTCTCGAACAAATACGACACAAACAATGGATATCAAGTCGACGAAATCACAGGACATTGCAGGTTCTCGTATTTTCCAAGTTTTAAACAAATTTATGATTCCCAGAATAAGCAAGCTAATGAGAGACGGAAGTGATGAAACCCCGTACGATGAGGAGTCTCTCCTCAAGTCAGAATGCAAGTATGCATTCAAGGTTTGATTCCAGAGCTATTCTAGTCATCATTGTTAATGCTGAAGGTCACGTGGGTCGGGTTTGTGGGAGAGGACACTTGGCAGTCATTCGAGAGTCTGGGCGATTATAAAAAGAATGCGAAAGACTATGGAAGAAGGAATGGGATCAATTTGTTCCCCAGCAAACAAAAAGTAAGTTGTCTCCATCGGATGCGCCAGCCGGTTGAGCTTCGAAGTATACCTCTGAAAAGGGGGATTGTGGAACCATTATCCCATCTCTAGTGAGTGGAGAATACGAGAGGGAGCAGACAAACTCGAAAAAAAAACTTTTTGTGATTTTCTTGGCTGGGCATGGGTTGGACCGTAAGGATTCTGGATGCTTGCTGGTTATTGAATACTGCAGATGTCTTCTAGGTCTTCTCAACACAAGAAGAGATACAGCGAGTACATGAGATCGAGGAAAAATTTAGACTTCGTAATACCTCGGAATCGAGTTCCGTTGATTCCAACCCCACTCTCCCTATTTTGCCATCCAAAGGAAACAGACTAATTCACAAGGTAGTGCAATTTTTTCAACGAAAGTTCTGTCACGTTCATGAATATAACTAACAAAAGTTTGTAGAAGTATTGTTTGGGTTTTTAAATGGGGTTAGTCTGATTCTGGAGCGATTTTCAAATGGAGTAAAATTCTGATTTGAGGATTCAAAGTCTGGAGAGGTCAATGGGAAGAATCGACTTGACAAAGTAGAGGAAGTGATTGAACTCTCGTCTGAGGTAACCATTCTTATTTGCGCTTTTCACTTCAAGAGTCGAATTTTTCTAGGGTGAGGAAGCTCAGAAAGAAGTTGAGAGGAAGAAGAAGAAGAAGACAATGAAAGATATGATGACAGAGAAGGATAAGGTGGGAGTATGAATATTCAATATTGATTGATTAGATGATATGGTATATTCTTCCAGAAGGAAGCTCATTCTTCCTCTTCTTCGACTGCTGTGGTCAAGCATTCAGTTGTGAGAGGACTGAAGGTGAGGAATTAACTATCTTTTAACTGAATCATGAATCTGTTTAGATTCATCATCCCAATCAAGGAGATAAGAGAGACTTCAAGAAGGAAGGAAGAAAATCGAAGATCGACTCAGATGATAATGAAGTGGAGAAGAAAGATATGGTAAGAACAGTGATAGGGAGATATGTTTTAGAAAAATCAAAAGAATAAAATGAACATATCGGTCAATCACTGCATAAAATTAAGAAACGTATGAAAGAAGAAGATAAGAGAAAGAAAGAAGAGAGAGCAAAGAAAGAGGAGAAAAAGAAGAAGAAAGAAGAGGAAAAGAAAATAAGATCTTCGATTGATTCGGTCTGTTATTGTAGTTCTACAAGACATGATTATCTCTCTCGTTGCAGAGTGAGGAAAACGATGAATCGAATGCATTGAAGAAGAAGATAATGAAGAAGCCTTCTGAGAATGTAAATCCATTTTTATTGGTATTCTATATACTATTTATAGTCTAGGATCTAACTCTCAAATCTAAAATATATGTGCGCCTGATTAATAAGCATATTTTAATGCGTAAAGCTCAACAATTAAACGTTAGGCAACTGAAGAGTCTTCTATGAGTGAGAAATACGAAAGCAATTTAATCCCGATATGCTGGTGAATGAGCTTGTTTCAGAAGAAAATTGAAGGTGCTCGTCTAATTGAAGATTCGAGAGGAGAATCAAGAAAGAGACAGAATAAGAAGAAAGATGAAGTATCTATCGATTGATTATATGTATGATACTTGACGATTCAATTGCAGAGTGACGAAGACAGTGAGGTCTCTCCCATGAAGAAGATGATGAAAGAACCGAAAGGAAGTCAGAGGAGTCAGGTGTGATGAATAGATTACTGTGATTATAATAATTGGTTTGGTTGCAGAATGAAGATGTGAAGAGAAGCAGGGAGATTGATGAAAGGAGAAAGAAATCAGTGAGTAGATGGGGAAAGAGAAACGATTGAATGATTGATTCACTTGCAGACCAATGTTGTTCCTCCCAAGGATCGAATGAAAAAGAAGAATCAGGTATGATTAACTATATAACTGATTCTATTCTCATGTTATCTCCTTGCAGAATTATTCGGATTCGAGTGATTCCAGTGATTCGAGTGATGATGACGAAAGATGGGAAATGGAGAAGATCATCTCTCATGTCAAGTATGACCATTCAGAAGGGGGGGGGGGACTTCTTCTCTTTCTGACCGACCTTCATTCCTAGAGCATTCTTCCCCTATCTTTATTTCCCGCCTAGCATTTTTTGAGCTGTCAAGGGTCGATCATAAACGGAGAAAGGATGGAGATGGAATCTATTGATTGCAGAGTCAAGGAAGTTCGTGGGGGTAGGGATATCGAAGGGAAGGATGATCTGAATTGGAAGAAGATCAACAAGAGTCAATTACCAATCATCTTCAGGGTAAGGACTATTAATCATAGATATGGCTGTGTTTATAACTGATCAGGTGTCATACATTCGTTCTGTCGAACACTGGGATCCCATTTACAAGAAGGGCAAATGCGAATGGTTGACAATCGAGGAATTGGACGATCTGGCTGAATTGAATCGATATGCTCATCAATCCAGTCTCAATCTGCCCAGAGGTGAGTACAATCTCATCCTTTCAATTCCTAGAATTAGTATAGATGACAATTGGGAATGGATATAAATATCGGTTATAGGATACGCTTCAATGATGAAACAGAAGAAGAGAGTGATCGACGATGATATCTTCGCTGCTGATTGATTCTATTCAATTGACCCATTCAATGCATCTATCTTTGGTTATCAATCTCTCTATAGATAGTATATTTGTTATTTTGCTGATTAAAAACTCGTTCTGTCGAATCTGAAGCCCACTCAAATTTTCACCAT
>LS504175.1:322353-358081 GCA_900490845.1 Pristionchus japonicus | reverse complement strand
CCTCCCTCTCTCCCTCTCTCTTGTCCGCCCCCCCCTCCCCTTCTTATCAGTCTCCTTCTTCTTTTCCTGCATTGTTTAGAAGATACCTTTCGCATGACCTTTTTTTTTGCTTTAATGATTCATTGTCGAAGATTGTTTTAATCATAGGTAATAATAATCGCTCTATGCTCTACCTTGTTATCCTATTTTGTTTGTAGTTCACCATCTCTTGTTTTGTCCAGAAGCTGAATAAAGTATGTGTATAAGAAGAGGTCTTGATCGCAAGGAACGGAACAGTGGCACACAAACAACCTGAGATGATGAATGAGGAATAATGAAGAGAGGGGGAGTGGATGATATGTTCAAACAGGGGTCATTAGCTTCTCGAGAGGAGTTGGTTCTTCAGTGGAAGGAGCGACCTCCCCATCCATCTTCTTCTCGAGATAGATCCTGAATCAGGGAATGGAGAGAGGGGAGGGAGGGGGAGATACCTCGTAGATCGGAATACGGCGAATCTCCAGAAAAGGAAAGCAGCCAGTACGAGAATGAGAGATTTGACGATGATCACGACGAGAAGACGAAGGAAGAAATCATCGTGGTGACCTGAGGTAGAGAGAGAGTCAGGATATTCGTTAGGATATCTTCCATGATGAATATGATAGATAGATTGCTCTAACTCACTGAACTTTCTCGTCTGACCATCTTATTACTTCTTTACTGTAAACCCATGTTTTGCATTGAGATCATTCTCCCTCTATCTCTCTTCATTGACTAATCTAATTAAAGAGGTGTGGTCCTAACTCGCAAGAATTTGACCATTCGTTTCGAAAATTCCCTTTACTTTTGGGAATGAGTGATTGGATGAGGAGATAGAATACGCACCTTGTCCGAATAGACCGAGGAAGGATTGAGTGGAGAAGATAGCGAGAGAGAAGGAGAAGACACTCACGAGACACCAGATGAAGAGTTCCGTCGCCTGAGAGGAAGAGGGGAACTCTTATCTACTCAGTCTACGTGAACTAACGGCGAAGATTATGATAGGCCACATGAATCTTGGCCTTTCTCTCTTGAGAGAATAGATTGTGAAGAGAATGAGAAGAAGATGAGGAAGAAGCCAGAGGAGACACCTGAATAGAGAGATGAGATGAGGGAGGGGAGGGGGAGGAGGAAGAGGGGGATACCATGGAAGGAGAATGAGAGTTGCAAGGAAGAATCCAACGATCTCCAATACAATCAAACATTTTGTCACATTCTGAATGAGTGGATTGGTCTTCCTCCTTCAATGATCATCTAACCATAACATGGAATGCTCCTCTCATACATCGATATGACTTATCGTCGTCTGCGAATTCAACTTCATACTGAGAGAGGAAGAGAATGAAGATGGAAAGAAGAGATTGATCATACTTGGAATAGATTCTTGAAGTAATCGACGAGTGGAACAGAATCAATGACTGGAGATGGCATCTGAGAGAGAAGAGAGATGTTTATGAGGAGAGAGAGGGAGATAACAGATCGAGTAACGATGAAATGAATCAAAGAGACAAATGAACTTTCTACGGCAGCATTCCTCCCTCCCTCCTCCCTCTCTCCTCTCTTCTCTCGTGTTCGTATCTCTGAATACTCCCTAATATCTCTCATTTCTCTTCTCTCTCAGTAGTTTCACCCATCATCGATTTCCCATTGCGAGAGAGAGAAACGAAATGATCAGCTGAGAGATTCCATTCGATTGACCAGTCTGTCAAACGAAAACATTCAAGTGTTGTCCACTTAGTTCTACGCCACTCGCAGCAGTTGTCAATTCACGTTGCACGCCAATCGATGTCTATCGTACACTTCTCCTTCTAATACTCTTCCTTATCGACTCTTTGTAATGTTTTGTGTTCAATTGCGCAAAAAATCCGACATGAAACTCTAAATTCACGCATATTCGGAGCACTCTCGTTCTCATCAAAGAGGGAAATTTGATCAGATTCTGTTTTTATGCAAATACGATCTCACGAAAGCTCTTCGAATCTCAGGAGAAATATAAGAATGGGTAAGAAGTAAAGAGTATCAGAGAGATAACAGGGACACTCCACGAAACGAGTTGTTGTGAGTCAACCACAGAGGTGTTACTCCTTTTGCCATTCTTTATGTCGATCTAGCTACACTTTGTTATGATTCACGCAACAAATTAGATACAATGAATCATCATATGTCTCTTCGATTTCACAAGAAAAGTTTTCAACTTTATTGATTCTCAAATAGCAGAGATCAGTCTCTACACTCAAAATGGCGCTTCATTCAATGTATGTACAGGCTATTCACAGCGATGGAAAAGTGATAAGAGATTAAACGATTAAATGAGTGAATGAGAAGAGAAGAAGAAGAAGAAGACTTCCTCTCAATGCCGACAGCAGCAACAGCAGATCAGAGCCCATAGACAGCATCTGAAGAGGGAGGGAATGAGGGGGAGAGGGGAAAGAAGGGGGGGGGGAGGGGAGACTCTCACCTGGCCGCATCCTCTTCATGGTGATGGTGATGGCAATCATCGACGACACTGAAACAACCAACGATCATCACTCTGACCCATCCGTCTACCGTATCCCCTCCCCTCTTCTCTCTCCCCTCACTCACACGACTTGAGGCTGCTGGTGGACGTACATCACGTTAGGCTGAGCTCCTCCACCCGGTTGATATCCCTGATAGATGGAGATGAAGGGAAGGAGGAGAGATCAAGAGGAAGAGTACCAATGGGAGGAAAAGCCCTAGTCTAAATACCCCAAGTGAGGGCATTGAAATCGAAGAATGGGTTGAGCAAACATGAGTTTCTTCGAGATTTCTTCACAAAAAGGAACTATTCATCATTCATTCACGGTAATCCCTACTCCATTCGTACCTGCTGGGGATATCCTTGAGGGTATCCTTGTTGCTGTTGAGGATAGCCAGACATTCTTCAGAAAGACTGAGGGAAATGCGATCAATGAGACAGAAGAGTGATGGAAGAGACAGAGTGATAGCCTTATATCGAAGCTGAGAAGAGTGATAAGAACCGAAGGAGGAGAAGTGAGTCATTCAAGGGTCGTCAGTGCCTATTGAGTCATCCCACACGAAACACTCCATGATAAGCAATTCAATCAGTCATCCATATGATGAACTCTTCATCTCAATTCTCTTTGTGTATGCAACAACAACGAAATGATCCGACGAATTTATCACAATTGCGACGGAAGAATCGAGAGAGATCAGAGATCAAAGATCAAAGATCGCCTATCGATCCGAGAAGAGTAGAACCATCTTCAAGGGTTGTACTCGATGGGGAGGTTCTTTCTGCGGACCATGCCGTCTCCCTGGAACCATTCACGGCGGAACTGCTTGGCGGCTCCATCGGGGGTGTTGGTCCATTCGATGGTCACACGGTCATTGTTAGTGTCCTGAAGAGAATACAGTATTCGTGAGAAGAGAAGGAGAGTACTGTAGATACCGTACCTCCTGACCGTAGGCGAAGGCGTCGCAAGAGACGGCGATGAGGGCATTCTCCTTGGGGTCGAGGACTCCGGCAGCGGGGTCGACTCCAAGTCGTTTCATGTTGGTGGTCTTGAAGGCCCATCCAATGCGACGAGCAGAGGAGTTCGTCACCTGCAAGGAATACTGTAAGTCAGCGAGAGACCAATGGAGACCCAGAGATGGACTGGATACGGTACCTTGATGTGGTACGTGTGCTTGTCGTCGTAGGGGGCATTGAAGACAATCTTGGTGCCAGGCTGGGTGGCGATATCTCCGGGAGGAACGGACTGAGCCATGTCGACGACTTGGTGTGAGGAGAAGACCGCTCTGTCGGCCTTTTATAGGAGGAGAGGAATGGATTTTGAATGTAGTCAAAAGAGGGATTGAATGGACAATCAAGTGAAATCTTCTGAAAACGATTACCACTAATTCAATCATTTCGTAATCTGATTCTTCACAAAAACACAAACAGTAGATCAGTCTAGGTATGTGATATCCCACATCCCACATCGCATGGATCAAACATCCCACAAGAGCAATGCTATCACTGCGACAAACGAGTTTCGCGAGAACGGAGGATCTTTATCACTCACTTTCCTGAGCGTTTTCAACATGGCTGAGTGGTCTAGTGGTATGATTCTCGCTTAGGGTGCGAGAGGTCCCGGGTTCAATCCCCGGCTCAGCCCTCATTTTGCCTATTCTTAACAGATTCCTGGGTGATATTTTTTGTTTCAGTTTTGGGGTAATTATGTAGTCGATAACTTACTTCAGTTTCAGTTCAGTTTCATAATTGTTTATCATAGTCAATCTCTGATATGCTTTCATTTTACAGATTTGTGAATGTACAAGGTGTGGTGTTAGCAGTTCCTTAGTAACTGAATGGAATTAGTAGTTAGGGAGTCAATATAATTGGATATGAACATGATGATAAATATACAGTATCACAGAACCACTTACATAAGTAAGAATAAGGTATGACGAATAAGAGGATGCCTATCTATTCTATTCTCACTGATTGGCTATCTCTCTATAATGAGCAGCAAGAATCTCCCATGCTGTGGCAGCCATGAATCCATCTGGAGGAGTCTCTCCATTCCTTGCCAATCCTCTCATTTTAGTGCCCGAGATGAAATCGAAATCTTCCTTTCGAGATGGATCGAACATTGCCATTTGACCTGCCTGCAATGGAATGAATCAGACGGAGTCCCTTCCCTTCCTTCACCTTCTTATCATAGGCAGCCACTCTGAATGGGACGACATTGAGATGAGACAGACCGGGAGCCATCGACAGAACCTGCAATCGATCGAGTCTCTTCCCTACCGTATCCCTCTCCTTCTACCGTACCTTAGCTCCATGGGTCACTTCATAGAGCGCATCTCCACTCTCACTGGCAGGATCAGCGATGCCAGCTGGATCTCTGTAATGAACTCCCTTCTTTCTCTACTCTACCGTAATCCTCTACCGTATCCCTCCCCTACCGTACCTTCCGACAATATAAGTGTGGACTCCAGCAGCGAGTCTTGCTCTTGCGTGCCATTGAACTTCCGTCGGTCCCGCATACATCATTGGAGAGGGGAAGATGGAGAGAACCTGAGAGATCAATCGATAACTGAGAGTTACGAGGCATATGTGGAATTTTATTCTCTACGATGGTGCACAGTTCAACCGCAAGAGAGATCAAAATAGTTAAGAATGAGAAGGTAGAAAACAAACCCTTTTGAAGAATCCCTCTCTCTCTCCCCTCCTACTCACCGTCCATTCAGCACCCAACAATCCTTCCTCGATCACTGCTTCGTGCTGTCGAATTCGAACTTCCAGAGGGACGTCGTCGTCCTGAGTCAATCGATATTCCCATCTACCGTACTCTGCTTGATTACCTTGGTCCATCCTCCAAGTGGATGGAGAAGCAGAATGGGATTACGGTATGTCTCGAGTAGTTTCGCCCTCGTTTCCCTCATGAGAAGTGCGTGTCCATTGTGGATTGGATTGCGGAGCTGAGCGAGAGGGAATCAATCGATATTCATCCCCTCTCTTGATCTACCTGGAAAACGAATACAGCATCGGCCTTCTTCTCTGCAAGAATTCTTCTCAATTCCATCGGAGTGAAACGGAATTTGTCGAGTCCATCGTTGAATGAGATACGATCGAGTACCTGGAGTAGTCATTCTGTCCCTCCCTCCCCTCTCTTCCCCTTCCTTCCTCCCTCTCCCTACCTCGATATCTCCTCCTAGACAGAATTCTCCTGAATTGAGTACTTGCGCCACTCCAGGATGTCTCTCATCGATCGATCCGAATTGTCTCGCTGCTCTCTCCTTCCTCAATCGATCACCGTATTCCCCATCAATCGATATTCATCCTACCGTACCTTCTATGCTCGAATATCTCTCCCTTCCTCAGAACTGCAATTCGTCTTCCTTCGTACGACAGAGCAATGGCCGATACAACGTGTCCATCTGGAATGATCATTCATCTGACCCGATAGACTACCGTATTCCTCACTTCTCATCACTTGATCCTTCTCTTGAGCAGAAAGAGTGAGTACGATAGGAACGGATTGATTGAGGGGGCCATCCATGGGGAAGGAATCCTCTCCCTCCTCTCCATTCACTTCCTCCTCTCCAGGGAAAATGCATCTACAGATGATTACTGACGAATTGTCAACAAATCGATATCCCTCATCCCACTACAGTACTCCACTCACTTCCTCTTGAGATCGAGCATCTGTCCGAAGTGGAGAGATTGGAGGTACTGTCGTTCTCGCATGAATCCATAGAGAGGAGAGGCCCATCCCTCAGCAAGGATCTGAATATAATCAGTCATTGATAACCTCTCTTCCTCCATCTACCGTACCTGCAGCCATTGCAATTCGACAAGATCCAACTGGACTTCACACTCGAGTCCTCTCAATTCTTGCTCGAGAGTCGATCGAAGGGAAGGAGAGACCATCAATTCCCGAACGGGAGAAACAAGGGAGGAGAATGCCTGAGGAGGGAGATACCTTGATGCAGCCCCCTCTCCCCTCCTCTCTCTCCCTCTCTCCCTCTCTCACCTTCTCAGGGACGACTCCTTCTCTCACGAGGAATTCGAGCACTGTATTCACGCATTCCTCTGCTGAATCCTTCCCAGAATGGAGAACGAGATCCGCTGAAATTGCATCATCATTACTCAACCCTCCTCACTCTCTCCTTCACCTGCCACGGGAGGTTCATAGGCTGAATCGATGCCAGTCATTCCCTGCACTTGTCCCTTCCGAGCCTTCTTGTACAGATCTGCAGTTATCGATTGATCCAGTCTACCGTATTCCCTCTTCTCACCTTTGGGATCGCGACTCTCACACACTTCGAGTGGGGCATCAACGTATACTTCGAAGAAGGGAAGACCACTCTGAGAAGAGGGAATCGATACTCTTCAATCGATAGAATCACTCACTGATTTGTGTATTTCACGGGCGGAATCTCTATCGAGACGGAACGGAGAAATGAATGAAGCAAGAGTGACCATTCCAGCATCAGCGAATAGTTTGGCCACCTGAGAGGAGTGGAGATGGATAATTAGGTTTCAATCGATACTACAGTACCTCAGCGACTCGTCTGATGTTCTCAGCACGATCATCCTTAGAGAATCCGAGATTCTTGCACAATCCGTGTCTCACATTATCACCGTCCAATCCATAGCAAGGAATTCCCATCTGGAATTTCTCATTAATCCAATCAGAGAACACGATCCGACTCAATTCACAGCTAGATCATCTCTAATCCCTCCCACCCACTCTATTCCACCCGATTATCTATGAAAGAAAGAGAAGACGACCAATTTAGAGATCACCATCATTCAATGATCACTTCCAGATCATCTCGATCGATTAGCGTACCTGAGTGAGTGCCTTCTCGAGGGCGAAAGATACGGTAGTCTTGCCTGCTCCCGATAGTCCCGTGAACCAGATAGTGCAGCCTCTGGAAGGAAGACATCACTGATTCATCTGCATAGACACACCATCCCTCCCCTTCCTCACCTGAATCCCTCGTGTCTTCCAATCACATCCGCCCGTTGGTCTCTCCCTACAGTATGCTCCTGCATCGTCACATTCGTCGCCCCCGTACTGTAGCTCTGCAATCCATTGATTGATACGGTAATGATTGAAGCGGGATAGGACTCACAGGCATTCTGAATCTCTTGCGTGGATTGGATTCGAAGAATGGTTGAGTGTTCTCGGAGACAGGCGATAGTGGAGGGGGCGCCATGTGATGCATTGCTGAGAGTGATAATCGATTGGATGGTAGGTCACGGAGGGGTGGAGGAAGGGGAATGAGAAGGGGAGGGAAAGGGGGAGACGACGGGGACACGCAATCGAACACCCTCTTTCTATCCTCTGTTCTGTGTACAGAATAGTGAGTGGAAGTGACCAATGAACTCTATTTCTAACACGATGAAACACAAAAAAAAAGAAGTAAATGACTATGTTAGAACAAACAGGCAAGTGAATAAGATGAAGGAGAGGGCGAGAGGGATGTTGCAAGGGAATGGATGAAAGAGGTCGATAGAAAGAAGGGAAGAGGGGGCGGAGGAGGTAATGATCTACCTTCCCTCTCCCTTCATTCTTCTCCAATTGATACTCTCATCCGATTACTGGTAAACCGGCGAGTAATTCAATGGGAAATGTGAAAAAGAAGAGACGAGTACAAGTGTGGTCTAAAAAGAAGTAGTCTGACGGGAGAAAGAAGGAGGGGAAAGGAAATGAGTGGATGAGAGAGTGTGGGAAAGAGAGAGGGAGCAGACAGAGAAAGGGAAGAGGGAAAGGAAAGGATACAGCCTGAGGGAGAGAGGGCAGTCCAGTAAAAGATCTTCCTTCTCTCTCTAGAATCACCCTCAGAGAACTACCAACTCTTGAGACTCTGGAATAGAGAATGGAGATCAAGTTAATTGCGAATCGAACATCTCAAAAAGGCTTGCATGTACATGTTTCTCGTTATCTCTCACCTACCACAGTCCATTTGATCAGACAGATAACGTGACTGTCAGATAAAATTGATGTGATTTCATCTCTAATCAGAGACCAATGCAATTGTTTGATCCTTTTAGGTACTCTATAGGATTAAATGAGAACGATTTTCTCAACATGTGAATGTTCCTCGTGATTGGAGGACGAGTGAGTAGATAAGAGTGTTCCATGGATTGTGACCAAAGGGAATCTAGTGTGGGATAGGAATCACTCTCTTTATCACTAAATAGAACAAGAGAACACACGATGATTAGCACCTTCTGATTGAATCGGAAGACAAGTTAGCAACATACTCATATTAGGGGGATTAATGGAAAGAGAAGAGGTCACACGAAGACTCCATCTATTCGTATGAGGTATCGAAACGAATGAAGTGGAACTTGCTGAGAAAGAGGGAGTGAACTTAGTGACAGGCTAAGGAAGAGACGGAGAGGGGTGAAGATAGGTCGAATGAGATAAAAGAAGAGAGAGGGGATGGAGGTGAAAGGGAAGGAAGGACTGGGATTGGAAGGGAGAAGTCATATCAGACTACGGTAATCAGTGATGGGAGACAGATTAGCAGATATGGGGATGGTACTTACATCTTACACCTTACACAATGTACAATATGAATCAATCTCTAACAGGAGGGGTAATCGATACTAGATGGGAGTACAGTATCTCTCTCCTTCTTAGATATTCGTCTTCTTATCTCTCGAGGGAGGAGCCACACTCTTCTGAGTATCCAGAACGATCGTTCCCAGATCGTATGTATTGGGGGTGAACACCTGCAATCCATTCATACTTGACTATCCACTCCCTACCGTACCCTCTCCCTCCTTCTCTACAGTATCCCCTCTCTCACTCTCTCTGTACTCCACTCACATTGAACTCAGGCAGCTCGATAGTCTCTCCCTGTTCCTTATTGCAGTAATGGCGAATCTTGATATACGGTTCGGGCGTGTTGGGAACCTGAAATTGATTGATGACAAAATGACCCTATCCACAAATCACATAAACCAATCAATAAATTCTCACTCCGGGGAGCCAATCGAAGTCATCAGCACATCCATCGAGGGAGAATCGACCTTCCTCGTTCGAGAATGTCACTCTGAAAGGAGGAATGAGAGGAATGATCAGTATCGAAGATCGGTTAAGTATCAGAGATCGGTAGCCAGCCACAACTAATACTATTCACATTTATAATTCCCTACGAACAGCATAATTCTGTTTCATATTCACAGGCTGACGCAACTGTTCCTTCTTCTCGTATCATCCGTTCACTCTTTCAGGAAAAAGCGAACTGGCTATCTCCTCCCCTCTCAATCCATTAGGATGAACTCACCCCATGAGATCATCGGGGTCGATGAATGAGAAGGGGAAGACGGAATCACGATCCAGCACACGAATCTGAATACACCATCTCACTTCCATTCTACTACCGTATCCTCGTCTCTCTACAGTATTCCTCTTCTCTTCTCTCACCTCGACATTGGTGCTCTTGGTGTTATCCTTCTCGCACTGGACCTTTCCCACTATCCATACACATCCATGACCAGCCTGAGAGAGAACGACGAAGGAAGAGAAGAGAAGGAGGGAAAGGGAGAGATGAGATGAGGAGATCATTCCTGATTAAGAGAACATTCTCAATTAGCAAGGTGTGAAAGGAACACACACGGATAATCGCGACAAGTATGAAACGGAGGATCGAGAAGGGAAATCGGATGAAAAGAGGGAGCCGCCCGCTAACACTCAACGGTAGAACTAACAGAGGAAGAGAGAGGGACGACACTATTCAATTGGGCAAAACAGATTAGGACTGTGTCGAAGAAAACATGAATGAGTCATCCGAATTCAGAGGAAGATACTGTCCGAGGATCTTTCAAAACAAGAGATAAGAAAGGGAAGAGGAATGAACCTTCGAACCATTCCTAGAAGCACAATATCAAGCAAGTAGAATGAAAGGGAGAAGTGATGACGATTAATTTCTGCCCTTGATGAACTCGATCGAAGAGTTGTGATAGCGAGAGAAGAATGGAGAGAGACGGGAGAGGGAATGGAGGGACAAGTATTATCGATTGATTGATTGGAATAGGAAGGAACAGAGGATAGAGAGAAGAGGTCAGAGATGGGAAGGGGGGGGGGGGGTAGATCAAAATGAGACCAGACACTCAAGAAAACAGCATGATCCGAGAAAACGTTAAAACCCGTCAAAGCCTATGCAGGCGAGTCTAATATCTACCCACCGGTGTGCTTACCAGACCAATGGAAACAGAACCCTATGGCCCCAGCCTATCTCTCTTCCACTATCAGCCTCCTCACCCATCCCTCTGGGTGGAATCCTTCTCTATTTCAATGAGAGTCAGCTGCCATTCCGCCCTCTCAACTAGGCTGAAACAGTATAAGAAGAGAGGAAGAGGAGTGATCTACAGCCTTCCTTCTCACATGATTTAGATGAGTGGGGAAGAGAATGGACGAGAATGAATAGGCCAGAGAAGAGATGAGAAGGCGGATAAGAGACGTCACGCAGTTATCACTCCGAGTAGGTCAAAGTGCATCGAGAATATCTCGGAGAATCGTGTAATGGATCGAGTGAAGGTGTTCGCACCGTAAAGTGACCAACCGTCTATCGTTTACTCCGTGAGAGAAAGAGAGGAGGGAGAGATACACACTCTGCACTGTTTTGAGTGCTCAATGGTGGTCGGAGATAATGGAGACAAGAGAGGGAGATGCAACGAGTGGATCAACGTTCTTGATGAGGAGAATGAGTCAAATTACAGTAGATCGGAGTGAGAATGAGAGAAGGAATGGAGATGAACAAAGAAAAAGAGAGAGATTAATTGGGACAGATGCTATCAGAGAGAGAGAGAGCGCGTGAATGATAACAAAGGGAAAGAAAATACAGAGCCGTCGACTAATAGAAATCAGTCAAAACAATCAGTGGAAACACTCGAGTGAACATTCTCAAGGTATTTTCCCTAATCGTATAACCCAGTTAGCCAATCTATATGACTCATCGGTCACGCTTTCAGAATAAATTAATATAAATTCAGAGATTATTGCAACCATTGAGAAAACGGGAAAAACCGATTGAGGTACGGTGATGGATATACAACCAATAGAGAAAGGACAGTTCATCGTGGAAGGTAGTTTACATTGGATACCATACTGTTTATCGGAGTTCACAATCGAGTCTTCGTTGAGGAGAAAGAGAGGGAAGAGGGAGTGGAATGGAAGACAGTGAGGAGGGAACTGGTTGATAGCGATCCCTCTTGAATGAGTCATCCATTCTCCCCCTTAGATGGAGATCCCTCCCTATAGACTCAAGTGGATAGATGATACTTCGCTCTCTCCTTCTCTCTATTCAATCCCATCCCCTATCCCACTCCGTTCTCTCACAATGGAAATAGAACTAATTGTTAGAACAATCGAGTCGGAACACTTTACAATGAAAAAAAATCATCTGCATATACATTTTACACATCTATATTACTCCAGAATATTCTCATCTGTTTCGTGTATTTCAAATCAAAGCTGGATGAATACAAGTGAAATTGGATTAGAAGAAGGAAGGGCTAAGCAAGAGAAGAAGAAAAATGGGTAACGAGTGAACCAGTGTAATAAATAAGAGTATGAACGGACTATGAATAAATATTCATACATTACTCTCTTCTCTCTATTCTTAGACGATTGCGGTAGCGAGAATCTCGGCGATTATCGGCTCGGGACTCCTGAGAGAGGGATATTGATTGGATGGAATGAGAAGACAATAATGCAAGGCGATACCAGAGGGTGAGTGCACCCAATGGATACCCCCACTCGGCACTCTTCAATCTATGCCATACTCTCGTTCAATATCTACAATACCTGATGAGTAGATTGAGTCCGATCGAGTTGTCACTCGGGTCAATGGCCACATTCGCCTTGGCAAGCACTTCGATACCTCCCCTGCAATAGATGGGTCTCTTCCTCTCTCTCTCTCTCTCTCTCTCTCCATCTCATGACTAACCTGAACACTCCACTCATCATAACAGCATGTCTATTCCTTCCCTCTGGCACGATATCCGATCTCTCGCATGGGGCCAATCCGAGTAGACCGCACACCTTCAATGGTCTCCTCTTCCCTCCCCTTCCCCTTCCTCTACTCACCTTCTTGATAGCTTCATGGATGGAGGATACACTCGAGAGGGCGAAAGTCTCCTCTACCGTATCACTCTCCTCGAGTGCATTCCATGCGGGACCGAACGATGCCTTCGCAAGGGGCTGCACTGAGTCAGAGACGCACAACTCAACCTCTTCCAGCTGAAATGAACAACCCATTTGCATTGATTCCATGTGTCAATAGGTCGAATATGAGATCACAAAAATAGATAATCCAAAATGAACTCACGACATACGAGTCATCATAAGTGTCATCCGATTCGGGTTCTCCAGTGGTTGGATCGACGTCTTTGACCTACAAACGAACCTCTTCCTTTCCCTCTGCCCTTCTTTCTCTTCTCTCTACCTTGAAATTGAGAGTAGCTCCGAGTACTCCTTGCACTGTTCCTGATTCAGGATATTGGAGGAGGACGAAGATGGAAGACGGCTCTCCATACGGAAGACGAGAGATAGGACGTTGACGGAGAACCGACCATTCACCCTGACAATGAGATGAAAAGAGATGAATATTGAGACTTCCCAAAACACACAATGCCAAGGTTATAATCAATCCTCACCTCAGCATCTTCCAACGACACATTCACTTGTTCCAACAGTTGATCGTTCAGTGTGTTCTTGACTTCGAACTGGAAAGATCCGTGATCATCTCTCTCCATCTCCCCCCCCCCCCCCCTCTCTCTCTCTCTCCTCACCTCCAGAATGATATGGCGGGCGAAGATGTGCTTCGAGCACTGGACAGTGTACTCGTTGACATTATCAGTGAGAGGAATGGGAAGAGTACTCTTGAAGAGAGGACCGAGACCCGCAGTGAGACCCTCGATCTGAGACAGACGCTCCGCAGCTGAATAGAAACCAATTAGTGACGAATGGAAGGGTAGTCATACCAGCAGCAGTAGCATTAGCGGCAGTCTTCTTCTCCTTGAGAGGAACGACTTCCTCTGCCAGAAGAGTCTTCGCCTTCTTTGCAACGGGGGCAGAACACACGGGGACCGACTGCAAGGAGGACTCACTCCCCATAGCATACTTCGCAATAATAGATCACCCTCGCCCTTGAGATAGGATGTCCCCTCTCACCTTGAGATCGAACTTGCTTGAATGGGCCTCCTCATTCTCCACATACTCTGCAGCTGCTCTCTCGAGGGCAGCCGGGGCTGACTACAATCGACTCCATTATTGATCAACCAGGGGGGGGGGAGGGGGGGGGTGATATATCAGGACAGTTTCCGCTAATATGGACTAACCTGGAGAGTATCGAGTACGAGACTGTTCACGATGGCAGGAGCCATGTCGAGTACAGAGAGATAGAATGTCGCTCGGTCACGAACCTAGAATGGAGAATTGTGAGAATGGGTAGTGGTAGGGAGAGAAATCTATTCGTCGACCTCCTCACCTCATCCTCCGAGTCGAGTAGACAATTCTTGAGTAGACCCTCGATGGAGGGACGGAGTTGAGGACATTGAGCACCGATCTTAGCCAGAGCGGACACAGCTGCTGCTCGAACCTGATGAGAGCGCCTTTATATCAGCTACCAGGGGAGGTCATCTACCTGGGTGGTCTCGAGGATGACTCTGTTGTACACGAATCGGATGTATGCGTGTGGATTGGCAGTCTTGGGGGCTTCGCGACCGAGGAGATGGAGGACCTGCAGGGAATGGACTCACTACTGCTCATGACATTTCACAACGAGGAGAATCGATCAGTTCACCTTGGTAGCGAGTGCGGGATGCTCGCAATCCTCAATGAACTCACACAGTTGGGCGAGACCTGAAGGAGGGTTTTGAGTAGATTCAAAAAGAGGTATTCGACACTCAAAATGAGGGGAAGCAACGAACCAGCGAGTCTTGCATCGGGATTCTCCTCAACGATGGCGATCAGAGTATCGACGATCTCTCGCTTGTACTCGAATCCACCGTCGTTCCTGCATTTATTTTAATCGATCAGACTATTCCTTTTTTTTAAGCATTTCAGCAGAAAGTATGCTACCTGAGCATATTGGCGAGGAAGGGCAGCATGACCGTATGCTTGCGAGGATAGCGAGCGATGAGGGCACGGATTGCTTCCACCACTACGATCTACAACGGATTCATCAACCATAGCTCCTTCCCCTCTCATACCTTGAACTCGTCAGAGATCTCGGAGACGAAGGAAGAGATCTGCTTCATCAGCCTCTCCACACTGCTCTCTGCTCCGGTCTTGAGAAGAGTTGTGATCGCCAGAGTTGCGATCGATCTGAATAACAATACCTCATATTTTCATCATTCTTTTTATAGTAGTACGTAGACAATTTACCTATTCGAGTCAGTGATCAACTTCTCCAGATCGACATTGCACGAGGTGACTGCTTGAGGATGCTTCACAGACACCTGATCGAGGAAAGGATTATATATTTTTGCAACAAAATGTAGTACTTTTTCTATAGACTAATTCGTCCTCTTGTGTAATTCTACGTGCAAGGCGATAAATATATAATATTATTAAACCTTGTTGAGTGTTCTGACGGCGGCGAATCTGAGAGCTGGTTTGGGGGAGGAGCAGAACAATTGGAGGACGGAGATGGCAGGGGCCAATTCAGAGGGAGAAGTATTGGGGAGAGAGACGATGGCGGATGCTGCCTCGTATACTACCTGTAAGGAGGGATGATGAGGAAAGGGAGGGGGGAGGGGACTGACCATCTCACTCTTGTGTCTCAGACACGAATCGATGAACTGGAAGAACGAACTGTCCGCCCTGCAATAACACACATCTAAAACGCATAACAACAAGAATGGAAATGAACTGACTGATCGTCTTCCTCAATGAGCTGCTTGGCGATTCTGATGAGATAGCAGAGGGCGAAAGGAGATCTGAGAGAGGGAATAAACAGGAGAAGGGAGGAGGAATACTCACCTCATTCCACCCTTCGCGAACTTCTGCACCAGCTTGTTCACTGCCAGACGATCGTTCGATCTACAACGCAAGAGTTTAAATACTTTCTTTCCGCGCATTGAATTTGAAAAGCTCAAAATGTTAACCTGATCTGGTAGAGTAGAGCGAGGGCATGCAACTGCACCATATGTCCATCGGCAGATGCTGCCTCCTGCACTTCATTCGCCCATCGACGAACTACCTGAAGGGAAGGAAAGTAACTCCATTAATACCACGTATTTCGTCCTATTACAATCTGTTGGCTGGTAATGGAAGACAACGAACATCTCCAGCCTTCTTCATGAGATGGATGGATGACACGAGAGCAGCAGAAGAGACAGCGGGATTGCGGTCGACGATGGCCTGGAATGAAGACAAGATTACGAATATCCTCAACGAGCATCCTTCGTACCTGTTTCATGTATCTCTCGATAGTCTGCAGCATGGCAGCATCAGTGATGAGACAGAGAGCACGAATGGCAGGGGCACGATAGGCATCCTCCTTCCCAGTCATATCCTTCGTCAGAGACGATGTCACGATG
Source organism: Pristionchus japonicus (assembly GCA_900490845.1). Lineage (NCBI taxonomy): Eukaryota > Metazoa > Nematoda > Chromadorea > Rhabditida > Neodiplogasteridae > Pristionchus > Pristionchus japonicus. The sequence continues at coordinate 342,027 of LS504175.1, read as the reverse complement.
ATCACGTCGTCTGAGATCGTCGAGAGAACCTGGAAGAGAGCATAAGAGGAGAAAGGGGGAGGGAGAGGATACCTTGACTGCCAGATAGACGAGTCTACGGAGTGTAGCATCCTTGCTTTGCCATAGTTTAGTCACTCCGAAGAAAGCTTCCGTTGCCTCAGTGCGACCGATGTTGTCGCCCTGATTGAACAGTATTGCATAGGTAGGTCCGAAGAATAGATTAGGCCCTACGGACTAGGCAGGCATATCGCTATATAAAGATTAATTAATTAATTTGTAAATCAATATTTTACCTGTTGGACAAGGTGGAATAGCTTGGTGAGGATGATGGAACACTTGCGAGCATTGATGGGCGTCTCATTGAAAGCACGGCACTGAAAAAAGGGGTTGCTCACTTAAAAATAATGATTTAAACTAGCTCGTACCTCCTGGAGAACAGCAGTGACATCAAGCTTCGCGTATGGGTTTCCTCCCGATTCTTCGTCCTTCTTCTCACGCTTCATATCTGAGTTAGAATCCATATTGGACTTGACACCGATCGAACGGAGACAAAGTCAGACGTGGATTGCGACAGAGAAACAAAGAGAAAAGGGGCGGCGATAGAAACAGGTTCCACATGGATGTCCTAACTCTTGGCGTGAATTAATAGCGTGGAAGAGCGATTTAGGTAATTTTGCGCGTAGTAACGAATCAGCATCACATGGAGGCAATGTCTAGACCCAAACTACGTTGAAAACAGCATAATAAACGTAATAAACGGATCAAGAAACCGTCCAAAAGCCACGTGTAATGGAACTTAGGGGCGGGGCTTAGGTACTAAACACAGTAAGTCTTAAAAGTTTTTCACTGTATTTATAAGTGATTCATACTGTTATTAGCAATCAACAGTACTCTCTAGCAATATTCATGAACAGGAAAAACATAATAAAGTTTAAAACTTTAGAAAAACAGGTATTCTTCAACAAGCAAACTCTTATTTACGGTCCGGGCTCTTCACAAATTATTTGCGGTTTCCGGAAGTCCTTTGCAATCAGAAAATATTAAATTTTGTTGAATGATGTTATAAGACATATGTCATAGGGATTCGTTAATCAAGAACAGCTAAATACAATACTTCTAATATGAATTGATCATGTAGTAGTTGTAGCACCATCTCCATACGGAAGCTATCTATCTACGAAAAGGCAGACTGAGATTACATTACTGGATTCACAGAGATCGACTTCATTACTATTTCAATCTTTCATTTCAATACTTATTTTTTGAATAATGCAATTTTGATTGGTTCTTCTGAACATCTCTTCTCGATTCTTCACTCATTTCATACCTACTGCAATCTTGGGAATGGTTGCCACTCCGACTAGTAAATCGAAGGAAGGAAAGAAGAAGAAGAAGGATGGAGGAGGAGGAGGAGGAGGTAAGGTCCCTGTTACTGTAGTCTACAGTACTCATCTCAATCTGTTCAGGAGGAGCAGATGATGCTCGTCCCCCTACTATCGATTGTCCCAAGAGTGCAATTGCCGAAGGAAAGGGAGAGGGAGACAAGGGACTTCCCAATTGTGTCACCTTCTTCCCTGAAGTTGTCAGTACTCATCAATAAAGATCAAAGATCACGACAGTTCCTTGCAGATCACGTATCAGCCAGAGAATAAGAAACAAGTTCGCAATCTTGAAGTGAAGAACAAGGGAGATCGATCGATTATGTACAAGGTGTTACCGTACTCATATCGTAATCTTCTCATCGACTGAATCTCAGATGAAATCGACCTCTCCGGGAGTGTACCGTATGCGTCCAATCTACTTCCTTCTCCGTCCAGGAGAGGGCAAGATCATCAAACTATCGTACAAGGGTTGTCCTGATGGAAAATCGCCCAATCTCAAAGTGAAGAGACTAATCAACTACGGTAGAATACTGTAACTATTGCAGGATCGATTCACAGTCGTGATGGCGTATCCTCCTGGATCGGAATCGAATATCAAGATGATGTTCACTCAGAAGGCTTATGTCGAGGTATACGGTAGAATCGATCGATTGATTCATGTTGATCTTCTTCAGAAGATCGCAGACTGCACTCATCGGAAGTACATCAAAGTGCACTTCGATGGATACGATGTTCCCGACAAGAAGGTACCGTATCCCTCTACCGTATCCCCTACAGTACTCTACCGTGCAGCCGACTCCTTCGAAGATGGCTGCTCCCCCTCCTGCTGCGACTCCTGCAGCTGCAGCCCCTGCAGCATCTTCACCAGCTGTATCTCCTCCTCAACCTGGAATGCCCGGAGGATTCCCTGGAATGCCTGGAATGCCTGGAGGAGGAGGAATCGTGTATGTAATCTATCAAGGAGATCAACAGGGACAAGCAGGAGGAGGGAATGTTCAACCTTCCGAAGCACAGGATGAGGATAAGGATGATAAGGATGGAGAAGAAGAGGAAGAAGAGGACGATGAAAAGGATGACAAGGATAAGAAGAAGAAGTAGACAACCATCATCTCTTTGTATAAGCATAAAGATTGTGCTGATGGAATCCAATGGCTTCATTGTTGCACTATAGATAGAGACCATAGGCTCAATGCCAGAATTAACGCTATGGGGACATAATTGTGTTCAATGTGTCCCTCTAGGTCTGAACAAGATCATATTTTTTTACCGTTTGTGATTATCTTATCTCTGGGCCGAGCTAGACCAAAAAAACCACGCGCGCGCGCCCACCGGGAGAGAGGGAAGGGAAGGGACGAGAGAGAGAAGGGGCGGAGCCTCTCTCGCGTGTGTCTCTCTCCCTCCCCCCGCTCTCTCGCTCGCCTCTCCCCGCGCTTTCACCACAGCTCGGATTATAATGCTAAAAATCTAATTTCTTTTGCTAAATTCCTAAAATATTCGAATTAGTCAAAATCGAGAGGAGGAGTTGTTTTCGGATAGTGGAACCCCTTTATCCCTCTATTTCAGCTTTTATTGCCCCATTTTGACCTACTCAAACTTGTCCGATCATGCTCCTCCACTGGTCATTTGTGAAGGATAGGAACAGCTACCGAAAACTTTTTAGAATAGTCAAAACGGTTGAGAACTCGAGGTGTGGTCGCACTGGCCAGATTTCGCGCGCTTCCCTATCCCCAAAAAGAGGGCGGAGCTTAAGGTCTCTAACTATAGATACATATCTATATCCACAGACAGCCTAGGTTATACTACTCTAGGAAAAAGCGATTCCCTCTCATTCTTCATTTTTTCTGCGTTGGAGATTTCTTCTTCCATTATCTGTGGGAATGCAGTTTCAGAATACGACTGGTTATGGTGAAGAAACCAATTTGCATTTGAATCTAATCAATTTGTTGTTCTCAATAGTGATTGCCTCTTCTCTCTCTCCTCTCATTCCTTTCGTATGTCTACCCACACAGCGGTTCCTCGATCTGGGAGTGGAAGCATCTCCCGATCCAAACCAAATCGAGCCAACTCATCTACTTACATTACGTTTACACCTGAAACTGTGAGTGGCTGCCCCTCCATCATTGAATGAGTATTCTCTCCTCCAGTTACTATTCGCCGCTGCTAACTATAGTCAACAGAAGGATGTTGAGGTAGTCAACAATGGACAGTCTACTATCATGTTCAAGGTATCTCCCTATCCCCTGACTCACGCCTTCGATACCGTACCCTCAGATGAAGTCTACGACTGCTGATATCTACCGTATCCGACCCGTCTACTTCATTCTGAAATCGAAAGAGAGACGAACGATCAAAGTGACGTTCAAGGGTCTTCCATCTGATCGAGCAATCTGCCAGAGAGTAAGTCACTCCGGAAGTACGGTAGATGGAGTACTGTAGATCTTCCTCTCAGGATCGAATCACTGCAGTCATGGCATTCGCAATGACCAACTCGAACGATGTCAAGATGCTGTGGGATAAACATCGTAAGATTGCGGTGAGAGGAATACGGTAGGAGATGAGGGACCTGATCTTTGATCTCTAGAATCAACCCAACTCCTCCAGTCGCAAGTACATCAAGATTGACTTCGAGGATGAACGTAGAATGTCGGTGAGTGATCTTTGATCTTTGATCTCTCGATGATCTCTGATCTCTCTCAGTTGGCTCGTGGAGCACCGAAGTCAGCTGCTCCAAAGACGAATATATCTCTTCTGACAAGTGCGTATCCAGCTGGACCGGATGAGTATCCTCCCCCTCCCCCTCCCTCTCTCCCTCGTCCCTCTTCCAAAGTGGCCAATAGTGGAGGAAGAGATGCATCTATCACTCATCCCAATTCAACCAAGAAGGAACAAGCTATTCGTCCTCCTTCCATCCATCCAAGTGATCTCCATCCCGTTCGGAATGTTCCTCCTCCACTCGAGAGATTAGAACCATCTCTTCGCACATCCATTCCCCTTCCTCCTTCTCGTATCCCTCTACCTACTGAAGAAGATGAAACGAAGGAAGAAACGAAGGAAGAGACAATGGATTGTATCCCTCCTACTCAATCGATCAAAGCGAAAAGTATTCTAATGAAGACTCCTTCTCGTAGAAAACCTCCACCTCCTCCTTCTACTGATGATTCGAAGGAAGATACGGAGGATGTCCCTCCTCCTCCTCCAATTCAGAAGAAATCGAAGATTCTTCCCGTGAAGGCTCCACCCTCTCGTAGACTTCCCGTCGTCTCTCCTTCTGAACAGAAGTCAACGATTGAAGATGAGACGAGTAATCTGAAAGATGTGCCTTCCCTTCCTCAGAGTGATATTCCATCGACATCTCCAAGTGGAAGAACGAATGTGACTGAAGAGGCAAGTACTCAACAGCAGAGTATCGTGTATATTCTCTATCCCGGTCCTGGAGAAGATGCAAAGAGCAAGGAAGATGCAGATGAGAAGGATGAGAAGGATGAAGAATCGAAGCAATGAGTAGATACACAAAAGATGATAAATAAGATTGATTGACTATTTAATTGTTCCGTCTTTGCATCAGCATCTGCAATCAATGTTCTTACAATTTTCAAAATAGAATTTTAATAAATAAAAAAACTAGTTAGTGATAGGCAGAAAATGCTCAAACTTCCGCCTTTCTTACGGTCACCTCTTGAACTTTTGCAAAAAACACATTATCGATTTTCTTGTTTGTTGTTGCTTATTTGTTCATTTTTATCGTCAATTTGGACAGGTAGAAACATCGTGCATGTCCTCGTGAAGAGAATGTCGGTGCTGATTCAACCCTTCAAACGTTATCTGACTACATCTGTTTCCTCGTTGTCCAGGTTTGGTTTTTGGAGTGACCGTTTGGAGGGATCTCGTGGATTGTTACTTATCATGATGTATTATAGGAAGACTGTTGTCTACTCTAACGGAGTTGTAGCTTCTTGGCACCCAGCTGAACCTGTTCCTTACGAGAAGACAAAACCCATCCCCGTAACGGATTCTGTTGATGTATGAATTATCTATTTAATACTCTTCCTTATGAATTGTTGCCCGATTTGAATAAGTCAATCGTGGAACTGAGTTGATAATCTCTTCAGACATCAGTTCTCGCTCACGACGTATCATCTCTTCCTCGAGATCTCCGAAACGGACCTACTAACGTCGATCTGAAGGAAATCTTCTACACGGATAAGAACGAGTGGTACTCGCGGTCAGTTTGTATCAGTTTATTATTGTCTCATACTACTCATGAAAATGAATATTAGCCTTACAAACTTTAACCGATTATTTTCCAGAACTCGAGAAGATCGTCTTCGATCAGTTGCTGGTCCCCGATCAAAACGGCATTGATTATATCCATCTTAGCTCTTCTTTCCTTTTATTCATCTCCATTCATTGTCATGTCTCGTTTATCTCTCATCAAATTGGGTACAATCTCATACGTGGAGGGCCTATCTCAACAGTCTAAGTTCACACATTTTGTCAAGCAGTCGATCGCTAATGATATTCCAAGGTACGATTGTTTAAACCATTAAGTGCACAAAAAGTCTTAGCTAAAAACCACGCTTTTGACGTTTGATAAACACAAATTGGTGTGGATAATTTGAAGATGTCATCTTTGCAGACACTTTCTTCTCCTTCTTGAACACAAGCCTGTATACACTGTTGGCATTCGATCAAATACTGTTTCTGAAGAAGAGGAGAATCGACTCAAAGATCTCGGCGCTGATTTCCACAGGTTTCTCTCGAAAATATATTGTTTAGTTCACACTTATCGGTTCTAGAACATCCCGTGGTGGTTTGATCACTTTTCACGGTCCTGGTCAACTCGTAGCATATCCTATTCTTGCGTTGAAAGGATTGAGAGATTCGTCTGGCAAGGTTCCTTTTTAAATATTGTATATCTCAGTTATAGTACAAATATGAAAGTGCAATTCAGGTATTGGGTGTGCGTCGATATGTGGAGCAATTGGAAGAGTCTATAATAAGAACTGCAACTGAATTGGGAGTGAAAGGAGTCGATAGAGTTGATGGACTACCAGGTATTCACTACTTTTTCAAACAAAAAATTTGATTTATTTGAAGTACTTCGATTATGTCTCTCAAAACTAGTCGCTCTGTATTATGAAATATAGTTCTATTCGGGTGAGAGGTGAATAATTGCTTGAAAGCCTAAAAGTGCGCTAAATTTCACTTTTTGTTAGGCTGTTCAATCTGGAGAGAATCAACGTAGTTTGGCATTGCAAAGCGAAGCCCAATTGGTCTTTTGCAAATGACTATAGCGGCCGGTGATATAGGAGTGAATCCGTATGAGGGCTGTTTTCGGGTGTTAATCGCTGTAGCCTCCTGTCCAACTGGTTTCATACTAATACTTCATTGTTATCGTCTTTATTATGACAAATTTCCCGCTAACTTGCTTTCGTCAACTATTTGGTTTCTCTCTCTTTAATCCTCTTGAGATATTGTTGTAGTCCTCTCCGTTCGTGTCGCAGTTCATTTAGTCTAGGCGCCTCTTATTCTACTTGTTTTCTGTTTTTGTTCTCTTCAAATCTTGCTTTGGTGAAGAGACGGAAAATATTGATAGCAGCCAGCTCCTCCCTTCAGGCTATCAATTACCACGTTGATGCTTGAAAACTTGGCGTAGTCATATTAGAGATGTGTATTCTAATTGCATGCTGGATGATTCGATACTCATCAGGAGTGTGGGTGGATGGACGTCGTAAGTTAGCGTCTCTCGGAGTATCAGTCCAACACGGAGTCACTGGTCACGGACTCGCTCTCAATTGTGATATCGATCTCACTTGGTTTGATAAGGTACGGCCTTCTATATTTATTCCCTATTGAATTCAGTCTAGTCAAGGGGATCAATACGCTTCGCAGCTCCGGAAGAGTTTTGCCATGCATGGATAGATGGTAGAACGAGACAAATACTAGATATGTTTTCAGAGGATAATATAAGATAGGCTGAGGGTATCATGATATTGTTATCGGAGAACAATGAACGCGTTTGTTGTTATTTCGACCTACTTTCGGTTTTCTTTGTTGATACTGAGAATGTTGATAATTTGTGTGGGGCGAAACGGAAAGAGTGTATTCCAGTGCGAGTAATGAATGAGTCTTATTGAACTGCTGAGAGTGGGGGATTGTCATAACTATACCATGTCCACACTGAGAGTTCTCCTAATTGCAGATCGTAGCGTGTGGTATCTCCGGAGTGAAGATGACCTCCCTCATTCAAGAGATTCAATCCATGAATCCCACCCCTATCTGTAGTGTATCTACCGTAATCCCCCATCTCATCGACGCTTTCTCCCAATCATTCCACTTAAATGCCAATCAAGTCATAGTAGATGAAGATTGTCCCTCCGATGAGATTGTGACCCCTAGAAGTAGTAGTAGTGTAGCGTAGATGTTGTTTGTTGACCCCTCTTCTTGTTATCCCAATCCGTTGCTGTCTTCTTCCAGATAAATACGGCGTTTCTTTGTGTCTGCTGTATCCTCCCCCCCCCCCCCCTCCCTTCCCCTTCCCTTCTCCTTGCTTCCGTCTCATTTCAGTAGTGAATGGTGCACAACACATCTTCGTCTCCAACCACTATGAGTTATGAGGGGTGTCAAAACGAAAACTCGCCCCTCTCCTCTCTTCGTTCAATCAAGCATACCAGAGGGGAACAACTCGGGGGGGGGGGGGGGGGGAGGGTTCATGCTCCCTCCAGCAGGAACTCCCTCTTCCATTTGTTGTCTCGATCACTTCTCCGTGTTGTCTCGAAGTGAGCTGCCGTCAGTGAACACAACCATCGATTTTACTATTACAACCCGGCAGAGTCGAGTTGGGGAGTTGGATGGTCGGAGAAAGAGGGAAAGAGAGTTGTTTTTCGCCCCTTTTCCCCCACCTCCCATCCGTTCCCAATTGCCTTGCTCTCCACCTAGTACTTTGTTTATTGACGAAAAAGATGGCAAAAGATACGGCATTCACTCCATATTCGGTAACTGGTAATTCCTTCAATAACACATTGGGGAGTGTGATGGGCACTGACTACAATGATTACACTAATCAATTTATACACGAATATAATACATATCTCTTAAAGACGATCATGGAATAGGATGAGGTAGCTAGATGCCAGATTGTGTACAGGAAAGATCTTCGTTGTTGAGAGAGGGGCAGATCTATCGAAGGAGATATACAACGGGAAGAACTGCAGCTGCGATGAAGCAAGTGGAAGTAGTCGAGGACTGAGATGCAATCAGCTTCACGATGTCATTCAGTCCTCCAGTCTGCAATCAATCAATCATCGTTACTGTAGCCAATTCAGGATACTGTAGAGGGGAAGCTATCGTACCTCGAAGAGGGACTTGGCCATATCAGTCCACTTGCTCTTGTTCTGGTTGAACTGAGCCTCACCACCAGACTTGACCTGGAATTTAGAGCAATATAGAAGCCGTTGGTTCAGTGTTTAGCTTGTCTCGCAGATGTTTCTCTTTCGTTCATCCGAATGGTCCCTAATTCAGTGCATTCGTAACCAATAGAGAACGAGTGAGAGGTTGGAGGTGAAAGAGTTCGAAAAAAGAGAGAACAGAGAAGAGTACCCTCTATACGAGATAGATCAAGAATAGAGAGCAATTCACAAATCGACACTCAACTGCCGGAAGCAGAATGGAAGAAGAAAATAATGGGGGAGAAAAGAGAAAGCGAAGAACTCACAGAGTTGGAGAATGAAGTAACCTGCTGAAGGAATCCATCCACCTGAAGAGATCAAAGATCAGATGGAGTACGGTAGATGAGATACGAGATCAATCGATTGAGATACCGTACCTGTCTGAGAGTCTTTCTCTGCGAATCGTTGGCGATAGCCTCGAGAAGAGGCATCTGGATTGAATGGATCAATATTCGATCTACCGTATCCGATGACTCACCTTCTGCTTGATTCCCTTCAGGAGATCCATCACCCGACCAACATTCCCTTCGAGATCCTAAAGAGTCTCTCGTGATTACTGTATTCACTGTATCCTCCATTCCATCAATCTTAGAACGACTTTTTGCTGTTGATGCGACCGGGCTCAAAACAATCGTGCAGACACGCGAAAACAGAATTCTTCACTCAAAATAAGTAGATCGATGTGTGTACCGTACCTTCTGAGTTCCCGAGACGAGGGACTGGACTCCCTTGAAGTTATCTCCGAAGAATGTTCCGACCCCATCAGCCAGTCCAGAGACATCATCGAAGAATCCTTCAGAAGGACGTTTGGGAAATGTCGACTATCATGGATGCACCCACTGCACTCTCAACTACACCACTCACCAGCAGAAGCGAGAGCGGGAACGAGAAGAAGACAGAGGGCGACTTTCATTTTGGAAGAATGTGGAAACTGAAGAAGGAACGGGAAGTAGATGAGGGAGAGTTGAAGAAAGGGGCGGAGTCAGAGGGAAGCCACGCCCACTTCGATAGAGAGAACGATGGCACCCTTATTGATGGATGGAAGGAAGGAGAGGGAAGAAGGAGAACGAGGAGACTGTTTTGGAAGAAGACGGAGAGATTTGAGGAGGAAAGAGACATGGAGACAGAGGGAGTCACGATGTTTTCCAGTGAGAAAGAGTAGACAGTGAGACTGAGATGAGGAATACGAACCAAGGTCGAATCGTGCCGTTCTTCAATTGTTTTGATCCAATACGAAAAGTACAATCGAGTAGGTCAAATACTGTGATGACGACGAAAACAATGTGATAGTGGGAGAAGTGAAGTAGGGAATGAAGCAACCAGAAGATGGAACAAGGATAAAATACAGAGGAAATACACAGGGAAATGCAATATACTACATTGAAGATACATGATCACAGATATATCTAGCGATTAGAGGTATTTCTAGCGGGGGAGAGATATGTGCAGTTAGTAATAAAGATCAAAGATCAAGCAGATGCTTCACTCATATTTTTCCATTGGGAGATCATAAGGGGAATGAGTCCCAATCCATCCTCTCCAGGATTCTCAGAGAGAACCAATGCTACCTGAAAGTGAATTGATCATTCAAGAATTATGTTGACAGATTAAAATATGCTAATTCATTTTTTTAATACCGAAGATAATTTCCCATGAATACATTACCTGTCTGGGAGCGACCCTTCCATCCGAATGTTTCAGGGGATGATTCTGTAGTACTCTCGTGTTATCCGCTTCTGAATGAAATTATTGAGGGAGAAGATCAATAATCTACCGTACCTTTCTCTCTTCCGATTCTCGAACCGACCAAAACGAAAAGGACAGCCATTGGAGTGAAAGAAGCATCGACTAGAGCATCGACCATTCTGAAAGAGATTGGGTAAGAGTGATGAAAGGGAAGAGAGGGTGACTCACCTAGGAGAGAGATTGGAACAACCATCGGTGAAGATGACTTGCAAGTAGAATGCATTCATATTCAATCGAACACTCGCCTTTGCGAATCTGAGCAAGAATCACTCGATTATTCACTTAGAAGGGGGACGACTCACTGGGAAGTATGGTAGATCACATCTGCATATTGAGTGGGACCGAATGGTTGAAGTGAGAGAGAGGCACGTCTGAATGGACCTCCCATTAGAGTTCCCTACTTATGATGACCTACCTGTATGTCTCGATGACTCCTCGTAGTCCGAGTACATACTCTGATGATGGATCCAATTGGAAACAGTTGTTCATCTCCAGTTTAGGTCCCACTTTCGCACCGAATCCAAGCAGCGAAACTCTCTGGAAAGGTTTGTGTTCGTTAAGAGACATGCTAAATTACTTTTAAGGGGGACGATGAAACGTACCTGATCTCTCATGTGAAGATGAATTGGGGAGAAGTTTGCAATGATCGAGTCCTGATACGGATTTCCTGAACCAGATAATCTTGAATGGAGTAATGATATCAACACTGACCAGCATGAGGATGAATGTAGTGGAATGCTTTCGGATCGAGTGGACTTCCATTCGATGCAGTGAAATCGATTCCAATCGATGGACGCAGATCACAACTGAAAATGAAATGATGATACTGTACAATCTTTTCGATTACAGTACCCTGATCTCATAACATCGAAGAAGGAAGGGCCGGAATCTCTCTCAACTGATTTCAATTCGAGAAGAAGTTTATCCGATCGACGAGCACCAGAAGAATCCATTAACTGAAGAGAGGAATATTAATGAAGACTGATGAATGGAACAGTACCATGTAAGTGTTGTGTGCTCCAGCTCCCTTCATCAATTGAGTGATCGAAGTCACGAAATATCCAATTAGAGAATCACGATTATTCGTATTGTCATTCATCACATGAATCTAGATACGATGATATCGATTATCTCAAGAATACTGCATGGGACTATTTACAAACCTGGAGACTTCCACTGCTCTCTAGAGGTTGAATCGGAACTCTGAATGATGCCCATTTGGCTTCCTTCGTTCGGATCACCTGAGAGGATTAATGATGCTGATGCACAAGATAGAAGACCGACCTCGCTCTTGTAGAGGAGATACGTTCGTTGCTCATTAACAATTACAACAAGAAAGTAGGCACCGAGGGCAAAGTTATTGTACGACTTGATGTGTTCTCCAACGAATCGCAACCTCAAAAAGGGAATCTGTAGACTAATCGAACTGAAATCTCACCTGAGGTAATCGTTATTCGAAGGAGGAATCCGAATCTGCACACTAATCAATAGACCGGTAGGAAATTGGAGATGGTGCTGAATACGAGAATACGAAAATGATCTATGAAAATAGGAAGCTACATACCGGTACGGGAGAGCATACGATAGTGGCTAGAGGTTCCTCGATTATTCCTTCAGATCCGCATACTAATAAGCTCTCATCCTTGATACGTTCTCTGGAATTGAAGGTTCAAACATGGGAATTTATTTTCATGAAAAGATCACTCACGCCCTGAACTGTAGAATTTGAGGATGATCGAATCTATAGGGTACTGTAGTCTTTTGAGAGAAAGAAGACGAGGGAAGATCAAAGATCGTGTCTGTTTGAGAAAGCTGAAACGAAGGGACTGTGAATGAGATCAATAATGGTGTTCGTGAAAAATCGATCATTTCAGCATACGGTACGGTATTACGGATTGTGTTTCCTATTTACTGGTCTTGCACATCCGGGAATTCCATTAATTATTTAAAAACTATTTAACAACCTTGTCAGACGTTATTTTATATTACGCAATAACTACTCACCTCGAGAAATCCAGCCGAAGCATTGTCTTTCAAATGCACGCTTATCCTGATGCCGTGCGAGTCGGGAAGCGGTCGAAAGTTGCTGTAAATATTTAGATTGATGGATTTAGTTTCAATATAGCAAATGACTTACCTGAATGATAGACTGAGTTCGACTCCATAGAGGGACATGCCGGTGTGAGTAACTCGTTGTGCACGCGGTTGTGTAGAAGACGAGGGAGTGCGCATCATTTTCTTATTTTTCCCGCTCTCTTTTCTTACGTGCTCTCTCGCGTCTTCTCAGTCGTTTTGTACCGCTTTGTATAGCAAACCGCGATTAAGAACACAAGGTCGGCTGAGACTCTTTAAGAAGGTCCACTCTAGCATCTGTTTCGCCCATTCTCCTTATGTTTGCCGCGAATGCGTCATCCTCGTTTCGCAACCTCTTGAAATTGTTGTGACGATTTTCAATCAGATAATTTGAAGGATGTCTTCACGGTTTTATCCTGGGAAGAAGATAATCACAAATGTTGGGAGAGTGAGTCATATTTGTACTACTTGTTGAGTCTAAGGTTGTTTTGACTTGGTGTTAATAGATACTGGAGTGCACGTCAGTAGATGGGGACCGTTCCGTCTTGAAACAAAGTTGCGTGATTAGGAATGTATATCAGGAAGTACTTCGTGGTTCTCGTCTTCTCTCTGCATCTGCAGCTCCATCTCTCTCCTCTCCCAAGACTACTGTAACGACTCTCCCTGGTGGAATGAGAGTGGCTACCGAAAACACGAATATGCCCACGGCTACGGTAAGTATCGATTGTCTGAGTGATGCCATGAAGTTCGTTTTGCAGATAGGTGTCTTCATAGATGCCGGGAGTCGATACGAGAATGAGAAGAACAATGGGACTGCTCACTTCCTGGAGCACATGGCATTCAAGGTATGCCAAACACTGATGCTACTTCTCTTCTGAAATAGCTCCCTGTGAAGCAATAGAGGGTAGATATATGGCAATATGGTAGAGTGATAATTGAAGGGAACATCTCGTCGTAGTCGATATGATCTCGAATTGGAAGTGGAGAATATGGGAGCACATCTGAATGCATACACATCCAGAGAACAGACTGTCTACTACGCCAAGTGCTTCGCTAGCGATATTGAGAGATGTGGGTCATAATAATTGTCAATTTTTAGTGAATTATTAAATCATAATGTGTTCAGCAACGGATATTCTATCTGATATTCTCATCCACTCTCGACTACACAAGACAGACGTTGAAGCAGAACGATCAGTTATTCTGAGAGAAGCAGAGGAAGTCGCCCAGAATCTGCAGGTGAGTGTTTAGTATATCACACTCATAATCAGGGTTTTCAAAGCTCACCTTAAAAGGGTTTTGGTTAAACGGTTAACGTTGTATCAGGAAGTAGTATTCGACGAGTTGCATCTGGCTGCCTTCGATGGAACTCCCCTTTCGTACACAATCCTCGGGCCTGATCACAATATCAAGTGAGATCATGATTAATTGCCAGCATTCTAATTATTTTGCAAATTTACGTTCCCCTGATGGCTTATTATCCATCTCCTTTTTTAGATCTATAACTCGTAATGATCTAGCTGATTACATCAAGACTCACTACAGGGTCAGTTAGTTTTGTTGTTTGAAAGTTTCGAACAGGTCTGAAATCTTGGCGACCGTTTCCATTTGCATAACTGTAATTACGAGACGTTCTATACGCGTACACTCAAATGTTTCAGTCAAATCGAATGGTGATTGCTGCATCTGGAGGAGTGGATCACGCTCAAGTGGTCGAATTGGCATCGAAGTACTTCGGACAACTCCCATCGAGTAGTGGAGAGGAATATGTAATCAAGGGACAGTATGTACCCTGTGAGGTGAGAAGATAGGAAGGGATGAAGGAATCAGAATGATGCAGAGATAGTCTTGGAATGGCATTCAATGCATTCGATTGCAGAAAGTGATGGTGAAGGAGAAGATGGAGAGAGTATCGGGAGCGATTTGTGTAGAAGGAGTCAGTTGGACACACGAGGATAATCTGGCTATGATGGTTGCCAATACGGTGTGTTGTTGTCAATGGGAAGGATACGGTAGTATTGATTGCAGATTCTGGGTGAATTCGATCGTGCTCGTGGTCTCGGATTCAATTCTCCCTCTCAAATGCAATTGAGTGTCTCTGAGATTGAAGGAGTTCTCTCCTTCCAAGCATTCAACACTTGCTATAAGGTCAGTATCTTATTGGACTGCTGTCTGCCAATCAGAGAGATCACGTTTAATCGAACGATTAAAACGCATGATTACGGCCACACATGGTTGAAAAAGTCAATTAATCAATCACTCATGTGATCTCACTTCTTCACTTCCTCTCTTCTCACAACTGATCGTTCTCATTCTCATTCAATTGTTGTCGTCGTCTCAATCAGTTGATTCTTCTACTCTGTTCCATCGCACAAATCGACGACTAAGATTAAAGTTCCCCTCCACACCAAAAAATACCCCCACTTTTTATTTGATTTTATGAAATAACGTACCGCCAATTGCATGTAAACAAAGAAATTGAAGCATAAAAACCAAAATTTGGCCAATGGCGATTTTTTAAACACGAGGGCTTGACCTAAGGGGCAAGTGTCTCCTACACGGATTTCGCAATATACGGTAGGTGAGAGGTGATCGATCGCGATTTACATGGGGAGAGGAGGGTAGATCGGACGAAAGATGTCTCTCTTTCTCTGGCGCTCTCTCACTTCCCCTCACTACCTCTCATGAGAGAGAGGGAAGGGGTCTTTGATCTACCCTCCGCCACTAGTTGCGCGGGAATTCGAAAATCATGTGGGTGTGGAGGGGAACTTTAAGCGAATGACAACTGTTCCCTCCTCCCTCCCTCCCTTCCCCTCTCTAGACTCCCCGCTCCCCTCTTTCCCTCGTAACGTGAGATGATGGTGTAGATAGTAGCTGGATGTAGCATCGAAGGAGACGAGAGAGTATGGAGATGGAGGAGAGTGTCGTGAGATGGGAAGAACAACTGCACTCTTCACAGCTGTCTCATTCTGCCTCATGCCTCTCCTCGATTCAAATGCTCTCTCGTCTCTCTCCAGTCTGAATCTGTTGAATGGAAGGAAGATCTAGAAGAGAATGGAGGGTAATTGAGTGATGAAGTGAGAAGCGAAATGAGAAAGAGAAAAGCCAAGTGTCGGTGTAGAAATAACGGAAGGAGATCCTTGTTTTATTCTATCTTGATCTCGTTTGAGAGTTAGAAAGAGTTGGGAATGGAGGACGGAGATCATTCATCAGAATAATTCACTAATGATGAATATAACAGGATACGGGTCTGATGGGAATCTACTACCAGGCGGAACAGAAAGCTATTCGACCACTTTTCAATGCTATTATTGAAGGATGGAGATGGATGGCATACGGTAAGGAATACGGTATATGAGTAGTGGCGTTGTGGATCCGATTGACGAACTGTTGACTCTTTCTCTGTGCAGGAGTAGATGCAGAGACAGTGGAGAAGGGGAAGAGATCTCTTCTGACCAATCTGATGCTTATGCTCGATGGATCCACTCCCGTGACTGAGGATATCGGGAGACAACTTATATTCTATGGAAGGAGAATACCCATGGACGAATTGAAGGCACGAGTTGAGGTGAGAGGAGAGATGATTACAGTAGGAAGGGAAGGGTTATTGTGGACGATCGTTTGTCTTTCGGGGGGCAATCTCTCGCTTCATCGTCGCTCGTGTCGAGTCTTCCGACAGCGTAGATTTACGAGTCTCGCAAATGCCTCCCCTCTCCCTCCCCCCCCCTCTCTTCCACTCTCTCCCTCTCCACCCTCCCCTCCCCTCTCTTTCCCCCATCTGACTCCTCGAGGGAACGATCCCATCACGTTCTGCCCATTACTGACAGCAATCAGGATGTCAATTTGTTCACAGACATTCACTAAAACTCTAATTCTCGAGTGGAATGAAGTCTTATCGATTGATTGCAGGCGATTACTGTAGATTCGCTTCGAGAAGTGTGCCAGAAGAGACTATTGAACTGCAAATTGGCGACTATGGTCGTCGGTGAGTGAAGGAGTGAACGGGAATGAGCATGGAATGCTGGATTAGTGATTGAATGAGTGGAATGGTAGTGCAAGTGATTGCAGAGGTGATGGATGGAGGAGAATTTAGATTGGGAAGAGTAGTAAACAGACAAGAATACTCAACTCATTCTGTCTCGCTTTTGTCATGGAGTGAAAATTGAGTAGAGGGAGATGAGTCAAGTGTAAGAGAGAGTGAATGGAGAAATGAGAGAGACAGAGAAAGAAGGGAAGGGGGAGGAGGACTGATGATCACTTTGTATCTCTAACCCGAGTCTCTTTCTCAGGTCCCACTCTCAAAGATATTCCATCCAATCAAGAAATCGAGACTGCACTTTCTCGTTGATCGATCATATTTGTGTAGTTGTCTATCGACAGTTGAATTTCGTGTTATTTGTTGAGTAATGATTTGCTATCCGTTTGTTCCCTTGAGATCGATAAATCGTGTAAGAATGTTCTACTTCTGTTCTGAAGTTCGCAAATTGATCATGATTGAATAGATTGTTTATCAGTAATAGTTATTCTCACAAGTTCTCCCAGTTGTCGAGTCTCTCTCTCTACACGTTTCTTGCAGTCATTTCCGAAAGCCATCAATTGGATAGAGAGAATCTTCCTTCATCTTCTCATTGATCTTCGATGCCAATCCTCTTGAGGTCATCTCACAATCTCGGAGGAAATGCTTCCCCCACAAGGTCTGATACAGTAGATAGCAATGGTCACACTTCTCATTTGGAAAATATCTCCGTTACGCAAAAGAGTATGTTGCCATGTGGTGAATATTATTCATTGAATAATAATTAATTTCTTAGCTTCGTCAAATTTTGTTATCGTTCGTTGATGAATAAATGAATTTATGTGAAATAAGAAGAGTTGAACGATAGACTGATATTGTAGAAGACAGCCCCCCGATCATCTCCGTCCATCCACTCACGCGGGAGCTGCCAGTGCACTGCAATCTAGACGACAATCACAGGTTCATTCACTCTGACAGATACACATCTCTCATTGTGCATCATCTAAATTGTTTCATCTCGGATCATTTTGAAATTCCGATTTTGACGATCATCGATGCGAATCAGTTCCATTCTTCGTTCTCTTCCAGTTAACTCTTCCTTCTCGCGGATCTCAAGATGATGCATTGAGTCCCGTCGATCTTGGAAATGGAAATGGAGTCGTCCAACCACTCCAACCAACCGAATTGACTTGGAGGCGAGTGAATGATCGAGGGATGAACTGAGATGAAAGATAGGAGAGGGATCTTAGTTTGATAGTCACACTCTGTAGAAGAGACTGCTGAGAAATTGAGAATATCACAGAAATCATAGTAAAACTGAAGAATCAATTTTCAGCGAGAAAATAGGATCGTACTACAAGCGATTGCAACTGAATCATCTCATTCCACTTCTGGTCATTCTCGTGTATATGTTCATTGGAGCTGTTCTATTCCTATGGTTGGAAGGAGGAGGCGGTACGTTGATTGGTGTAGACTACGGCTGAATGGAATGACAGAGATCACTGAAAATGAGAGATCATCAACTTCTCATTCGATTGATTGATCGATTATCATTTTCTATTTGTTGTTGTCAATCTTGAATTAGTAGAAGGCGCTTCTCTCTTTCAGATCCAGACAAAACGGGTGCGAATCATCCTCACGCTGACGAAAGGATTATATTGTTGAAGAGGTATCTTCTGCTCTTGACCAATTGACCACCGTTCTCTCTCTCTCATCCAATCGATCTCCTTCCTTCCATCAGTCATCACCCTTCTCGTGTCTGTTTTTGAATGAAGGAGAGTCTCTCAGTGTGGAAATGAGGAGAGAAAGAGAGGGAGGGAGTCACTCACTCAGGGAAGAAGAGGGAAGGATCAGTCAGGGGAGCAAGAGAGGGGAATGAGACCCCCTGAGTGCCTATTCCATCCCACGATTTCAACACGTGTTTTCTACCCGAGTCGATTGAGTTCAGAGAGAGAAGAGAAGAGGGAGAGGGAGAGGGAGATTGAGGGGAAAGAGGCGTGGGAGTTATCACAACAAAGGACTTTTAATCAGATATACTTGTATCTTAAGAAACATTCGTGGGAAAGAGTGTGCATTTTTTCGTAGGAAGTTCAAAGAAAGAATGAATACGAGATTCTCGATGAATGAATCATTCAGATTGGAGGAGATAGTAGAGGATCGATCAGCTCGACGTCGTTCAGCGAGGAGGAAATATTTGAGTGACGCACTCGATCATTATGAGAAACAATCTGGATTATTACCATTGAATGTAAGATTGGATGAGTTGAGAGACAATCGAATGAATCAATTCCAGTCTGATCAGAAATGGACTCTCCCTTCTTCCATGTACTTCGCTGGAACTCTCTTCACTACCATCGGTAATATTGATCTGAATCACAGACGATTTTACGCAATTTATCAATCTTACTTCATTAATTATTCTACACACAAACAGAACAGGAATCGAATATCATTCTAATCACAGGATACGGAGATATGGCGTGTACGACAACTGCTGGAAGGATATTCACTGTCATCTATTCATGTATTGGAATACCCATTATGCTAATCACTCTCAATGATTTGGGTGAGTATCTTCAAGCGATTCTACAATAACTGCAGACTGAATGAAATATATATATATAGGATCACTCAGAGAAACTGGTCAATATTCCGGATTTGACTACTAGCCTTGCCGCTCTGGGGAAGAAACTGTGGTGTCTGTAGTTGGAGGGAGAGACACTGTTTGTGAAGTTAATGCCGTTTCGGGTAAAGTAGTAACAAAAGTGGTGGGATTTTCGTTTCGAGATTTTGTGTCTGCCTCTGAGGAGCTTAATGGCTGTCTTCAGGTCTATTTCCTCTCTGCGCTTTTCTAATGAAGTAATACCTAGTTTGGTGTTTCTAACTGATGCCCTAGACATGGTTTGCCAAGTTTCCTTGTAGCAACGCATGAACAATCTTCGAGTGAAATAATTCTGGACTTTTTCCAGAATTTTCTTGTCGCGTGGAAGGTATGGATTGAATACCATAC
>LS504175.1:284030-321875 GCA_900490845.1 Pristionchus japonicus | reverse complement strand
TTAATGGCTGTCTTCAGGTCTATTTCCTCTCTGCGCTTTTCTAATGAAGTAATACCTAGTTTGGTGTTTCTAACTGATGCCCTAGACATGGTTTGCCAAGTTTCCTTGTAGCAACGCATGAACAATCTTCGAGTGAAATAATTCTGGACTTTTTCCAGAATTTTCTTGTCGCGTGGAAGGTATGGATTGAATACCATACTTGCGCTTTCTAGAATGGGTCTAATGTAAATAGTGAATGCTTTAAGGAGTATTTCAATGTTTTGAGTCCTGAGCGCCCTAAGTATAGTGTGACACGCAGCTTTGCCTTTCATCGCTATGGATTGACAGTGTTTTGAAAAGAAAAAAAAAGAATCATATTTATTAGTTGCAAAACGGTCGAGAATACAAAAATGAGCAACAACGAATAGTTGGCTTCTGTAATTAGTCAAACCAATAACGCGGTAATACTGAACAATGAATGAGATTTCCGGAAAGAATCCAAGATTGGCAAAGTGTTTGAGATTCGATTGTATTATATGTTTAGACATTGTCTTGAGGGGGGAGGAGGGTATTTGCACCGGTCTTGGTCTCTGAGTAAATCCTATCAGTCATGGTCTAAGTGTTTTAGTACAGTTTAATCAATAGTGTTGTGACGAATAGGATGAGAGGGTGGGGTGTATGGGGGCGTTTTTGTTTGGAAATGGTAAGTAAGTGGTATCTCTCGTATTCATCTAATCAATAGTTATGATATCTTCTTCCTTCACTTTAAACTCTCTCTTCTCAATCTTCGCCTTCATTTGTCTCTGCACTTCCAATTCTTCAGCCGGACGAGCCTTTTTCATCTTTAGTCGCGCCTGATAGGAACTATTTGATGTAAGGGTCAGAGTAAGACTAATTATAAAGCTTGAAGGAGTCAGAGTTACATTGTTCAAAGCTCTTGTGATTCAGAGATGATAGATTAAACGTACATGACTTCTTTCTCTCTCCTCCTCCTCCTCATCGCTCGTTTCATTCTTCATACTTCTTCCCTTTGTCTCTTCCTTTATTTCCTTCTTGTGCACGACATGAGCAACTTGAGGCTTCTGAAGGGATATCTTTCTCGATTCTCAATACATTATTCAGAGGTCAAACGCATTAAGTTATGAACAATATAGTATACATACTGGCATTTCCACTTCCACTTCATTCCTCATCTCTACCACTCTTTCGTTCTTTGTAGTTTGAGACGGAATAGTAGAGCGAAGATTCTTAAAACGACATCATTCACAAGGGAACACAGGATTCCTGTATGTAGAACAGGAATGTAGAATAAATTAACTCACAGATGTTTTCCTGATGAATCCCTCACTATCCGCCACTAATCTTCCCACTGCTTCTTCCTTCATCTCCATTTTAGTTGAGAGACGAGAAATCTTAGAGATGATAGATTAAACGTACATGACTGCTTTAATATTGAACCCTTTGTTACTGAAATTATTAGCTCAATAATATCATTTCAATGAGCTAATACTTGACATCCGATTATATATATAAACCCCATTCGATCCCATTCACTGAACTAGGGTTTCCCCTCTCTCCCCCCCCCCCCTCCCCCTCTATGTATCAACAGGAAAAAAATATGAAAGCTGACGTGTACTAGGAAGGTTTCAATGGCTGAAAATGGAACCTTGTGCATGGGCGCATACTCGTCAGAAGAGGAGATTCCATTCGATTCGCTGGATAGAGAACGAGTGAGGGAGTTCATCGGTTTAGTGCTACCCGATCCACCTTTGAGACGATACTAAAAAGGAAATATTTATATAAAAATACTCTACGATGTTCCAAATTGACACTTTTAGCTAATCCCATCAAGCGTAACACTCTTATTTTAACTTAATGATCTTGTTTTATTGAAGATCATTAAGTTTCTATGTTTCTCAACATAGAAACTTAATGATCTTCAAGTGTCTATGTTTCTCATGGGCAAATAGTGTAAATGATACCGAGACGGGAAGAGATGGGAGATCACGATGTGTCATCTTCGGTGGTTTAGATGGATCATGAGGCACTTGAGGAGTTCGAGGTTCGCGAATCTCAGCAAATGCATCAAAGTCTTTGTCTGGAATTAATACGAATGAGAATAACAACGACACTTGCATCCAAATAATACTCAGATAGCATTAATTAACCTATGAACGTACTTGGTTTGAGGTGAGAGCGGACACTTTTCGGCTCTCGACTATCTTCCTCATCAGAAATTGAATCGAGAGAATAAGAGGGACGCGCATATTCTTTTGTGATCTTTTGCTTCGTTACTCTTGAAATATTTCCTCCCAATGGCTGAGCATCTACTGCTCCACTCATAGCAGCAGAGGGTCTGCAAAGTTGACACTTATTAAAGTGTATGAAATAGAGGCATTCCCGAACCTCCGGGGATTCCCTCTACAAATAGCTCGAGGGTTATCATTGGTTCCGATGCTACGCTTCCTAGACATGAAGAGAAGGCGATGATTGTCTGGAATGAGGGTGCAGATACACCGAAAACCACCTTTGTACAGGGAGAAACGCGACAGAACACATTTGTGGGAAGAATCAGGAGAGAAAGAGAGTGAAAAGAGCGAGAGAAGCGAGTTACGAAATGATAGGGAGAGAGAAAAGGTGAAGAAGCAAGACACAGCAGGCATTTTCGCGATGGGGAAGGCATTGTTAACGCCACGAGCGAGAAAAGCAAACAAAAATTGGTCATAAATAGGTGGAAACGGAGCGAATAAAGATGCTAAACCGAAAAAATCATGTGATTCCAAAATGTATGACGAAATAATTCGATATCAAGCCCTGTACAGTAAAAAGGGAAATGGTACGATTTTGAATTATTGACTGATTGATTATTAATATGTTTCTAATTGATTTGCTTATTTTGGCATTATAAAGTGAAATATTGTATACGTCAATGAACGAGGAGTTAAGTTGTACATTGGTAAGAATTAATACACGCCAGAACTATCATTAAACGGGCGATACGACTAAATGTAACCTTCCCCTGTGCCTGATTATCTACATATGTCTTGATAAGCAAACACGTTTACTTAATCGATCATTTGCATTGCATCTAGTATATTCATTGAGAGCAAACTACCTTGAACGAATTGATCACCTTATCATCAACCACTTCCAATCCAATGGGTGCAAAGAGACTGGTCACGAGAGTGAGAGAGAGAGAGTTGGATAAGAGAGAGAGAAGAGGGAAGAGAGAATGATTCAGTAAGGGAAGTTCATCGAGAGGAAGAAGCTAGAGAAATGAAGAAGGAAGTAGAGAAGGCATGAATGGGAGAGGGGAGAGAGAGGTAAAGGGAAGAGAGAGGGAGACAGGAGGGTGTAAACAAAGAGTTGTTCCCCATCCCGATCAGCCGTGAGATTGACAGGATCAAAGGAGAGAGATATGACAGATGAAAGAGGGAAGGGGCTATTAGAGGGGTTCTATTGATGGAGAGGAGAGCGGAGGAATTGGTGGGACTCTCGACAAGAGAAAAAGGGCTAGATATTGCAATGAGATAGCAGAATAAATCGAAGAACAGTGCATCTTTCCAAGGTCGGAACAGTGATTTATTGCTGTCCTAATTGAAGATCTGCTTTCTCTCCAGATAAATGAGAGTTCGCACTCACTAGATCGATCCTTAGCAATGTTTGCCAGCTAACTATCTAGCAAATAGTTGGTGGAACCTTTTAACAAGGTGTCGGAAAGTGAAAAACATCTCTTGACTAGATGCAAACAAGTATCGAAGGGTTAGGCAAGTGGCAGGTTAGGAGAGACAAGTCTAATCTGTACATCTTGGATCGCACAGTATGAGTGACATCGTTTATTGCAGGGAAATTCCTGTATGCGCACATCAATTCAATCGTGAAGGGACTATCGAATCTACTCGGATCAATTGCCCTTCTCAAGAGATTCTTTAGATGTCTCAATAAAGAAGTGAAGGAAGACGAAATTGCAGTGAGCATTTATCCTTTCTTCTCGCTTTTCCTCTTCTTCGAACGAACCTTCGTAAGACACGAACATTCGCGCGAAATAGATTAAAATCTGAATGAGAGAAATAGAGAACAAAAAAATGAAAGAGATGTAGAGACAGCTTGGTAATGGATGAAAATTTGAAAGGACGATTCGTTCCATAGTCCCGATGGAAAAAAAGATAACGAGTTGGGAAAGGATCTCCTTTTGGAAGTCCACTCCATTCTAGAAGTCTCTAGAGGGAATGAATGCGGGGTATAAGATGAATACGAAAGAATGATTTGCAGATGCAAGATGTGGAAGCTCAAATGGATATTGACTCGGCCAAATCAGAATTGGGTTGAGTGACTCATCTGACATGTTTGACCATTCTTCTTCTTCCAGGATCTCTTCCATCAGTCGAAGAATTAGAAGAAGGGAAGGCTCCCCGAATGGGAGTTATCACTGCTCTTTCCATTACAGTGAGAGAATATCCATAGAGGGAGATGATCCTCTCCCTCTTTCAGGTTGGATGGATCTTCCTGTGTGCTGCTCTATTCGGAATATGGGAAGATTGGAGTTACGGAGAGAGTTGCTACTTCATGTTTATCAGGTCAGAGATCTCGCAATGATGCAGAGGAGAATAAGATAAGATAAGAACCATTAAAACCCCTCGGAAAAGGACGATGATTTCTATTTGCAGCTTATCCACCATCGGTCTAGGAGATGTTGCTGTTGAGAGAAAAGAGTGAGTGATCTGAAGATTGAATGGGAATCCCTTTATTGATCTTTGATCTTTCCCTCTTTCAGTCTGATGGTCCTCTGCTTCATCTTTGTTATCGTCGGTCTTTCTCTCGTCTCAATGTCTATTTCTGTCGTTCAACAGGTTGATTTTCCCGTTCTCTCTTCTCCAATTGGAATGAATAATTGAAGGCAATCGAGGATCTCTACGTCAATCTCATTATGAAATTGTTGAGAGAATATCAAGAGAATCTGGCTCAAGGTGAGGGAAGAATAGCTAACTTCGATTGAATTGATGCTTGAGGTGGTGATGCAACTGGTGCCTCAGTTGGAATGATGAGAATGTGGGGAAGCAATCGAGCTGCCAAGTTCCTCATGCCTCTTCTCAGGTTAGAATGAGCTACTTAGTCATCAATTATCGATTGATTCCAGTAAGGAGAAGAAGAGATACGCAATGGAAAAGGTTGAACACGAAGCTAAACAGGTGAGAGAGGAGAGAGATCAAAGATCAATGAGGTAATCTAATTGAGGCGGGACTGGATATTCCTCCAATTCTGACTGATCTCGATGAGAAGACTGGATTGCCGAAGATTCTCAATATCAAGGTTCCATTTCCCTCAATTTTAGTCAATCTTCGATATCGAATAAGTCTTTCCAGGAAGAGGTTCGCGATCCGATCAACTTTGTGTGTCGTTTAGATTTAGAATCTGTCAAATAGACTCGCTTTCTTTCTACATATTTGGCTTGCATAGATTTTCTTGCACCGATATATCGTAGACTATCGGAATGAATAGAAATGCATCAGTCCGAGTGCCTTTCCACTCTTTTTCGCATTCCAATCAGTGAATTAAGGAAGAGAAGTTCACGGAGGACGGTCCTCCTCCCATTCCAATCGAATTGGAGAGAATGCTGATGAAGCAGCAATTGAGAGTGAGGCACTAAAGAGGGAAGGGAATAGACAGAGTAATTGCAGGAGGAGGAGGCGGCTCTCGCTGTTTCCCTCCCTCAGATTATCACTCACAATTCAGCCACCCAGACTGAAACCACTCTCACGTATGTTGTTAACTGTTGATGGGGATGAGCATGATCCCCCATTGAACCAACCCTCAATCTTCTCAGAATGGAGCAATCCGAGCAGACTCTGGAGAAGGAAATGGAGGAGAGTGGAATACAGACTGAAGAGAGATTGGCTGAGGTAGAGAGAGAGAGAGGGAGAAGATGCACGATTGCACTCAGTAGACAGTTTCCTTCCATTCTTCGAGTGTTCCGTCGCAGAGATTAGTCTAGAGTAGTGATTGGCTGTCTCTTCCTTGCAGCACGAAGAGAGGGACACTCAGACGGAGTTCGTGACCCACGAGGAGAATGGATTCCAGACCGAGAGGATCTCGACCATCGACGCCGCCATCGGAACTGTCTCTGTCACTAGTAGTGTATGTAGACACTCTCGAGTTCCCTTCGCTTCTCCCTTTGCACGAGTAGACTTCCCCCCTCTCTTGTCTCCCATCCATTCCTCCATTGCAGGAACATCAACAACAGACGGATGAAGTGCAGACTGCAGACGAAGAGGTTGTCCCCCCTCCCCCCTCCCCCCTCCCCTCTCAGTCACTCTCCCTCCCCTCGCAGGTCCAATCGTATCTGGTGGAGCAGCTGGATGCAGAGACGGAGATGGAGCCAGTCGAGACGAAGAATATTCGATTGCAGACGATGAACACAGTAGTCATCGAGATGTCCGTCCAATCGGAGGATCTGGGAGTTCGTTCCCACTCAGTTATTCCTCTGCTTTCGGAGAGAGTTTACGAGTAGTGCACTAGTTTATTGAAAGGTTTCTTCTGGACAATCAATGATATTCAGTTCGACGAGGAGCGTAAATCTCCGTCTAAGATGGCGTCAGCGAAGAGAAGATTGAAGAAGGCTTTTGCGAGGAAGATGGATATGAAGAGAAGGAATTCTGCCGGAGATCTACTCAATAAGGTTGAAAGAGAGAAGATTATCGGATGGGGATACTAAAATGGTGCATGTTGTGATAGTAACTACGAATGGATAGTATCTATACATATATTTCTTTCTTTTCTATCATTCCTTTCTTTCACTTTTCACACCGTTTCTGAGTGGAATCTAGTAGAGAGAACGGATAGAAATTCTGATCGTTTTAATGATTGAGTACAGAGAATGGAAGTGGAGTGGTGAGGTGAGACTACAGATTCAGGATGATGATGAAGAAGGAGAAGGAGAAGAGGGAGATGAAGGAGAGGATGGAGAGGAAAGAGAGAGTGGAGGAGGAGAACGAGAAGGAAAAGGAAGAAAAGAGACGAATGGATCAGATGGAGGAGTCATCGAAGAGATAGAAGAAGTGAAGGAAGATAATGGAGTAGGTTGAGATGCAGCCCCCTTCCCCTTCCCTCGTCTCTCTTCTGTTGGATGGATCCCCCTCCTCTTCCCTCTTTTCAGTTCATTCCCACTGCTTCTTTCACCTTCGTAACACTTCACCACAATAACAACAAGAGTCAAAGTGTGAGATTGGCATCCTTCTATTCTGTTTTCTAACACTGGGAACTTCCGCTTATAGACACTCCCTCTCACTCTTTGTATTGGAGATAATGGATGAGATCATTTCAGGATGATGAGGAGGAAGAGGATGGATCAGTGGAGAGTCTCCATTGGGATCCAGTTGATGGTCAGTCTCCTCCCCCCCCCCTCTCCCCCACCCCCTCTCTCTCTCTTCCTCCCCTGACTACATCAATCCAATTGAAGGAATGCATGCAGAGAAGCAGCTACCAGTGAAAAAATTGACTGCGATGTTCGAATCGCCGAAGATGATTGAGAGAAAGGTGAGAAGAAGAGAGAGAGAGACTCAGTGATAATGGAGTCAATTGAGAATACTGAACCTCAAAAGAGAAGGAAAAGTCGTCAAGAGGAAGATAAGAAGAAGTCAAGTTATTGAATCTCACTCCAATTCACTCCATCCATTTCACTTACTCAAACTTATCATCAACTCTCAGTTTTCTTCTTATTTCTACGTCACTGTTGTTGTTCAAATATCGATTATTCGTCTTGTAAATTCGATCTTTCACTCCATCCACTCTATCTCGCATCAACGGGATTCAATTGCTTTGTGCACCTTTCTCTAGTAATTCATTTTCCCTGTGAATAAAATCATTTCCATGTGTAAACAACATGCTCATTTTATACTCGCTCGTGGTACATTCGAATTGAATTGAATTGACCAAGACTCGATGAAATGCCCTGCGAGATCACTCACTCACTCATATGTATGAATAATGCTCGAAATGAAGGAGATGCTGAATGTTCCTAGTAATATCGATGTAGATATTATAACCTTAAACTTGTCGTGAGATTCCACTTCTAATTACTCAACATCTAATTACTTACTATAATATCTACGCCATCTGACGGTAATCTGAATACATCTAGATAAAAACATCTCCATAGAAGATATCGTTATTCTCATCGTTACGGCTAGTTAAAACAGTAATTATTAGATGTACAATTCTTCAGTTCGCATTTTTAAAAGTTCTTAACAATGTACATTACGTGACTGGTAAAACCCACAAAAACTAGTTTCAAAATTTAGTCAGAAAAAAGTCAGTCGCTGCATATCCGATACCGTACTTTTTGGGCGCGAAACGGTTCAAACGAGCCTTGGGGAGGGGAGGACGTGTTTTCATTCATTTCGAGTCTTTATTTCATTTTCGCTTTATTATATTGCTTATTTATATATCCACCTAGTCCACTCAGACCAGCAAAGATATAGCTAGAGCATATTTCAACCCAAAAGAATCGTTCTTCGTGTATATCATTAACATTTTGTTGTCGTTGAATCCCTTTTGTTTCGTTTTCGAGTTGTGCAACGACTATTTCAGCGATGAGTGACTCAGCTACCCATTCGCCTGCCCCCGCTCATCTCCAGCCCATTAGCGAGGTCCCTCACACTACTCCCATCTCGGGCAACACTGAGAACACTCCTAAGACGGCCGTCGCCAACAATGTTAGTCTTGATCTATCGATTAGTTTTATTCCTATCCATTCTCTTGATCTCCTCAATCCGTTCAGAGTGCAATGAAGGAGACTCCTCCAGCAGTTCGTCAACGTCGTGCTGCTTCGAATGCCCTCCACTGCTCTTCCCCTTCAGATTCCATGCTCTCGCCCTGCACCAGCAAGCTATTCGGAAAGAAAAGCAAGGTCCGTCTCTTGCTCTTATTTTCATCCATTCTAGTTGCATATTATTTCAAGAATATGATGGTTCATCTAGGAAATCCCTTTTGGAAACTTTAGGCAAGCATCGTTTTTTCAGGGATTCATTTCTCAGCGAATGTGGGGGGGGGGGTCTAAACGCCCTACTACTCTCTATAGTGACCTATTTGATCACATGGAAGTGACGGTGTTGTATAATCATGCTGACGGTTGCTCGATTCAGATCTCATCGGCCTCGGCGATTCTCCGATCGAAACAGCAAGCTGCGATTCCTCTCAATCTCAGTCAATCAGACGAAGACGATAAGACGGAGAGTGACAAGTGAAGAGTGAGACTCGTCTCTTCCCTTGTATTTCCCCATGATCCATTCACTTATCAATACCCGGTTCCACACCAACACTCGTTATGGCCCATCCAGAAATTCACTAGACGATTGAATATTCTAATCAATAGCTACTCATAATCTTACTAACGAGAGAGTTAGTACTCTCTTCGATCCTATTCGCTATTATCCATCCTGTAGATATTATTCTGTAAGCCACCAATAAATTATTCTTATCGATCATACCTGTTTGTGTAGCGTTTCTTTGCCTTTCGGACTATTGCGATTGCCAGACTAAAGTGCATAGTATGAAGTAAGCAACATGCTCATTTGTAGGACAACTGACCGTTGAACTCTTCCCGTGTATGTTTTTTTAACGCACGCTAGTACTACCAAAGTTTTCCCGCTCAGGGCTTCGGTAGTAGTGAAGAGTGGAAAATCAAAGTAGGTTAGCAATAAGCAAACAAGATGATAGCCGATAGCCATTGCAACAGTCAACCCTCCTACGAAGTTAAACTTTGGGTATTCCTTTTCAAAATGCTTTTTATCAACGACTAACAAAAACAATATAAACAGCAGCTGACAAGCTACAATAACAAAATTGACAAATTGTGAGTAACTGTGAGTTGAACGAGTAAGTACCAGATTAGAAATACAACTAGAGACGGAAAATGATTAGATTAGGTTTAACTAGTGACAACTAGAGTTTGACTCCCGTAGGGAAAGCTGATGTTTAGGTGACAACCTAACCGCATATCGATTGAGGGTAGATCACTCAATAGGAAGAAGTATGCTTCTTCGCGATGGGACAGAAGTTGTTGAGATGAGCATTCTGGCCGGTTGCACCACAGAGAGAACACACGCGACGGAGAAGACGAGGGCATCTATAAGGAAGAGAGATTAGCATGGAACTATAGCTCACCCACCTCCCCCCCCCCACTCCCATCAACACACTTACACGATCCTGTCTCCCTCCTTCATAAGATGTCCTCTCCAGTATCCTCTATCAGAAGCTCTAGGAAGGGGCGTCTGACAGCGGGAATTGGCGTAATGGACGGCGAATTGGTAGCAGAAGAGACAGACATCTTGCACTCCCACCTCAGAATTGGCGCGCGAACGGAGAGTGAGAAGTTGCTGAAGGAAGAGAACGTTTAGAAAGAGTCAATTTGAGGAATACCTTACCTTTCCCTCGTGTCCATGATTGTGTTGGCATGCTCCGTAGATGGAATAGCAAGAAGTGACACACGATGACTGGGAAGATTGAGAGTAGCCCGACTCGCTAGGAGCATAGTTCTGTTGTTGGTGAGAAGCACTGCAAATACAAGATTAAACACGTATCAACGAAGATCAAGAGGGGGGAATAAGTGATGAAACTGACAGCGAGAGGAGTTGCTTGGGCGGGTCGTGACGATGATTCTTGAGGGAGAGCATCTGCACGGTGGCACCGTTGTTCACGTACATTCCATTATGGGCGTTCAAGGAACGATGATCGTACTTGAAACTGCAAGAATAGGAGTGATGAAAGTGAGTGACGATGGGGAGGGGGTTGTAACTCACTGAGTCTGGTCATTCTTGCTGGGCGAGACACTGGAAGGAGAAGATCCACCAGAGCTTGAGCCAGAAGTGTACGGAGGGGTGCGATAGCCAGGAGGAATGTACGACAGATGAACCTGAAAGAAAATATAAATTAAGAAAGATAGATAAGCAGGCAACGATAGACTAAGAGAAGAAATAAACTAAGGTAGAATAGGCAAATGGAACCTTAGTAGGGCTGTCGCCGGATTGGGACTGTCTGCGGTACTGTCTGGAATGATCGCCCATCTGCATGTCAGAAGGGATGACGATCTTGGTCGGACGACGTTGAACGAGATTCTGGAAAGACATGATCAACTTGCGCCAATGAGAAGACATGAGGGAGCATGGGCATACTTACGGGTCTAGGAGAAGCGAAGGCAGCACCGTCCATTCTCGACGAAGTTCACTTGGATGAATGGAGATCGATGGGACGATTCCCTTTCCACACCCTTGGCCCGCCCAAATGTTCGCCCATTCCCATGGGAAAAGCTGATGGGAACGGAGCCTCGATTCCCAGACGAGAGAAAGAGAGACAGTTAGAGAAAACGAGAAATAGCATGCGAATCGGAGAGAGTGTGCGGATTATGGAAATCCCAGATAGACTCCGCCTCCTTTTTCCCACTTGAACTCGAACTTGTCACCACCTCGTGGGAATTTCCCGGACTGAATTTCGTGTTTTACTTTTTTCATGATGAAATTTTTTATTTAGGAAATATATATTTTGTATCTTATATATGGGTTTGTATACCTCCCTCTGGAGATGGCACGTGTTTTTTTCCTGATTGCGCAATAATCTTAATTCAGTTCATGAAAACATGAAGCGTTTTCGTGAAAACGCTCCCTGCAACTATCTATTACTCTTAGTGTCTTGAAAGTTGACAAGAAAAGTGTGGAGATCGCTCAACCCATCCTTTCGCGATAATCACGCGCGGGTGGCACGCTTTCCATTTTCGCGATAATGAAGGCATTAAATTATTTGTGCTTTCATTCAAATTTCGAAAATCAAAAGCGGATTTTTGTAAAAAAACGCATTTTTATTACTCACTGCGTAAAAAATGTGACTCGCTCTCTGCTCTATCGATGCGTTTTTGTAGTTTTCGCTCCGACTGTTCCCTTTTCTCTTTTAAAGTCAAGTAGTCTCCCTTCGCCTGTTTAACTTAAATTATTGCTCAGGATATGGGTGAGGGAATCGAGAGTGCGGCCGTTCTTACTCCTGAAGAGAGAAGGGAACGTCGTAAAGCGAGAATTCTCGCTACTTCCGATCAAAGACTCACGAGGATTTTGTCTGGACCCGATGGAAGTTAGTATATTTTTCAAGCCTTTTTTTATGCTGAGTGGTAAAGACGATTGATATTCCCTTTCGTTCCGTTAATCATTGAATTCATGCGAGCAACGTATGGCTCCTGCAATGGATGGCGGCGATTTCCGAGCTGCGGCAGTCGCTGCTCCAAATGAAAATGAAAAGGGAAGAGCGAATGGCCGTCCTCTGCTCGAGGTCGATGACATTCCACAGGTGATCCTTTTCACAAATCTTATTTTTATAATTTAATAAGCATTGAGCTCAGTTCTTTCCTAGTAGATAATTATCATTTAAGTTCCCTAAACTGGCGGAAATGGGAGTGAAGTACGAGCCTCCTCGTTTCTTCGCTTTCGTCCGCACTGCTCGATGCAAAGTCGTCTCTCTTGTTGGTGAGGATCTGCGGGGATAATTAAATTATGGACGGGAAAGTGTATCTCCTTGCAACCCCATTTCCCGGTGATATTGAGAATAAAAAAAGCTTGCTGCAAGCGATTAAATTTATGGCACCTTATTTCTGAGATTTTTTGGGCATCACTGCTTCCGATTGCATATTTTTAAAAACCCTTTTCAACTAAACTTTGCAGCCCTCGTATTCTTCATTCTCTCTACAATGGACGTGATCTCATCTGTCCTTCTTCCCTGGTCCATTCTTTTCGTGTCCTATTCTATCGTCGAGAAGAAGACGGTAATCTTTCTTGACTGCTTATTACAATACAACTCATAAAAATCAATAGTAACATGATAAATATGGCGCGCTGGTGATAGGATCATAGCTTGTATTGAGTTTCCTAATATAGTAGGTACTATTATAGTGGCGTTTTTACCTAGCATTGATGCTAGCTTTCCGGAACCTTTGATGACTCTTGATTCTTCGCTTCTTCTCTGATTTCCATATGCTTCAAAATAGTTAGCTTCGTCTTTCCTAGTTTTCA
The DNA here is from genome assembly GCA_900490845.1 of Pristionchus japonicus. NCBI lineage: Eukaryota > Metazoa > Nematoda > Chromadorea > Rhabditida > Neodiplogasteridae > Pristionchus > Pristionchus japonicus. The sequence goes on along the minus strand of LS504175.1, from coordinate 308,850 downwards.
GACCCTTTGTCTTTAGATCTTGATTCATTCTGCACTCCATTCACCAGAAGCGTTTGGGCGAATGAAATGTCCGTTCGGTTAGTATAATTAATGATTTTCAGTGTGTCTCTCCGTACCCCAATCATGGATATATCGTGAATGGATTAATGTGGGTTGGATTCTCTGAGGATGTCGTCGTCAATCTCGGTAAGTTGACTCATATTTATCAAGATGTGAGATGTTAACTATTTGTGATTTCGCAGGTTTCTTCATCGAGGCAGTTAGCAGTTATATGACAGACACGGCAACTCTCCTCTTCATATTCTTGTCGGCATCTGCAATTAGAGATACCGTACTCCTTCTTACTGCTTGAGACTATTTAGATAAGAAAGAACATGACACTATGTATTATCTTGTGATCTCGATTTGTAAATGATTATATGTTGTGCATAGACATTCTCTTTTTATCCATCACTTGGTAGAACTAATTTGTCACATATTACGGGATTCGCATTTCTTTGTTTAAACATGCCTTGATATACAAATTCTATTTTACGTCTCTTGTTCAATACATTGATGAAATTTGCAGTGCGCCAGTTGGATGAGAGAGTGATAGAAGATGATAGGACTGAGTCAGAGTAGCAAGTGTTGAAGGAGAGAAGAGATAAAGAAGGGACGCCCCTCTGGACACTTTTTGATAGAGGGGGAGAGATTGGCAGAGGGGCATCTGTTCTGGAAGAAGAGAGGAAGGAGTCGAGAGAGAGATCGGAGATAGAGCTATACCCTTCCAACTCCCTCTACCTTATTCGATCACTTTCGATGTCTCTATGTTGATCTGGCATTGAGTCCTTTTGAAGTTGATCTTTACTCTACCCTTTCCCTCTGGTATAATGACTGAGTCAGAGATGCATCTCAGATGATTCAGTCTCCGTAAGAGAAAAAAAAAGAGATTTCTTCCTTCCACCGTCTGACTACTGTTTCGTATCTTCTCATTGGACTTCACCCCTTGACATATTTTCTGCTTATGTTCTGTCCGGTTTGAAAAGGATAGATTTCCCTTTCCGAGTAATTATGGTATTGTATTAAGATGATATCTCGTCTGTCTCCTATCCCCCCCACTCTCCTCCCCTCTCCTTTTCCTCCCTCCATCTTCATTCACTGCACTATCTCAATCGATGGGTACAAGGCCGAGAGAGTGTGTGATAGGGAGAGAGCAGTGCCAACTTGATCTCTCTTTACCTATAAGAGGCATCTCTCCTCTGTTTGACTAGTAGTTTGCTAAGAGGGAGGCATAGGTCAATCAGTCTGAGAAGAGAAGAGGGAACACTCCAGCTTTCAGTAGATTACTCTTCTACCACCCTTCGTTCCCTCTGGCTTAGGCAGAGAATACTATTGATATTTGATCTTCCGTGTGTTTCATGATCATTTCGGTCTATTGGAATGTATAGATAGATTAGTGAGTGTAGGGAGGGGGGAGGGAGGGATGGTTTGGAATGGTGAGGGAGTGATTATGAATGAGGGTAGAGATAAGGAGTGACCTATGGGGAAGAGAGATAGAGGGGGAAGGAGTTGTCTCTTCCTTCTTCGAGAGAGAAGAGGGGAGAGAAAGAAGGGAGAAGATGGGTATGATCAGTCTGTTCACTATTCTCCCTCTCCTTCCATTCCTTCTCTTTACAGTCCTCTTCTACTCATAAATCACTCATTCCTTTGTCTTTCACTCTTCTGCAATCCGAGAAGTTAAGTAGAAGAGAAGTGCACATCTGATCATTTTAACCTTTTTGAATAGCTTGCCCACAGTTTTGCGTTTCAAATTGACTCATCCTTTTATCTGAGAAATTCTCATTAGAAATATCTCTTTCGTTCTCTCCATTATCACTTCTCTTCTTGTCACTATGAGAGTAGATACTCATTACTCAATGGTTCTCTCTCCTTCCAATCAGCTATTTCTCCGTATCTCATTGATAACAGCTGGACTTATCAACGTAATCAATGCATCGGGGAGGTTCTGATCACACTCGTATCTAATCTTCTTCTACTCATTCAGTCCATCCTTGCATCACCTTACCGTATCCCTCCTCCTCTTCATCCCCTTCATTGATCTACCCTTACCATCTGGTAGAATCCATCGTACTCGTAATATCTCGTAGTTTCCACATGTGTCCCATCTCTTCTTCCCTTCCTTTCCCTTCTCCACACTTCTTTCACCTCTTCGATTGACCAGAAGAACCGAGAGGAAGAAGGGAGGAGAAAGAGAGGGAAGGCCAGATGTGATATCGAGTGAAGAAAGGGAACTGAATTGGAGCCTCGTCTATATTTCGACCCTTCTTCTTCGAGTGATCCTTCTTGTGAATGGATCGAACAAAATACTGTAGAACGGTACTGTATCCTGGACGGTATTGACAATCCCTTTGATCTATCTCACGTCTGTTCTTCTCCCCTAGAGTACTTCTGGTCTTTCTCTCACTCTCCCCTCTCCTATCAATTCCCGATTGCGTCTACTGGGATAAGCCTGCTAAGAGAAGAGAGACTCCAGATCACTCCCCTCCTCTCCTCCTTCTCTTCTCTCTCCTCAATCTCCCTTCTCTCTCATCTTCTCTCCCCTTCTACTCTCTCAATTCTCCGTACTCTCTCTTCATCATTCGATGACTAAGGGGGCGCGTCTGTTCTTCTCTCTACGGGGAGAAAGAACAGACGTTGGGTCATTTATCGTCGAGAGAGAGAGAGGGAGGGAGATTGGAGTCCTGAGAGCAGAGGGAAGAGGGGAAAGGTTGCACCATCACACTCTCCCCTTTCCTCCCCCTCTCTGCACTTCCCTCCACCGTGCCAATGGTAGATCACTTATGTAGATGCTCACGATGCTTCTGAAGATTCTGTGGAAAGATTGATGTAGGGCGAACTACTGGAGATCAATTAAATACAAGATGAATAATTCGTGTAGATGCAGAATGCCCATCTTCTCCAGTCCTTCTTAGATCATCAATGTCTCATCTTCCTTTCCTCGATCAGCTGTGTTTATTCTATGACCATCTCTCCACTCTCTTCTCCATACCATCATAACCCTTCCCCTCTCTTCCTCCTCCTCTATCACTTCCCTCTCCTCATCTCCCCTTATCTCTTCTCTGCTTATCAACACTAGTATGCGTGTCCTCTCAACTTCTTCTCCCCTCTTCGTGTCTCTTCTCTTCTCTACTATTGTCTCTCTCCATTCACACCATCGATTTACTCCATTAGTACTTGTACTCTCTACGAAATTGATATCTGATCTTTGATGCCCTAAAACGGTTAAAAATACATCTACGTGCTGCACTCCAACTATTCTGAGTCAACCCATTCATTTATTCTGAGCACTATCCTCATTGACCTCTTCATTCTCTTTCAGTTCTCTTCAATCTCGGGTATACGGTAGCTGCAAAGTGGGGCTGATGTATTCATGGGTCTTATTGACGGCCTTAGTTGCCGCGGCCCTTGCGGCCTCCCCAGAAGTGAGTATCGCCGATTGATGAGAGAGTAGGATGGAGAGAGGGATGCATCTGATATGGAATGAATTGCAGGAAGATCGGTGTAGAGATCGATCTTGTTATCCCATCACGGGAAATCTGTTGATAGGAAGGAAAGATCGACTATCCGCTTCTTCCACTTGTGGAGTCAACGATAGAGAACGGTACGGTACTCATTGATTGGTGGCTCGTTATTGGATTACTGTAGATTATAATAGGTTTAGACTGATTGATCTTAAAAGGAAGAACCTTGCAGGTTCTGCATTGTCTCCCATTTGGAGGAACAGACCAAGTGTTTCTACTGTGATTCTCGCCATGATTGGAGACCCTACAGAGATCCATTCAGACTGTCCCACAAGTAAGAGAATAGAGGGGATTACGGTAGTTTGAGACGGAGATAATCGATATTCTCAGGATCGAGAATGTGGTCTCTGATTCATACGAGACGAAGAATCAAGCATGGTGGCAGTCGGCTAATGGACAACAGAATGTGACTGTGCAGGTATGAATGAGAGGAGTACGGTAGACAGTTATCACGGACTGATCTTTCAGTTGGATCTCGAGGCTGAGTTCCAATTCACTCATTTGATTATGACGTTCAAGTCATTCCGTCCAGCTGCAATGATCATCGAGAGATCCGATGATTTCGGAAAGACATGGTGAGGGGATCACTTCTCTTCTCAGTGTGTAGATCACAGACGGAATCTCTCCCTTCTCAGGAAAGTGTATCGGTACTTCGCCTATGATTGTGCCAGTTCTTTCCCTGGAATCCCCGAAGGTCCTCCCACCAAACACACTGACGTCATCTGCACGAGATCCTATTCTGACGTGGCCCCATCCACTGGTGGAGAGGTACGGTAGACAGTCTCTCCCCTCTATCGATAACTGACTCAACTACTCGATTGCAGATAGTGTACAAGGCGATCTCTCCTCATATCGCAACAGACGATCCTTACTCGGATGAGATCGCTTCCCTCCTTCGCATCACCAATATCAGATTCAATTTCACCAAGTTGCACACTCTGGGAGATGATCTGTTGGACTACAGGTGGGGGGAAGAGAGAAGAGGGAGGGGGAAAGGGAAGGGGGAGGGGATGGTGGAACGAAGGGTTGATTCAGGAAGGAGATCACGGAGAAGTACTACTATGCCATCTACGAGATCGTTGTGAGAGGGTCGTGCTCGTGCTATGGCCACGCCTCCTCGTGCATTCCCATCGATGATAAAGTCGCCCAGTACGCAGGAGAAGATATTGTGAGCATCCATTACCGTATCTAGAGGGTTGAATGAGTCAATGGATGGGTCAGATCAATGATTTCCCCTCTCAGGTGCATGGCCGATGCGAGTGCACCCACAATACGGAGGGACTCAATTGCGAGAAGTGCCTTCCCTTCTTCAATGACCATCCATGGAGACCGGCAGTTGCCAATAACACCCATGAGTGCAAGAGGTACGGTAAAGAGAGAGGAGTACTGTAGCTGAAGGGAAGGATGGTGAGTACGGTGTCCATTCAGATGCGAGTGCAACTCTCATGCGAGCACTTGCCACTTCGACCAAGCAGTCTTCGATGCTTCAGGTGAGAGATATCGTAGTCGGGGTCAATCGATATCTACCGTACTCCTCTTGTAGGCTTCGTCTCTGGTGGTGTGTGCGACGATTGTCAGCACAACACGCAGGGAAAGAATTGCGAGCAGTGCAAACCTTACTTCTACAAGTGAGAATCAGTACTCGAATGGAACTACGGCATTTGAGATAATTCTCTAACACTAATCGATTGCAGGGACCCTCGTCGGGCGATCTACGATCCCTACGTGTGCCTCCCCTGCGACTGCGACAAGGCTGGATCGAAGAATGAGGTACGGTTGAAGAGTATTCGGAGACTGTAGACAGAGAGTAATCGATTGATGTGCAGGGAATCTGCGAGGGAGAGCAAGACGAAGAGAGAGGACTTGTGGCTGGAAAGTGTTACTGTAAGATGAACGTCGACTCTCACAGGTAATCGATTGGGGAGGGAATACGGTGGAACCAGTTATCGAATTGTTCTTTCAGATCAAGGTTAGTCATGGAATCATTAAATGGTGACTGTGATACATATTTAGTCTTTGAGTTGTTCTATTTTACGTTCCATTAGTTGTCCTGGGTTCTGCTTCCGAATATGTTCTCTTATTTTATTCCCACAGTAAATCTTGATCTTCGAGATAATGCATGTGATTGCATTACAGATGCGATCGTTGCAAGAACGGATACTGGAATCTGACTGCAGAGAATCCGGATGGTTGTGTGGCGTGTACTTGCCATCTGCAGGTGAGTGCAGAGAGTGCATCTGGGAGGGAGAGGAATGGATGGTGTGAAGTGGGGAAGGGCGACTACACAATGGGGAACCTTGCAGGGAACATGGAACAACGAGGGATGCAACAAACACACTGGAGAGTGCACGTGCAAGAGATTCGTCACCGGAGAGAACTGCGATCAATGCATTGTGAGTACCGTACTCCCTTCCTACCGTAATCGTTCCCTTCCAGGCGGAACACTACGGTCTCTCGGATGAACCCGATGGATGCAAGGCTTGTGATTGTGATGTGGGAGGATCACTCAACAACCAGTGCGATGTGAAGACGGGACAGTGTCAGTGCAAAGAGAACTTCGGAGGAAGAAGGTACGGTAGCGAGTACAGATGGATCGAGAACTGACTGTATTCCATCCTTCAGATGCAACACTCCTGAACCTGATCACTTCTGTGCTAATATCGACCACTACACGTACGAAGCTGAGCATGCCAATATCACTCATGTGAGTACCGTATTCAACTTTATCGATCTATTCCTACTGCTGATTACCGTAATCATTCTGATTCAGGGCGTAATCGAGGTCCGTGAGAGACCGAAGGATCCTCGTGGTCTCTCGTGGACTGGAGAAGGATTCGTCAATCTGAAAGAAAGATCTTCCGTAACCTTCAAGGTAGACGAGAATAGCAATGGGGCTAAATCAATAATCATCAATCTAGGTTGGAAATCTGCAGACGAGCAATGAATACAACATCGTCCTCAGATACGATCCCATTAGAGTAAGCTGATCACCGAGAACAACTCACCCTCTCTTTTCCCTTCAGGACCAGATTGGATGGGAGAATGTTGAAGTGACCGTAATCCGTCCCTCTGATCCCTCTCCCGATTCTCCCTGTGCCAACAGAGATCCTGCTAATGATCTTCTCGTTGCGAGACTCCATCCCGGAGCGAGATACTACGAGGTACTGTAGAAAGGAAGAATCGATCGATCTGCATCTTTTTGTACAGACTCGTCCCTCTGTCTGTCTGGAAGCTGGAGTTGAGTATGAGATCAAGTTGGACTTCGGAGACAAGAGAACGAATGCTCCCGACAGGTACTCCATTTGCCTACCGGATCCTCCCAGTCCATCCAATCTTCAGATCTTCCTCTCTTCTCCTCGATTCGATCGTTCTCGCTCCTCCCACTGAAAAGTTGGACATTTTCTCCAATCTGGAAGGTACCCTTGGAAAGAATGCGGTACTGGATGGAATCAATCAATAATTGATTGTAGATCAACGTGCTCAACAGCACAAGATGGAGTACGATAGATATCAATGCAGACATCAAGCTCTCTCGCTCACTCCATTGACTGATCTGTCTGATGTGAGTAGAGATCTTCCATTGATAGATTCCTAATCGATCCTTCTTCCAGACGTGCAAAGCGTACACTTGCACTATCGCAGCAGCTTTCATCAAGAAGGGATTGGAGTGTGGATGTGATCCCACTGGATCAGTCTCTGGAATCTGCGCCCCCGAGGGAGGACAATGCGAGTGCAAGGCCAATGTTGTAGGAAGGAAGTGAGTGAGAGAGAGAGGAGAGGGACGAGATACACCAATCAGTACACAACCAGAGCAGTTCTTTGCGGCCTCTCTGCGAGAGATTTTAGTTGTCGAAAGTTCACCATCTTATCGTCGTTTCAATCAGATGCGACAAGTGTGCAGTGGGTACATACGGATTCGGTCCTACTGGATGTTCGGAGTGCGCTTGCGATTCAGTCGGATCATTGAACAACCAGTGTGATAAGAGCAGTGGACAGGTAAGGGAATGGTGAAGGAGTAGTACTCGACGGGAGGAGATTCAGCCAATTCCTTCCCTTTGCAGTGCGTCTGTCGCGAGAAGGGAATCTACGGCAGACAGTGCAATCAGTGCCAGCCTGGATTCTGGGGATTCCCCAATTGCGCCGTGAGTCCCTTTGATCTCTCTCCGATCTACCTATTGATGTAGTGAGGATGCTTTCAGGTGTGTCAATGCAACGACCATGCGAATATCTGCGACCAACAGACGGGAGCTTGCATTGAGTGTCGCGATCTGACCACGGGAGAACACTGCGATAGATGCCAGGATGGATACTATGGAGATCCCAGGTAGGGCACCCACTCCACCCCTTCATCTACCCTTCTCCATTCCAGATTGGGAGTGGGTCTTCCGTGCAAGCCTTGTCCCTGTCCAGGAGGACCCGGATCGGGATTCCAGCACGCAGACACTTGCTATCTGCAGCCTGCCACTTCGGAGGTCGTCTGCCAGTGCAGGTGAGGGATGAGGGAGGAGGGAGGGGGGGGGGAGAGGGGAGGGCGGAGTAAATGGGGCCATTCCAGTGCTGGCTACACGGGCGATCGTTGTGGAGAGTGCGCGATGAACTACTGGGGACAGCCGAATGAAGTGGGAGGAACCTGCGAGAGATGCGATTGCAATGGAAACATCGATATGTCTGTGAGTGAGACTACTTCTCGTAGGAATGGGATCGAGTACGGATCCGATCGACGTTCTTTCTAGGTTCCCAGTTCATGCGATGCGAAGACGGGAGATTGTCTGCTCTGTCTGCACAATTCAGAGGGACCTCAGTGTGAAGACTGCGTCGAAGGATTCTGGGGAGATGCCAAGAGTAGACAGTGTCAGAGGTGAGAAGGGAGAGAAGAAGGGAGGGAGGGGAGGAGGGAGACACCATCGGATTGCAGATGCATCTGCAACACTCTGGGTACGAACACGTCCTCTGGAGCGTGTGATCGAGTATCGGGTCAGTGCCCGTGCTTCCCCAATGTAATCGGAGGACAATGCGATCAGTGCGCTCCCAATCACTACAATATCGCCAGTGGACAGGTACAGTGACCTTCTCTTTTCATTACTTTATTCCATATATGATGAATATGGAAAATTGGGTGATGATTAGGAAAGGAAGAGAAGTAAGCATGGCAGTAAAAAATGAGCGGTAGTAAAGGTGTTTCTCGTGCAGGGTTGTGCAGAGTGTGCATGCGATCCGACAGGAGTGGAGATGGATCACGAGGGCAAACCAGACCTCCAATGCAATCACTTCGATGGACAGTGCAAGTGCAAGGTGAGCCCCCTCCCCCCTCCCTCCCCCCTCTCATCTCTCCCCTTCTCAGCGTGGTCGAGGAGGTCGCACTTGTTCCGAGTGTGAAGACTACTTCTGGGGAGATCCGACCACTCCCGATGGATGCAAGATGTGCGAATGCGATCGAACTGGATCCATGTCCCTCCAATGCCATCGCAATAATGGAACTTGCGTCTGCCAGGATGGATCGGGTGAGTAGAGAGAGAGAGGAAGAGGAGGAAGGGGAGAGTGATCATCTCCTTCTCATTCAGGTGGTCCTCTGTGCAATGAGTGTGCCCGTGGATTCACTGGTCAATGGCCTCATTGCAAACCGTGTGGAGAGTGCTTCCACCAATGGGATTCCATCGTCCAGGGACTGAAGAGTCAAGTGAGTGGAGAGAGAGGGAGGAGAGGGAATGGATCGTCTCTCTCAGGTGGAGAATCTCATCCTCACTGCCAACAACATCGAAGACACTGGAGTCGCGTCTGCTTTCGATGCTGATTTCGAGAAGATGGAGAAGGTAAGGAAGAGAGAGGGAGAGAGCAGAGAGGGGATGATGGAACGATTGAAGGAACTCGAATCGACTAGACAGAAGCTGCAAGATGCGAATGTGGACAAGGAGAATATCGAGAAGTTGCAGAATGAGATCCAATCTCTCAAGGCTGAGGTAGTGAAGGGATGAGAGGAAGAGGTGAAGGAGGAGATTACAGGTTGCTAAGGCACAGAAGAAATTGGAATCGATCAGTGGAGAAGTGGCTGCTACCACGCAAGAGATTGAATTCGCTGAGAAGGTAAGGAGACGAGAGAAGAGGAGGTGGAAGAGGAGACTGATGAGAGATCATTGAAGGATGTGAAGGAATTGGAGTCGAAGAGTGAGAAGTTGAAGAAGAATGCTGAGGAATTGAATGAGAAGACGAATAAGATCAAGGAGAGTGATGTGCAGGTGAGGAAGGGAGAGAGAGAGGGGGGGGGGAGGGAGGGGGAGGAGGAGGGGAGGGATGGGAGTGATCTCTCTCCTTGCAGGGAGCATACAATATGACGAAGGAAGCAGCAGCCAAATCACTCGAAGCACAGAGGAAGACTGATGCCGTTGTGGGCATTCTGGCTGAGACTGAGAAGGAGGCCAATGAGGTACGGTAGGAGGGAGAATCGATGACTGATGAGGGTTGAAAGAGGGAAGAGAGAGAGTGGTTGATTGCAGGTGAAAGAACTCGTGGACAGGAACAGAGGAGACTTCGATAAGCAGTACGCTGAGAACGAGGCTGCTCTGGCGGAGTGCGAGAATAATGTGAGGAGAGAAGGAAGAGGGGAAGGGGACGAATGCATCCATTGTAGTTGGTCGCCCTCGAAGTGTATCTCCCCGATCTGAATGGAGATGTGTGTGGAGCCAAATCTGCCCCCTGCGATCCTCTCTGTGGTGGACCGGGTGAGGATGAATGAAGTCTCTCTCTCTCTCTATCCCTCCCTTCCCCTCTCAGGTTCATGCGGCAAGTGTGGTGGTCAATCGTGTCTGGAGGGAGCTGTGAGCAGAGCAGAACAGGCCAAGAATTTCGCCCTAGAAGCAGATCAGAAGCTGAATGAGAAACAAGCCGAGGCTGAGGAGGTACGACGAGAGAAGGAGAGAGGATGAGAGAGAGAGGGAGATTGCAGGTACTCTCACTCGTGAGGGAGGTACTCTCGTCCACTTCTGCCGCCCAGAGAGAGGCTGAGGATGCACTCACGGTGAGGAGGAGAGAGGGGAGGAGGGGGGGGGGGGGGGGGGGAGGGGGAGAGACTGACCACTCGGATTGCAGTATGGAGAGGAGGCAGCTCGAGGCACGAATGCATCTCGTCAATCGACAGAAGAGATCCTCCACCAAATCACTGATCTGATCACTGGGAATAGAAGTACTCCTGAGGATATTCGAGCTGCTGCTGAGGCTGTTCTGGCTATGAAGATATCCCATACTCCCGAAGAGATTGAGGAGTTGAATAAGAAGGTGAGGGGAGAGGGAGAGGGGGAGGAGGGAGAGGAGTGAGACGTCTCTTTCAGATCCGAGAGAAGTTGGGAAGTGTGCAGAATACGGATAAGATCCTTGCTGAGACGAGAGGAAATCTGAGTGTCGCTGCCAATCTGGAGGAGAGGGTACGGTAAACGAGGAGAGAGAGAGAGTACCGTAGGATGGATGGAATGAGGGGTGATTGCAGGCGATGAGATCGGCCGAATCTGCAGTTGCCATCAAGAATACGACGGACACAGTGAGAGATGCACTCAAGGTGAGAAGGAGGGGAGAGTCACTCATTCCACTCTCTCTCTCTCTCTCTCAGATGGCTGGAGAAGCTCAGACGAAGGCTTCCGATGCAATCAAAGAGGCGGAGGAAGAGATGAAAGCAGCGAGGGAAGATCTGAAGACGGCGAGAGAAGCGACGGATGAAGCTGATGGAAAGACGAAGGAGACGAATGAGACTCTCTCCACTCTCGAAGTCGATATGAAGAAGGTCAAAGTACAGTATCTACAGATTCTCGATGATGCCAAGAGGTGAGAGAGAGGGAGAGAGGGAGGGGGGGGGTGAGGGAGGGAGAATCATGGGATGAATTGCAGTGCATACGATATGGTCGATCGATCACAGGAGGCTTCCAGTGAGGCCGAAGCAGGAAATAAACAATTGGCCGTCAGTTTATTATCTCGTTTGTTCGCAGTTTAATATTCTAACATTGGGGGTTGCAGAGAGACATGGAGACAGCAGCGAATCTGTTGAATGAGAAGAGTTCCGGCAAGGAGAAAGCACAAGAGAGGGCAGAGAAGATCAGGTTAGTTCATCTTTGATCTTTGATCTCTCGAGTATCCACTCCTATCCCTCTTCCCTTCAGAGCCCGTGCCGCTGATCTTCTCTATCGACTTCAGAAATACGATGAAGAGTACAGAAGTGAGTTCATTAGTGTATCGAAGCAAGGAAAAATAACTTGGAAAGTATGTGAACGAATATTGAATGGATCTTTCTCAGGTCTGGCCAAATTCGATGCATCTGAGGCGATGGAAGATTATTCGAATCTACTCGATGATTACGATAAGAGAGCTAGGCAATTGACTGAAGCCATCGAAAAGAGATCTGATTACTACCAGAACTGTGAGGCTTAGAGGCTACAGTCCCCCCCCCTCACCCATCCACCTTTCGCGCCCTCCCCATTCTCAATCAATATCAACCACTATCTCACTTGTCAGCCCTGTATTCTCTTACAAATCTAATTTCGAGTTATTGCCTTAGCCGTCGTATTTCTCTTTTTCGTTTGTTGTTACGCCTCGTTCTGTCAATGTCTCAGAGACAATTTTCTACCGTAATTCGCATACAGTTCCCATTACCACCTTTCCCTATTCTCAAACTGCCTTCATTTCATAATATTTAGGAGTGCAATCGGATCGAATCTCTACTTTGATTGAATAACTTTATTGTTTTTAAAGAATTTTCTTAGGAACTTTTTAATAATTTCGTTGACTGCCGAACAGAAATCTCACATATTAGTTCCTTACTGTTCATCGAGTTCCGTAATAAATGAAATACTTAGCCATTGTCTGTTACATGCATCCATTTATATAATTCGTTCGGTTCGATGAGGGATATTTCAGTGAAATAATTTCACCAACTAACAAAATTGCAATCGAGATTATTTTACAAATATGATTAGAGAGGACAGCGTCCGTCATAGTGAAGAGACGTGGTGAGGTTTCGAAATCACACCAACATGCACACCACGCCTTTTTTGTTTTCGATTTTCTACGTGCATAGTGCCTGAAACTTTTATTTTTTCTTACTCACACTGAATGGTTGGCGTGTCCATCCTTAAATGTGCTTATGTTAGCAAGCAGGCTTATTTATATCTTCTCTAGATATTTTACCTTTTTTGAGTTTTCACGGGTTTTATACTTACTAGGGTTAACAAAACGATAACGATAACGAAAATATCGCATCAATTTGAATGATTGATTCTCAATTCGAAACCCGAGACATTTAAATGTGTCGCGTTTCGAAAAGAGAGTCAATATCGTATCAATATCGTATCGAATATTGGCTTGATTCGAAATGAGACTCATTTGATTGAATATCGAATGCGGTTTCGTAATATCGAACTTTCAACCCTAATACTTACCATCGATTTTCCCACTTAACTAGACCACTTCCACGTTATTGCCCGTGACAGTAGCTATCTATTAATTATCAACAATCGTCAAAAGGATGACTCGGAAATGCCGAAAACTTGACTTTTTTGCGGAAAAAACGTTTTTTTTGTGTTTTCGACGTGTCCTCACTACAGTCGGTCTTCTCACCTTACTGAACCATGCTCTTGTGCCCATATCAGTATCTATCCGCTCCAGTAATCAACAATCGTCTGACTCGGAAGTATCGAAAACTTTAATTGAATGTTGTGAGTTTGACCCTAGGGCCCTAGTTTGTTTTGGCTCTGCCTTGTCTATATTCGACTTCACACTTAACTAAGTCGTATTCACGTTAAAGCTTTTATGACTAGCTATTCAGTGATTGCCAATAATCGTAAAAAATTTCATTCGGAAATGCCAAAACACAACAACAAAAATACGAACAAAATATTTTGTCTGACCCAGCTTACCAGCCGCTGGTCAAGGCATACTGTAGTTTTGCGATTTGCTTTGCATTTTTACAAATAGTTGCATAAATGATTTACGAATTTTGTTTAAATTTTTAATTTAATTTTGTGATTCTCCGCTATCGATTGCATAGGTCGATTATAACGGAGCATTTATTCACTGTATTTAGCTACTAGCCGCTGTCCTCTCTATTTATGGTTACAGTATGCTTCGGATATCGATCCGATCGTATGCGAGTGTCTTTAGAGAGATAATAGGAACAGAGAAGACAGCTAATTTCATTGAAGAAGTGAGTGAGATAGACGTTAATATTTTATCTCTGACCATCTTTCAGGTTAATTCACGATTAGCTGCAACAAGAGGAGAAACTGAGAACTTCTCCAATGGTATCTCTTTTTCTTACTGTGAAAGGGTGAATATTGAATGCTTCTCAGATGGTTCATCAACCGCCTCCACTTCCATTTCATATTGGGAAGGAATAAGAAGAGCTGCTACTGATTATAAAGAGAAGAGGGAAGAATTGAAACAATTGGAGGAGATCATTAAGGGTGAGAACATTTGTGTTTCATTTCCTGTTAAACCGATAATTCGTTCTTATTTAGAAAAATCAGACGATGAGCTAGTGAAAATGGCTAAATCTGACCTAGAATCGACAATGGGTTCATTCGATGAAGCAATTGATGAATTAGCAAGGAGAGTGAGTAGACATTCCATCCCTTATCCTCATTATTTAATCTTTACTCCAGATCATTCCTCGGACAGAAGTGGACGTACTATCAAAGTGTCAGATGGAATTCAGTGCGTGAGTCCCCCTCCCTTCCCTCCTCCTTCCTCCTCTCCTTCCTCCTTTCCCCTCTCCTTCTCTTTGAGTGGTGCTGGTGGAACGGAAGCGATGCTCTTCACAGCAGAACTATTCGAGATGTATCGGAAGTATTGTGAATGGAGAGGATGGATATGGACTCCTCTTGAGGTGAGAGGAAGAAGGAAGAGAGGGGAGAGCAGGAGGAGTTGAGGTGGATGAAGTAACACTCGGAGGGATGAGAGCAGCTATTGTATCCATTCAAGGGAAGGACAGTTATGCTGCACTCAGGTACGATAATAGATGGAGAGAAGGGAGGGAAGGGTCAGTCTTCCTCTTTAGATTCGAAGCTGGAGTTCATCGAGTGCAGAGAATTCCCCTTACTGACAAATCGAGAATGCATACTTCGACTGCATCCGTGGCTGTTCTGCCTGAACCAGAAGAGGTTCCTCCTCCTTTCCTCTCTACCTCCCTCCCCTCTCCTCTCTTCCCTCCCTCTACTCCTCCCATTCCAGGTCTCTGTTCTCATCCCTCCTCAATCAGTCTCCATTGAAACAATGCGAGCCAGTGGACCCGGAGGACAAAACGTCAATAAGCGGTGAGTACTGTATTCGTAGTTATCCAAATATCGATTTTGAGTTCGTCGGCAGTTCGAATGACTCACAAAGAGTCGGGAATATCAGTGCATGTGATGGATGAAAGATTCCAGCATATGAATATGCAGGTGAGAGATCAAACATCACTGAAAATGTGGATTAATCAGTCAATTCCAGATTGCGTATAAGAGATTGGCTGCAATTCTAATGCAACAGCGAGTCGACAAAATGGTGGAGAAGTTTACGAGTGAAAGGAAACTGCAGGTATGAGAAGGAGAATAGGATCTATTCAGAGATTAGAAAGGAGAAAAAATAGACTAGAATTCTGTAAAATCCCGTTGTAAGGTCGGATCGAAGGCCCGAGCAGAGAAGATTCGAACGTATAACTTCAAGGATGATCGAATATCGGACCATCGACTGCATCTCAATATGAGTAATATCGACGAGTTTATGAAGTGAGACGATTCAGTTGAATTCCATTTCCAATCCATTTAAGAGGCAACGAACACTTTCATTCTCTGGTCGATCGATTATGTGAATTGTATGAGAAGGAAAGACTCAATGAGATCATCAAGAACAAGATATTCGAGTGATATCCCTATCAACAGTTGTTCCTCTTTTAGAATTCCTGGCTAAATAGTAGTCAAAAATAAGGTCAACGGTGATTAAAAAAAGATTCCTTTGTCCGTTATCGAGCTTGTTATTGTTGTCCGTTATTCGTGCTTATGTTATATATAAATTACTCGTAAATTAGCTTTATTTATGGTACAAGATCATTTTTAGTATTTACATGGAACAATCAACAAACTAATAATATACAATCAGTAGAAGTATCCTTTGAGATGAGGCGCCTCTTCGACTATCATTCGAGCCTCAATTGACACATCAACAACAGGAATGAATGCATTGGATATACCTGGAGATCCAACTGACGCGATGGATTTCCCTCCTTATGGTTCACTCTCATCTTCTCACGAAGAGATCTCAACTCTGTAACCACTCATTACACTAATCGTTTCTCCACAACTTACTTTTGACATTCACTAGATCAATGGGAGTTAATTCCCTTCCCAGAATCTCGATCTTCCTTCCTAATCTTGGCTGAGTATTGAAGAGTGTTGCAGGGGAGACTCTATTCTCACTCACTTCAATCCTCTCATCGAGATGGCTCTTAACATCATCTTCACTTCACTACCTTAATTTCTATCCTCTCACCTTTCCTTTCTCATCAACTCCAGAGGGAGGGACTCTTCTCGGGGCGGGGATAGGAGGTCTCGATGGGAACGAAGAAGAGGAAGAGACAATGGATGATGAAGTGGATGGGACCTCCGATTGGCTGAAATGAGTTGACTTCATTCCATTCTCGTCAATCAATCAATCAACTCACCCCTGGGGAAGGATTCTTCTCGGCATTGGTTTAGGAGGAGCACGACTACGAGAAGGAGTGAGGACAATTACAGGCTGAATTAGGTTATGGAGTACTATCGGGTAGTCGAGATGAATGTTATACCTTCTGTGATGGAGAAGAAGGAACGACGTAAGTTCGGCGAGGATACTGAATGAAGAGGAATGAGTAGATGAGCAATAGTGAATGAGTGCTTAGCTTACTCTAGCAGGAGATCTCGAGGGAGAGCGAGCAATGTTCCGTGTGAAACGAACTGATTTCTGAAGACGACCATCAATTCATCGTAATATGTACACTCAACTCACTTCTCCTTCTCTCTTGCCAATTGTCTTCTCTTTCCTCGGAACGACAAAGGTTGCATCTTCTACCTCTTCATTCTGAAATGGAAAATTCATTGGACGAATAGATTATTCATTGCATACCTCCTTCTGTTTCGCATCTTTCACTACAAATGTCCTTCCCATCACTTTCATAGCATTGGCCTCGGAATTACGCTGAATGGCACAAGATTAAATATAATCTATCTAGTTTGAATAGAGTCTTTACCGTAGAGTTCATTCTACTATTCGCCCTTCGTCCGATTCCATCGTTGACAGTGTCCATTCCCACGGAATTTTCCAGATACTGTAAATATTTCATTTAGAATATACAAAAGAAAGCTAGTATACAAGAATGATGCATAGTGTAGATGAGAAAGCACTGACTCCTCTTCCATTTCGTGGGGTGTTCTCCTCCACTGGCGAATAGTTATTCGATTCATCAGCTATATCATCTTGCCATCTTGTATTAGAGGGAACAACGGAAGTCTTTCCCTCTTCTTCCATTTCAACCATCTTCCTTATATTCCTTGGTCCAGTCACACTACGCGCATTCTTCCCGATATTGACCCTGAAAAGATAAACGCCAAAATATTTCTCAACCACTTACTAAATACCTTCTCGATTTGGGAGTATCCACGATTAGAATGGATGAATTCTGAGATATGAGATTATGCTTTTGTCGTGCATATTTGGATAACCTTACCTTACTAACTTCTCTGAGCCCCGTAATAGTTTCATCTGCACGAGATCTGTTCGACACTTTCATATCATCAGTCTCATCCAAGAACTGCAATATTTATCCTTCTTCCATCTATTTTGTTCGGGAGGGAGGGAGGTTTGTCGTGCAGCCATGACCATTGCCATATCCAAACAAAAACGGGCAAGAAAGCACTACAGTTCTTCACACTCTTTTTTTGAGATGGCAGTCCCTTTTTCGAGCTACCGTAATCCCAGTCAACACTAGTACTGAATTCTACAAACTAATGCATCGATCCCCTTCATGAAATTAGTTCGTACCAATCTTCTTGATGGATCTGTGAGCGTTCTTCCTGATTGGATTGAGAAGTCTCGTTGATTCCTAATATCCATAGAAACTCGAAAGGGAGAAATATCCATTGGTAGCGAGTCATCAACACACTACAATTCAACGATAATTCCATCAAACATTCCATCTACTCTCACAGATTTCTCCTTCTGTTCATCTTTCGTCGTTGTCTTCTCTTCTATTGAAATCTCCATATCTTCCGTCTCTTCCAGAATCTATCAATATTCATTATTGGGGGAAGTACAGGTATCTCAACATACCAATGATACTTTACGAGGTAATGGCTGTCCATTCACTACTTCTTCATCACTCGCACTCATGGGTGAGTCCTGGAAACAGAATATTCCACACGAGAATCAAAGTATCAAACAAACTCTGCTGAATATATCGATGGTCATTCTCCTCTCGTCTCCATTTTCTCCTTCGCTTACCAAACTTTCTTCTCTATTCGTCCGACTCCTTAATGTGAATCTCTCCTTCACAGTTCATCTTCTCCTTACCTTCTTACCACACCCACGGAAGGTGATTCCACTGAGAATCGAGGACGAATCATCTCAAACGAGTATGAATCAGCACAAATCAAAAGAAAATGCACAAACCATGGGAAGACGCTTAGGTGAATCTTCTTCTTTCTTATCGTCATCATCAGCATCATTATCCCCATATTCGGCATCTTCTTCATTTTTCTGATTATCCACTTCTTCCTTTTCGAATCTAATAGTATTCTCAGCATCCTCCTCCTCCTCAATTGAATAGCTCAGCATCCAATTCTCTTCGCTCATTCACCTGTTCACTCTCTTCATTGTATTCATCTTCATCTGCATATCGATCATCCCTCTCAATCTCAATTTGCTCCTCTTCCTTCTCTCTATTCTCATTCTCTTCCTCCATTTTGTCTCCATCTTCCCTTCGAGACACAACAGTTCTTCTCGTGGAACGACGATTCACAATGGGAGGAACAACAATTTTCTGGAATCCAACTTTTTTTTCAATGTGAAATGCGTAAATGACTAACCTTGCCCTTCTTCTTTTCATCTTTCTTGGATGTACTCATCTAAAATATTTTGATTTATCCACGAAGGAAATAATAACTTGCCTCACTCCTTCCTTCACTATCTTCATCTTCCTCAATCACAATCGTCTCATTATTCCTTCCCGTCGATCGAATCTGTATTCGGCATTTAATCTCATCCATAACTATAATTTCGCCCACCCGTCCTCAACTTGTCTCTCTCTCTTAAACTTACGTTGTTTTCCCTCGGTCGTACACCAATAATTTGCACCGATGGATCTCGACTCTTCATCGGAAGCTACAGGAAATATAAATATTTTAGCAAAAAGGCACTTCCATTTAGCACTATTAACCTGAGCAGGAGTTGCAATAGTCTTCTGTTCTTTATCCTCTTTTGTATCAACTAGAGCAAATGAGACCTGCAAAAGTAAGGTACACAATATAAACCACCCCATGCTCACCTTCTTATGCATAGTCTTCCTTGCTTTTTGTTTCTCAACATGATCCATCTGTCTCTGATTCGGTATTTCCATCTGTAATCACATCATAATGAGACACATGATCATTTAGATGTCTAATACCTGCGTTTCTTCTTCGTTTTCCACTGTCTTCTTCCTTCCTTTTATTTTTCCATCTTCACGAGCAATCTACAACTCATTTGATTATTTCATCAGATCTTCGTCTCACCTCTTCTTCCTTATCTTCTTCCTTCTCCTCAATCACTTTCTTCAGTGCAGTTCTTCCTTTCTTTCTTGCAGAAGCCTGCAATTACGTTAATATCGTTATCAGATGAAATTCCAAAAAAAAACAACCATCTCTTTACGTTCGTCATTCTTCTTTCCCTTCTCAATATTCTTCCTCTCATCCTCCTCATCTTCTATTCCTTCAATTTCATCCATGCTCGTCAATCCCTGCAGTGGCCAATGATCAATCTCTTCGACCATCACTCAAACCATCTGCTTCATCAATTTCCCAAGTCTTCGTTGATACACAGCTCTCGTTCCATCGTTAATCGGGCCAACGTTAGCTCCTGAACGTAGATATCCACCGGTACCTCACCAGACATCCCTTCCATGATCTCTAGGGAAAGACGATTCCAGTAGGGAACTAACCTAATTTTTTGAGCGCACGAAATAGCTGTTTATCGTCCACGTCCATCGGATCAGCAGTCATCGTCTTTTCTGGCACTAAAGGTGGGAAGCATGTACGGACATCGGGTGATCGCTTACCTTTACCTTCCTCATCCTCATTCTTCTTCGATTCTTTCTTCTTTGCTCTTGCTGTTGCCGCAACTGCTCGTCGCTCAGCTAAACAGAATGTGATGAAATAAAAAAAGTATCTTGAAAATCATCATGGAAACGACAACGATAGAAAGATCAATGTGCGAGGACAGAAACCCAAAACATGACAATTAAAAACAAATAACGTAAGATTTTATATCTACCTGCAGTCGCCTTATTCTTCGTTATCGCCATTTCTGAAAAGGTTTTGGTTAAAAGGCATTTAAGAGGGAAACGGATTAAAACTGGCGAGACAGATCATGAAGCGTAAAAGAAAAACAAAACAAAAGTCATCATCGAGGAAAAGGGAAGAGCGATGAATGGATCGATAAGGGCGCGAGAGAAGTGAAACGATTGATCTACCCTCGCTCGGTGTTGCTCTACATATTTTCCTATATTATATTTTCCTACAATTTTTCAAAAAAAAAATAGTTACTGATTTTCCCCGTTATATTCATGATTCGTACTATGCATTCGAAACGACTTACTCAGCTTCCTCAATGAGAATTACGCTGCATAACACTTTCAATAAACAATGACTTTTTCAAACATACTATCCACATCCACCAAACTCATAAATATTCAGTTTCTACCCAGATGTCTATATATTTGTGCTTCTCCTAATCTCATTAGTTTTCTATTTTTTCCCATCTTCGCAATTCTGACAGTTCTTATTCTGTGGAATGAATCGTCTTCCTATTCTTCCTTTATTCTTTCCTTTTCAATTCCGATCTTAGATGTCTGACCTTCTCTTCTTCTTTCTAAATGTTCCTCCCTGAGTATTTATCTTGACAGACTTTGAACGTGTTCCAATGGTTTCCCAATTGGAACCATACCATCAAAGGATGCTAAACATCGTGTTCCAATCCCTTGAGTGAATTGATGTAGATCGTTCTCTCTCTTCGATCACTCCTCAATATTCTTAAGTTGATTCTACTGACTCAATCTATTCCATCAATTTGCCTTGAGGATACAAAACAGTTCTTCCTTCCTGTAATGAGTCACTAGAAGGAAGGGAGTGGGATGTTTGAGGGAAGAATGGAGTGAGAGGGGGGGGGGGGAGAGGAACCCTTCCGCCATCTACCATCGAGTCTATTATCTTATCCATGTCTATTCTTCATCTCGATACTCTTCCTTCTCTCCACTAATCCTTCTTTCCCTCTAAGTATCTTCTCTTCCTAGATTGACTCTTCTCATTGTACACAGGGTCGACAGTAAACTGGCATTCGTCCATAGTATTTCAGTCATTTCTCAATTCTTCTTCCACTTATCTCTAATTTCTTCATACCGTACTATGATGGTAACTCGATCACAAATTGAACCCGTCTTCTCTTCTCATTCTCTCTCGAAAGAGACTAAAGTCTGTTGAATGGACTGGTTAATCCTCCGTTCTGAACAAGGTCGATCTTCATCTTTAATCCTTTCTTCAAAAACAGAGTGACCCGTGATCTCCATTTGATCATCTTCCTTCCTTCCTCCTTCAGATGGATAATTGTTTGTAAATGCCTCGAGGGTAAACGAGAGAGAAGGAGGGAGAGGAAGGGGAGGGAGGGGGAGGGGAGGGAGAATAGATAGTGAAGGGATCTCTAAACCGGAAGGGAAATCGTTCAAGCACCCATCCATTTCTTCTCCATTCGCACTCTTAGAATTCGTAGTTTCAAAACCTTTTCTCAATCTCGTCACTTTCAATGATCTTCTTTCTCTCTTTGAATGGGTCGTTTGGTCTACCGTAGACTGGAATTGTAATCGGTTGGAACCTTTCTCCCTACAAGAAAAGACGAACTAAACACGATCTCTCGATCTTCTCATCTTTTAAAGTCACCACTAATCTGAAATGAATTCCTTCTACGATAGTTCTTGCTGGATGATCACTACTGGAGTTCAATAGAGATAGAAAGAGTTCGAAAGAGGAGACTAACTCTAACCCTACTTTCTCAATACATACCTTCCCTCCTCTCCCATCTCTCGCCTCCTCATACTTTTCGAGTATACTAGTCAGTTCTTCCATTAACATCTCTTGATTAAAAAAAAACGATTTCATGACTTGCCATACACATTCAGATCTCTTGACTTTTGCTGTTTCCAATGCCCTTTTTATCTGTTCGTTTCCCCTCATTTTCCATTTCCGAATCCGAAGTGTCCGATGTAGATACTGTATTCCATATATAGTAGAGGAAGGTAAGAATAGAAGCATGGATATGCTGTTTCAGACCATTCATGAGTGTATCTATCGTTAGCCTCTTTAGAATGAGGAATGGAAGGGGAGGAGCATGGAGAGGGAGAGAGAGTTCCCATGTACCCACTAATACCCTTCTACCAATATAAGAAGAAGATGGAGGGGAGGTTACATTGACCACTTTCTGTCTCTACTTCCTATTTACATTCATTGCATCAGAGTTTCCTCCCTTCTTTCCATTTTGCATCTCATCTTCATTCCACTCAGATCGCTCGCTCAAGAGTGGTCTACTCCACTCTGCAATGGTTGTCTCTGATAATACTCGTGAGTTCCTCTTCTCTCTTCCCCTCCCTATCCCTTCCTTCAGAACTGTTATGGGCTCTTCTCTCAGTGACAGTAGTCTCTCTTGCATCTCTTCTGGGAGGAATCATTCTTCCTTGTACAACAGGAGTGAGTCCTTCCCTTCCTCTTCCTCTCCTCTTCTTCTCCTTCCCCTTCCAATCTCTCCTCTCAGAAATCTCGTCGTCTATGGATGCACTTCTTCATTGCAATGGCAGTGGGAACTCTATCATCTGATTCTGTCCTCCATCTCATTCCAGAGGTTATACTGACCCCGCCCCCTTTAATCTTTGATCTCTCCCTCCAGGTATTGGGTATCCACAACCATGGAGGAGGGAACTCATCAGTCAATGAATCGATAAGGATGAGTCCTCCCACTCCCGATCATACCCATACACACAATGAAGTGAGTGAAGAGAGAGAGTCTCCATTCATTCCCTCTTCCACTCAGAGTGATCACGAGGGACACGAACATCATGACCATGATCGAATACGAAGACATTCAGAGGGAGAAGAGGTATACGGTAGATTGATAGATCTCCCTCCTACCGTACTCTCTTCCAGCATCATCATCATCATGATCACGGGGAGGAAGTGTGGAAGGAGAGACAGATGCTCCTCAAGTTGCTGTGTCTGCTCTGTGCAGTCTACGCGCTCTATCTCATCGAATTCATTGCATACTTCAGAACGGATGGAAGTGTGGGGCATGGACACTCTCATGTGAGGAGAAGGTTGAGATGTACTAGGGAGAGGGAGGAGAGGACACTCTCTCACTCTCTGTTTGGGGAACTGCAACTCATAACTAGGCTCTGTTCTAGCAGAAGTGAGAGGAGTCACTTTGATTCGCCTAATCCATGGAATGACTCATCTCTCTGTTAAGGGAACGGCAGAGATCGATCAACCACCAGTCTACGATGGGAAACCAATCCATGTATGGGATCTAGAGAGTGCATGGTAAGGGAAGAAAAAAAAGAGAGGACAGAGATCAATGATCAATCTCAGCAGTCCATCCTCTTCTTCTACTTCCGTCGGTCCTCCTCCATCCAATCAAGTATCTCCACTCATTGCTGCTCCTCCTGTCTTCTGTGGATTGCGGTATCCAAAGAGGATACAGTAGATCGGCATTCGATATATTGCAGAGGTCCCGCATTGATCATTCTGTTCGGTGATGGAGTTCACAATTTCATCGATGGAGTAGCAATTGGAGCTTCGTTCGCAAGTTCATTCGGAGTAAGGACTCATCTCCCCTTTCCATCTCTCACTTCTCAATTCAGACAGGAGTGGCCACTTCCATTGCTGTTCTCTGTCATGAACTACCGCATGAATTGGGTGAGTCCCTCCTCTCCATTGATCTTTGATCTCTCTCTCTCTCTCTCAGGTGATATGGCAGTCCTTCTTGAGACGGGTCTCTCAATGACTCGAGCCCTTCTCCTTAATCTTCTCTCTGCTCTCACTGCTTATGCTGGATTATTCGTCGGATTCTATGCAGTCAGTGGAGTCATTCCATTCCGATTGATCTTTGATCTCTCTCAGGTCTCGATCGATTCAGCTAAGACATGGCTGTTAGCCTTAACAGCAGGAATGTTCCTCTACGTAGCATGGATAGACATGGTGAGTCTCCCCCCTCCCTCTCTCCTCCCTCCCTTCATTCCTTCTCTTTCAGCTGTCTCATCTCAAGCACGAAGCAGCAGAGAAGGCCGATCCGTGGTGGCTAACTTGTCTACTTCAATTCGCTGGTCTATTCTTCGGAACTTCAATTATGTTCGCCCTTGGATGGTTCGAACACGATATATTCGAGCACGCGTGATCTACCCCCAATCGATCCATCGATACTCTCTACCGTATAGCTTTATCCATCTATTTACGCAATCCCTCGGGTAGCCGTTACACAATTCGAGTAGTTTGCATTGTTGAGTTGCCCCTTCCCCTCATCACTCATCCATCATATAAGTATTGCATATCGTTGAACCGCGAAGTCGTCATATCGAAAGGAGAAATCATAAGCAAACAGATAAAGTATAGAAATACGTTGGTTCGCAATGTTAGAAGAGCAACAATATCCCTCACTGATGAGACAGCGGGAGCATCGGCCCGGTTAGCTCAATAGGGAATGGTCTAACCTCACGGAGATGAATCCAAATTCTGTCCATATGAGCATGTAGGGGATGGTGAGTGATGCCAGAATCCGTTTTCAAAATCTGCGGAAATGACCTGCTAAGAGGCAAAAATCGATAATCTTTGGTCGCGCGCTTAACTACATGGGATCCCGAGTAACGGATCCCAAGCTAGGGATGGAGAAACAAGCCATCTCATCCAAGGGCTGTCTGGCGCAGTAGGTAAGGTTACGGTCTCGTTACCTTTTTGCCGGTGGTTCGATGCCCGCCGGATGCAATCTTG
>LS504175.1:264905-283047 GCA_900490845.1 Pristionchus japonicus | reverse complement strand
ATGTTTCTCCATCCCTAGCTTGGGATCCGTTACTCGGGATCCCATGTAGTTAAGCGCGACCAAAGATTATCGATTTTTGCCTCTTAGCAGGTCATTTCCGCAGCTTTTGAAAACGGATTCTGGCATCACTCACCATCCTCTACATGCTCATATAGACAGAATTCGGATTCATTTCCGTGAGGTTAGACCATTCCCTATTCAGTCGGTAGAGCACCAGACTCTTAATCTGGCTGTCGCGGGTTCGAGCCCCGCATCGGGCTTCAATTTTTGCCGTTTTTGCCTGATTTGCTTTCTATTGCGTAATTCGTATTTCACGTAAAGATCAATACAAATTCTTTTATGAAGGTCAGTCGGGGATTAGTCTATTCTTTAGAGGAGAGTGGACGAGATGAAGAGGGAGAGAGCGATGCAGGGGAGGGTTCTGAGATGATTTGATATTATTTAAAAGGAATGATTGAGAATTGACTGACACAGGTGGAGCTGCATTTGGCGCCGTTGAGTTAGGGACGGAAGTGGTAGTGGTCGAATTCGGAGGAGTGGAGGGAGAGGTTGGAGTACCGGTCGAGTCTGGTATAGTGGTGGGATCCGAAAGAGATGCTGGATCGGTAGTTGTCCTGATTGGATAGATTAGAAGAAAAGGATGAAGTAATCGATTACCCATCGGAGAGAACGACGATTGAGAGGGAAAGGAGAAGGAATGAGTAGAGGAGAGGAGTACTCATGGTGAGGATTGAGATGAGAATGATCCCCCTTCTTTACCCATCTATTTATATTCCACCCGCACTTCATTTCATGATTCAGTCTTCGATCAGATGAGCTTTGACTCCATTTATTTCTCTCATTGATTTATTTGTCCAGAACAATAATCTCTGATAGAATGTGATAGACTCTTGACGAATGTCTGAAGGGTCGAAAGAATGGAAGATGGAGAGAGAAAAGGGCTACCCGTAGATAGAAATGGAACTGGGAAAGGAGAAGGAAGGGATACTGGAGAAGGGAGAAGAGAAGATAGAAAGTGAATAGAGACTAAGTATAGGGGATATCACAGTGGATGGATAGTCTCTGAGAAGAGGGAAAAGAGGCAACGGAAGGGTACATAGATAATGACCGGAAGAATGAAGGGAATGCAAGGAATACTGTAGATGAGGAGATACTATTGATTGAGGAGAACTCCCCGGTATGGACCTTGCATCTTCAGATACTGAAATAAGGTTGTGATTGACAGAAGAATGATTGATCAGAATTGATTGTTTGGATGAAGTACCTACCTGAATGACTAGACTCGGCCCGCCAGCAGTTATCTCAGGAGGAATTTGAGAGAGAGGGCAATTCTCGATTGACATTATCTCTGCAAGGACAAGGATGAAGAAGAAGATTGATTGGAGAAGGGTTGGTATTCACAATTCCATTGGATCGAATGGAGAGAGAACTAACCGAGGGAAGAGCAGAGTGCCAATTCGAATGGAAGATTGTGGAGGGATGAATTGTCATTGAGATAGAGGGATTTGAGTGTATCGATGTGCCCTGAGAGAAGGAGAACTTACAAGATAAATGAAGATGTTGATAAAACGAGTGATTGTTAAAAGATTGCTACGATGAGATGGATAAAACTAACCGATCTCCTCTGGAATAGAAGTGAGACAATTCTCTCCCACTCGAAGATCTTGAAGACTCGCCAGTGAACTGAAAAGGAAGGACTTATTTCAGATTTACATACTTTTTACATCAATGTTTCTTATTTTCGAAAGAAGACTCGCGATGCAATCATCGGATCTCATCTGCATAACTCACCCGATTGTTCGTGGAAGTGATACGAGTTTATTACTCTGCAGCCACAATTTAGAGAGATGGATGAGGAATCCAATCTCAGATGGAATCGATTCGAGCTCGTTCTGGAATGACCACTTTCATTGAATATTTCTATAGAGCCAATATGTCCATTCAATGAATATAGAGAGTAATAATGGTAACCTCTTCCAGATCGAGTTCCCTCAACTTCATCAAATTTCCAATCTGCGACGGAAGCTTCCGAAGTTGATTATTCGATAGAATAAGAACCTGACAGACATTATCGTTACTAAATTTGACAATAAAATAATTGATGCGAGATAGAATGCAACAAAAACGACCGAACCTCAAGATTCGTTAGTTTCTCGATGTCATCAGGGAGAACTTTCAATTGATTCGTTGATAGATTCAACTCAGTGATCGAAGTCCATGAACCCATATCCAGAGGAAGAGAACACAATTCGTTCTCCTGAAGATTATATTGAACTCATCAGAGAACGAACTTTCACAACAGTACGTAATTGCTACTCATTTCATTTTGCAGAAAAAAGTAAGAGATAACTCACTTTTAGATTCAGCTTAGTAAGACCCGACGCCTTTGAGAAGATTCCAATGGGAACTTTCGTGATCGAATTGTGCTCCAGATTTATACTCTGCAATTAGTATGGGAATTCAAATGTACTGATAAGCATGATCATTCGAGCTTCATCTATCGAAAGCTTAGAGTTCCGGGTCTAGTCTACACTACAGAATAAGTATCACATGGGACATACGACGGCGGCGGCGAATTGCATGGGTCCTCCTCCAGGGAAGGAAGTGAGCTCATTCCGAGAGAGATTCACTGTCTTCACTCGAGGAAGAGATGTTAACACTCCATCCTGGAAAGTATTCCAATCCTCCTTCCGCCCTTTCAAGAGAGGAAGAACAATAAATCAACGAACGGGAAGGGCTGCCAAGTGATTGCTCTCCACTATAAATTCCTCCAGTTTCGTCAAATTCTCAAGGGACGCAGGAAGGGTTTTCAGTTTGTTGTATCTGCAATATTTGTTATGAGAAAGTTAGAGCTAAAGATACGGTACTGGAGTTCACTCGAATCTAACAAACGGCAAGGCATTACAAATGAAAGAATGAGTGGAAAAGTTAAATTCTTCAATTGCTCCCATAAGTGACATGTGTTCAAGATTTTTTTCAAAAAGATATCAAAGATAAGATACCGAATTCCGAATCGAACGAGATTCACTAGTTTTCCGATGCTATCGGGAAGACTCGCGATGTCGTTGTGTTGAAGATCCAATTGAGTCAATTCAACGCATTCTCCCAATTCTGAATCAATATATTTAGCTGCTTGGAACTCTTCGAAAGAGGTAAAATTTGCAACAATAAAAAATAAATGTGCTGACCACTGGGAATACTCCTGAGATGGTTGTAACTGAGTAAGCAGACAGTGAGAGATTGAGAGAGACGACCAATTGAGGAAGGAAGCTCATGGATCTTATTCTCTCTGAAGAAGGAGAGATCACTACTAGATCAACCAGCACAACGAAGCATTCTATCTATGACTATGAAATGTAAATAAACCGTACCTTAGATCGAGCATCTTCACTTTCTGCAGATCTCCGATCGATTCTCCCACTGAGACTATCCTGTAATTATACATTTTTAACATTGACCTCCTATTGATGTGCCTATGAATTCCCTCATATAACAGTTATCTTCAACAACTTCATTTAAAACTACATAGCTAACTAGCTTCATTTAAAACATTGCAGAATCTCCCGAGGGTTCCTAGAAATTGAAACGATGGTTTACCTATTGTATCTCAGCCAGAGAGTCTCCACTGAAGAAAGCTTGTAGATTACTGCAGGAATCTGCAATTTGATTTTGTGAGCATAATTATTCCATTTTAATATAGTTTCTCATTAAAAGATAATTCTTCTCATTGTCAGGAAACGTCTTGATATTTTGCAAGTTTCGCAACATAATGAGGCTGATCTCTTGCCCTCACCCAGGGAACAAATTCATAAGAAGATGCGATAAAGAGTTGATCTCACTTCAGTCAATTTGTTGTGTCTCAGATCGAGAGTCTCCAATTGAGTGAGATTGGCAAGAGAATCGGGAAGTGAAGTGAGGGCATTCTCAGAGAGACCCAGCTTACGAAGATTTGAGAGGGCACCTGCAATTATGAAGAGTTACGTTCCAGCCATTCTTACTAAAAGCTCATTGGTTTCAACTTAGAATGTTACATACGGATGCAAGGCCACTGAGTAAAGAGTAAGCAGTAAACGAATTTGATAAGTTGTAATGAGTAACATCATACCGATCTCCGAAGGAAGGGCAGTCAATTTGTTCTTGTAGAGGAAAAGTTCCGTCAATTGAGAAAGATCTCGGATTGAAGAAGGAATTGAGGCGATCTGCGAATACTCGTTTTCAATTATAATTCTTCCTTTTTTAGCCGTTACTATCCCGTGATTAACAAATCAGCTCACATCATTCTGACTCAAATCCAATCTCGTTTCTCCATTCTCGCGGCATTTTGTGAACTCCCGACTCAGATCCTGCAATGAGTTCATTCCATTTCGTCTCCCTCTCTACCCCATCCTCTCCATCTTCTCTGTTCAATCCCCTTCAGATCTATGGTTGCTCGAGGGGGTTAATTGGTGGTTTTAATCACTCGTTATCAACTGCAATCTAGCACTGATTCACCCTCATTTCTCGTTATTTGTGAGTGAGAGATGGAAACAAGTTTATGATTAGGATGAGATCGATAGACTCTGCGGGGCAGCCCCAATCAATGATTTCAGAAGGGCTGCCATGCAGTATATCTTGCACTTCTTTACAACGAGAGAATCGGAGCTCATTACATATCAGAGAGTGGAGGGAATGGAAGGAGAGGAGGGGGAGGAAGGGAGAAAGAGGGACTGGGGACAATTGCTTCAAATTTGGCATGAGTTGGTGTACCCTTAGGGGAATGGAATTGATTCTCGAGAAAGAATCTAACGAGAAACGAGGAAATAACGAAGATGTGAACATTAAGTGAGCCAATAAAGGAAGAGTTTATGCAGGATTTCCAAGGGATGAGATTGAAGTGAAGATATTCTCACCTTTCTTGGTCGATCATCTGAGTTTCTCTTCGCGCTCTTTCCATTTCCTTCATTCAACGAAGATCTATTCTTCGATCTTGCGAATGAACTTAATCTTCCGATCATTCCTGGTGATTTGGATCGAGAAGTGTCCTGCATCGACGTCACGATGGAAGGAGGCAGGAGGGAGGGAGAGGGGAGGGGGGGGGGAGGGGGTGGAACGAACCTTGGCGGATGGCCTGAATTCGAATTCCTTGGCGACTCCATCTGCACTCATCTTGGCTGCTCGAATGCACAGACCAAGGGCGTCGCCCAATCGACCGAGAGGAAGGGAAGATGATGGAGAATCCACTCTGAAGGGATCGAGATGTACGGAATGAGAGAGAGACTGATCAAGGATCTAGTCGAAGTGACCAGCGGACTAGACAAGGGAAAGAATCAGTCAAGATCAAGACTGAAAAGTTGATTGAGGTATGATGAGGAGAGATGAACTAATCTCCATTGAGATACATTGACTCTCTTCGAATGGAGAAGAGAAAGGGGGAAGGAAAGCAGGAAATGGTCAACTCTCTCTCTCGTAATCAATTGATGAGAGAAAGAAAGGAAGTTCGATACTTACCAAGGGAGGAAAGAAGAGGTTGGATGGAAGGAGTTACACTGCACGAATGAGAGAGAGTGAGATAGAAGGGTCTGAGACCAATGGATTTCTATCGATTACTCATCCCTTCCTTTCTCTCTCTCTTCCACTCTAATCAAGAGAGAGTTTAGTAGTGATAAGGATGAGTTACTCACCTATCCAAGAGAAGGAATTGAGTGAAGCATCGATCGAATCTAAGAGAAGAGAATGATCGATGGATGAAATGAAGGATGGTAGTCAAAGTAAATGGGATGGAAATGATCGAATGAACGGAAGTAAGAGAAGTGGAATGGACAGTGATAGAGGTCGACGGAAAAAATGATCGCAAAACCTTTCCGTTTTAGACAAAAATAATGAAATAAGGTTTAGAAGGACGGAAGTCGCTGCAAGGAAAAGATCAGGAGAAGGAATAGGGAAGACTAATAGAATAGAAGAGAATGGTCAGATGGGCGATGGTGGGATATCTGGGATGGGACTGAGAGATCTATTGTGTTGTCCTCTTCCTTCGACGACAATTCAATGTGACAGAGAGGGAAGAGGAAGGGAGAGAGATGAAGTTAGTGAGGGAGGAGAAGGGGAAGGATCAGATGGAAGAGAAGAAGGGAGGAGGAGAGGAGGGATCTGAAATGATCAAGAGAGGGAACGTCTATTGAGGAGAATAGAAGAAGGAAAGATCAAGATAGAAGGAGGATGGGAGAAACTTCGTTTATTCTTGAAGACTCAGAAGAGAGAGATAGAGAGAGATAGAAGGGGAGGTCACTACATTGTTGTTGAATACTCGAATATGAGAGAGAGAAGAAGAATGAGAGTTTGACGTCAATGATGAGATAAACAGTGAAGATTATGAAAAGAGATGAGGTCAGATGGAGAGAATGAGAATGGACTGAGGATGGAGGAGAAGAACGAATTGAAGGAAGAGAAGAAGGAGAAGTTTGTCTCTCTCTAGTGCTCTTCCCTCCTTCTTCCCCTCAAGGGTGCCATCACTCAACTATCTAAGGATTGAACGATGGAGGGGAGGAAGGAGGAGGATGGGAGGTGGGAGAGGGGAGAGGGGAAGAGAGGAGGTGGAGGAGAGAGAAGGAGATTGCAATGATGCACTTGTAATGGAGAGAGATGGAGGAAGACGACTCAATTGAATGAGGATGAGAAGAAGAAAGAAGAAGGAACAGCCCTTTCCCCCTTCTGGTCTCCTTGGAGTGGAATGGAGTGGTTGCATCTGAGGGATTCTATCCGAAGAGAAGAAGAAGGAGAAGGCAAAAGATGAATAGAATACGCGACTCATTCAGACAAACTCTCTCCATTCATCACTCTCTCTCTTCTCGACTCTCTTCTCTTCTGAGAGACTCTCCACTTTTTCATTTTGACCCTTTGAATCGGTCTCTCAAATCACTTCTTCTCTTCCTCTCTCTCATTCATTCTGCTACCATTATTTGAGTAGTCGCCATTCCCATACGAGTTGAGTAGAAATGGAGAAGGTGAGAGAATGGACCACCACTCCAATCAGAGAGAGAGAGAGAGAGAGAGAGAAATACACAAAAGAAGAACGAAGAAAAAGAACGAAATGTGGAAATAGTCGCCAGAAAGGCGGATTGTTGTCGGGGGAGGGAGTTATTCTGATGGAAGTGAACCCATCACTCATCTAAGGAACAAAAATTAAGCGTCCCTCAACCCATAACATAAAGTTCCATCTTCACAACTCGATTGTCTCTCTGACCCATCCGTCTTCCCATTCGAACTACCGTACTCACAGCTTTCCTTGCTCCCTTCCTTCCTCCCTTCTGTCCTGTGAAGTGAGCCTTCTCCTGGCCTGGCTTATCGACTACCGTAACCCGTCGTGTCTGGGGAGATCGCACCACGCTGCTGCTTCCTTTCTGCAATTTACGAATTATAGATCATGAATAAATTTCTAATGAAGAGGGTCAAACAATCTACAAAAGAATATGATCATTTCCCTTGACTACTCAATATTCCCATTATACATATCTCACTTCCAATAGATCAGGTAATGATCCCAATTCCCTTCTTCTCTTAATCTTCTCTGTTATCGATCCTCCACTTTCAGTTATGATTCCTCCATTATGTTGAAGGGAGAATCGTCTTCTAGCCGAATCAATTGATTGGACTAATCGAGATCTTCTTCCATTCTTCCCTCCAATCACTGATCTGCTCTCTCTTGCAGAGACAGAGACACGAGAAAGGGGCGGAGTCGACTCCTTCCTATCGGAGGTCGGACTAGATGGAGTGGAGAAGCCTGTCTCTACTGAGAGACGACGGAGAAATGCCGCCATCGACATTGTGGTGTGCACAACTCGGAAACGTCGTCCTGTCGAAGAATGGACTAGACTGAGCGAGGGGAGAACGTCGAACGAGTACACGCGAGAAGGTGAGAAGGGGATTGATAGAGGATTGAAAGAGAAGAGAAGAGCGGAGGATAGACAGGTATGGAACAATTGGAGAGTCGTATGGATGGAAAGAGAAGAGGAATTGAGTGAGAGAATATCAGAGGAACAGAGTTCACATGAAGAGAACGATACACTGGTAGGACAGATTAGATATTTTACAAATGTATTCATAGAAACAACTGTAGAAAATGAAGAAGAGAGGATTTGGAAGAAGAAGACTGAACTCATCAGAGAAGAGAGAAAAAGCGATGAGCGAATTTTCATGTTATTCCCGAATCAGAATAGGAAATTTAATGAGAATTCTGCTCATAAGAGTGTCGTAGATTGGTCTAAACAAGATGCATAAGAGACCAAATATTGAAAGAGGAGAGAAACGGTCCCAGAATGAATCTTTCCCTTCTTTCCCTTCTCTACTATATCCTTTCCTTCTATTCGACATTCTCACAATGATCTTTCCTCTTGAATGGAGGTGCCCTCATAGATAACTGAATTGGATGGATTCGAAAACAGAATAATAAAATATTGTGACCAATAGGGAAAATAATAGACAGACCAAGACAGACATAGGGAAGTTTTTGCAGTAGGAATGAAGTAGAGAGGAATGAGATAGAATGGATGATTCCCTCCTATGTGAACTAAATGAAATTGAGGAGTGACAAGATGTTCTCATTAGAAAGGTAACGTTTGTATATGAATGAGAAGAGGTGTGAAGAGTGGAATAGTAAGTAAGGAGGGAAGGAGTGAAGGCGGAGGGGGGGGGAGAGATTCAACGGAGGCAATGAAATTATCGGTAGTTCTTGAGTAAATTACTGAAGGTGTGAAGGGGAAGAGAGTGGATTGGGAAGGGATTGAGAAAGAGTGAATCCCCTAGTAGGGAATCCCATCTTGAGAAAGAGATGAAGATCAAAGTGGGGAGGAGAGGAGAGGGAGGGGAGGGAGGAGGGGGAGGGGAGACAGTTTGGAGGAATCTGGAATTGAGGCTAATAATGAGGTTGGAAATAGTAGAAGAAAGGAGGAAAGAGGACAGATGGGATGTCTTTATTACATTCGAGAGGGCATTTCTCACGGTGAAAAAGTGAACCCCGGACAGAGGAGAAGAGAAGAGAAAGAGAAGAGGTGTAATGGTGGAGATTTGAGTCGTATCTATGAACAGTGAGGAAAGTTGCAAGGATGAAGAAGAGAAAGGAAGAGAAGGGATTGGAAGTACTCTCTAAGAGGAGAGTCCTACTCTGAGTGAAGATGAATGGGAAGAGATGAATTATGAATGGAGAGAAGGAAGGGATTTAAGAGAGATCAGAGAAGGAATGGAAGTATCCTCCCCCCATTGATGAGTCATATTCAGAAATGTTTCGTGATAAATAGAAGATATGAGAGAAATAGAGATTAATCCTTTCCATTGAAACTCAATATCCCGTATGAATATATCTGCTGTTCAATTTCGCTTCGAAGTTTCCCCTCGAGGTCCAACCTTGCATTTTATTCCACCCTTTCGACCAGATTCTCATTTAGGAAGACGGAAGATTGAGATAGGAAGAGAAAGAATGAAGAGGGAATATTTAGCTTGGATATTTCATTGTGGAAAAAAAAGTGAAATTCGAATCTTGCACTGTTGATCTTTTACAGAGAGAATGAAGGAATCTGTAGTGGAAGAGAAGTGTAATTGGAGGAAAGTACTGAATGGAACGAGAGAATGGAATGGAAGAGACAATCATCTAAGTGATGGAAGAGAAACGAATGAAAGAGATGAAAATGACAAAACTGTCTGCTTATTTGCACGAATCTCTCACTCGAATGCAATGGAGAATGAACGAGAAAAAAGGATTGAGAAATCGAGATAATCAGGGAAGGAAACGTAGTTAGTGTTCAAGTGGAAGGAGAGAGGATCTGTAAATTGGAAGGAAGAATGGTAAGGAAGAAGAAAGGAAGAGAGAGAGAGAGAAGAGAGGGAAGAGAGGGAGAATCTGTAAGTAGATACAGAGACACGGATCAGCTGTGTGGAGTGGAAGTGAGAGGAGAGAGAAAGTATCGAGAGGAGAGAGGGAGAGGGGAGAGAGGAGGGAGGAGAGGGGGGGGGGGAGGGATGGAAGGAGAATTCATCCACGATGTACAGAGAGAAGCCATGGATGGAGACATTTAGAGTCGTCCACCAGGAATTAGAAGGAGAAGAAGGAAGGGAGGAGAAGAGAGAGACAAAGTGAATGAAATCGGAGACTATTCCAAGGGAGTTCAGAGGGAAAATCGGGAGGAGAAGAAGAAGAATGGAGAAGGAGAGAAGAAAGGAGAGGGAAGAGTTGGTTACGCTCAATTTGGAATGATGCTCTCTCTCTCTAGAAGGGAAATGAGAAGAAATTACTGAGAATCAGAGGACAATTTTGATTAGATGTAAGGGAAAGTGTAGAGAGTTCTCAGAAGAATGTTTGCTATTGGAGAAACAAACAGAAACTATTGAGAAGTTTGAAACAAAACTAGCAATTCGATGATTATTCTGCCTGCTCAACAAGGATGTAGTGGAGTGAGAGTTTGAGACTGAGTGGGATGATCCCCCCTCCATCACTTCTGCATACCATTAGAATTCATTGAACGAACGAAACGAGAAATGATGAGATGGATGGATGAATTCTACGCCATTCTAAGCTCATTTCTATCTTTAGACTGAGATGAACTCAGATGATGAATGAATACACTGATTAGAAGAGTGTTCACTCAGATGGAATCAAGTAGAAAGTGTGGAACTTCTTGGATATCTGGCCCAGACAACCACTCGCGTTGACAAAAGAGAGTGGAAAATGAGAATGGTAGGGAATAGATTACTCTGTGAATAAAGCTTGGGCCAGATATCCAAGAAGTGCCGAAAGTGTAACTAACTGTATTGACTGGATAGGGAAGATGACCGTTTTCTCCCTCTGAGTTGTCCATTACCATGTCTCCACACTGAAATTATTAGATATTGAGATAATAGAAGGACCATCGGTCAAACGAAGAAATTCAGTCGACTAAGTTAATGAATGATTCATTGAATTGAAGAGAGACGATGTTGCAAGGAACAGAAGTCTCTCTTTCTCACTTTGTGTCTCGAACTCAATCTGAGTACTGTTAAAATGAAGATGAACGCGTAAAGGAGAGTCATCCTAATTCATAGTCGAATAGAGAGACGAAGGAGGATGAAGGAGGGTGGAGGAGGATGAATGCTGTGGAAGAGAGCAGAATAATTGATGAAGAGGTGAAGATTGATTGGAACTGTAGAGGAGATTGAGAGAAGAGAGACAATCTAGAGATGAGAGTTGAAGGATGCATAATTGAGAGAAGAGAGTGAGAAGGTGTTCGATATTCCAAGTTGAGTGAGAAATTGAGAAGACTGGAAGAGAGGAAATTCGATTTATCTGCGTCTTCAAGATATTTCAGATAGAAAGTGGACTCTGAGAGGTGTTATCTGAGATGAGAATGGAGAAAGTTCAATTACACTCGTCTGTCTAGAGTTACAGTCTATTCTGTTAATCTATGACCAACCGACTATTGAAATACCGTAGATTTAGAGAGAAATCAGTAGAAAGTGGGTGGCTTTGTGTGGAAAAGCCATCAAGTCACAAGGAGGGTCGAAATGAGAAGAAAAGGAAGGAAAGAAATTGGAAGAGACCTTCGAATTCATCGAAGGAGGCGAGAAAACGAGAGACAATTGAAGAAGAATGAAAATATGGAAATGAGGATGGAATAAGCTAGTACTTAGAGTGAATGAAGTACATTGGTGGTCATTGAATTGGAGAGTAAATCAATCAATTGGAGGGAGAAGAAGGAGATACTACAGTAGGAGATACAACTCTTCCTCTTCCTCCTCTCTCTCAAAGGATTCGAAGCTGAGACTAAGAATTGAGTGAATGCATTCGTCCACTCTGAGCATCCAAAGTATCGAATGTGAGACGAATACGAAAACAATACAAATTATGAGTGAGAAAAAGTGAAGACCAAACAGAGAACAAAATCAGAATTGAACTGTGAATATTAGAGAAGACTGTAGAAAAATGAAGAAAGTCTGGAAGATTCATGGAGAAGAGGAGGAGGAAGAAGGAGAGAGAATGTTGATGGGTGAATGAATGGAAGGGAAAAGAAGGGACTGACCTTCCATCCTAGAATTCTTCTGCATGGTAGACAACAGAAGAATCGACGATTGCGAGAAAGATGAGGCTGGAAGATGAACAAGGTAAGGGAGGAGGGGAGAGAGGGAGGGGGGGATCTGACCTGTGAATGAGTGCGAAGTAGAGGAGCAACTTGATCTATCTTACTCGTAGAAGACATCGATCCATCTGAAGAGAAGAGAATTGAATCGGGGAGAGAAGAGAAGGAGAAGGATAATGAATGGTTAGAGAAGAATGTTTCTGGATGAGAAATTGATGGAAGGAACGGAAGAGAAAACAAGTGAGATTTCCTAAGTTGACTCGACTTCCATTTGAGTCGACGAAGATTGACAGAAAACGTGGAGAAAAGCAGGGATTGAATTGCATCGAGAGGGCGAAGGAAAGTAGAAACCAAAGTAGAAGAGAGAAGATGGAAGAAAAGGACGAGAAATGGAGAGATGACCTCTCTTGAGAATAGAAGAAGATGACCATTGAATGGATGGATGAGGAAGGAATGAACGAGGAATGGAAGGATGGAGGAAGGAGGGAAGGAGGGTGAGGGGGGGGGGGATGGGAGGACATCGAAGGAACTGTCTATCAGAAGAGATCGAAAGAGACAGTTTGCAAGAGAAGTGATGGAAGGAATATTCTATCTTTCGGATGTTGATTATGTTCCATTCTCTTGCTCTATTGAGGCCATTTGGAGAGAGAGAAAGAAGTCCTCCTGTCTACTCTGGTTAGGGAATGGTTGAGAGAAGGGAGTAAGCACTGTTAGGGAAGAGAAGGAGTAGGAACCATTCGAGAGAAGAGAAGGAGAGACAGGTGGAATGAGTAGTGATGCACCTGGTGGATGGAATCAGTTGAGGAAAGGGAAGGATCAGAAGGAGGAGAGGAGTCTTCCCTCTTCTACAGATGAGAAGAAGAATGCTCGAAGAGAA
Source organism: Pristionchus japonicus (assembly GCA_900490845.1). Classification (NCBI taxonomy): domain Eukaryota; kingdom Metazoa; phylum Nematoda; class Chromadorea; order Rhabditida; family Neodiplogasteridae; genus Pristionchus; species Pristionchus japonicus. The sequence continues at coordinate 270,093 of LS504175.1, read as the reverse complement.
AGTGAATTACCGCCCTAAGGAAGTGAGAATCGGAAGAAGGATGAGAAGGAGAAGAAGAGGTGAGGAAGATCTCGAGACTGTAGGGAGGAAAAGGGAGAAGGGAGGAGGAGGAGGAGGAGGAGGAGGAGGAAACCATTCGATATTTGCAGATTAGTAAGAGTAAAACATCTGCTAATACGTCAAGATTGTGGACCTTTTCATACTGAATATGACTGAAGAATGATAGAAAGGGGAGAGAAGGGAGGAGATCAAAAGAGGGAAATTCACACTCTTCTCTGTTTCTTCTCCGTTTATGCGAACGTCCCGTCAAAATGGGAAGAGATTCAAGAGAGGGAAACATGTGGTTGGTCGTTGAATTCCCAACGGAAGAAAGAAGAAGAATGGATTGAATGGATTGGCAAGAATAAACCTATTCCACAACCTCTTTGATTCCTCCTATCTCTCTCGATCTTTCATTCTAAATGTGATCTGATGAAAAGGAGAGCGAAAAAAATAATGGAACGAGAATGGTAAATCATACGGTCCATTATTTCAACTAATAGTATCGTAAGATTTGGACATACTGCGGTCTCTGATAAAAGAGAGAAGAGAAGGAAGTGACTCGATTGCGAGTCTGGAAGAGATTAGAGAGAGAGAGAAAAGGGGTCAGAGAAGTGAAAGATGGAAGAATAGAAGATGCGAGTGGTTAAATATGCATTCTGAGTGTCATTTCGAGACTGAGACAAGAATGGAATTGAATGAGAATGGAAGAGAAGGAGAAGTTCAGTTGAGATAGAGAGGAGATATTGTTGATGTCGGACACGTACTCATTGAATGACGGATGGATAGCGTGTTCAATGAATGAGAAGAGAGAAGAAGGAGAGGTCAGAAGATATCCTACGAGTGTTTTGACCATTCTTATTGAGGATGGACACTAGGGAGCAGTTTGAGAAGAGAAGAAGAGAGGAATGACAGAATATCTATAGTGGAGAGATCTCTTCTCTCTGTGAGGACCACCAGGAAATTGAGAGATGAAAGAAGGAGTAAACTCCATGATTCAATTGTGATGTTATGCTTGGATTGAAAGCGAGAAGAGAGAAGAGGAATAGACGGGGATAAATAGACTGATGAACACTGCTGCACTGCATTATGTTTCTTCCAGTTTCTCAATTGAAGCACTGGTTTAGTTTCTATTGTATTTATCTACATATATATGAATTCACTTGTTTATTCACTCTGATGCTCTTACATTTATAGAGCATCGAAAATGATTCATGTTTCCTCATTCAGTTTTTTTCATCCTCGACACGGAACATCTATAGCGAAATTCCGATGGTTGCATACACTTCCCATTAAAAGAGCGTTAATCGATAGTGTTTCGCCGTTTTAATGAACACTTCGGAATTCTCCTTCGACGATTCTCCGATTTCTCCGCTTGTGATCATTTGTCCCGTTCCAGATCAATTCTTTCTCGTTTCTCTCCAGTATCTCATTATTTGTTTCGTTGTTTCATTCGTTCTAGAATGATTCCTTCCACCCCACAGAACTACATACTATCTACAATATAAGGACGGATGAGTTCATTGATCGATAGTTGTCAATTAGATAGATTGGCGGTCTACCATTGGAAGGCTTCGTCACCATAGAGATTCGTGCACTTCTCTTCCATGTAACCCCCTCTGATACTCTCCTCTCTCTCTCTCTCTCCTTTCTCTGATACTGAATTGACTCATTCACTCTCTTTCTCTCTCCTTGTAACCTGTCTCCTCTCTCTTTCAACGTGGAAAGGTCCATTTCATGATCCCTCAACCAACTTCTCTCCTTTTTTTCCCTTCCACCCTCTCATTTCCATGGAAATCGCCCATATTTCTTCTTTCTCTGGAGGACCTTCTCCCTTTGCATTTACTTCCTATTTACACTTCTCCGTTCTTGCTTTCCAATTTCATTCTTCGTTCTCTTCACAAGATGGGGTGGTTCCCTCGATTCTGCTCCACGAAACCAGCCATTCCGAGTAGGTCATTTCACATTCTTTCTCTTTAATTAATCTAAGTTGCCCTTTCCATCTTGTCATCGAAACAAATTCCAACTGATCTTTCTTATCTGTATCACTCTCCCTTATTCGCTTCTTCTTCTGACAACCGCCCCGCAGTTAGCAATCATTACTTTTATTTCACTTGGATTAAATTTTCAGTTTGATTATTTATATTATGTTATTGAGAGTGTCTAACCAGCTTGTTCCATTCATCCTTCCCTTGATCCCTTCGATATCTTCATACGAGATCTCAATTCTTCCTCATTTCCCTCTCTTATTCTCTGTACTCTCTCCAATCTGCACACTCTCTCATCGTCTCTCCATCTCAGGAATGGAAGAGGAAGGATGGGTGGAGGATACGAGGCCTCTCGTCCCTCCATTCGAGATTCAACGAGAGAAGGTCTCCTGTATGAAATCTGTTCGTTTCCTCCTCTTTCTTCCAATATTCCATCTCAAATGTCGATAGTACCAGACTGGGACCAAAGTAAAGTCTCCCATTGGTCTCACCTGCGGGATGGACAGTTTCGATGGTCGTTTCTCTGATCGAGTCGTCTCTCTTTCAGTTATGGTTGTCCATCTCATCGGCTGAGTTCATCTCTCTCGTTGTTCTCACTCTTCACATGAGTACTCTTCCTCTTCTAGTCAGACAAGCGAGCAAAGAACCTATTCAGAGTATGCTGTCCATTTCATTCTTTACACTTTTGAGTACAATTCCCGTGCTCCGGGGGGGGGGGGGGAATCATCCCTGTCCATTGATCTAATCCTCCTCCATTGTAGCATCTCCGAAGGGTTCATCTCATCCTCCTCTCAAATTCATCGCCTCTACTTCTGTTCTCATGAGTGAATTCTTCAAATTGGCCATTTGCACTTCAATAATCGCTGCTGTTCTCGATGAACCGAAACAGTGAGTTGATCGTCATTCCAATTTGAGAAATTCACTCCTCACTTTCAGAGTATTCCGAAAGGTTTACACGACGATAGTACACAATCGAAGAGAAACTGCCAAGGTCCGGTCTCCATTACCATGATTCTTCTCCCAATCTTCTTCTCCTCTTCAGATTTGTGTTCCTGCTCTCATCTACGCAATTCAGAATAATCTTTACTACGTCGCACTTGCCAATTTGGATGCAACCACCTTCAGTGTATGGCCTATCTTCCTCTAATCCGATCTGAGACTAAATGATTCCAGGTGACTTCCCAACTACGAATTCTCACTACAGCTCTCCTTGCTGTCTTCATTCTGAATAAGGTTTGATCTTTGATCTTTCCTCCCTTCCTCTCTTCTCTCAGGTTCTTTCGTGCACTCAATGGGGAGCTCTATTCATTTCACTCATTGGCGTAGTGATTGTCCAGATTGAGAAGGTGCTCTCTCTTCCCCTTCCTCCTCCCTCATTCCCTTCATCATTCCCTTCATCAGGCTCGTACTTCTTCCAATCCGAATCTCGTCCAGAGTGGCAATCCAGTCATTGGATTCTCAGCCACTTTCGCCATTGCATGGATGAGTTCGTTTGCTGGTGAGAGAAGGGATCGATTCGATCGGAATGAGAAGGGGATATATCAGGTGTCTACTTCGAGAAAGTACTCAAGGAGTCGAAGACTGATGTCTGGATTCAGGTTAGATTGTTTCCCTTTTCGTATCTCCATCATTCAAACTGCAGAATATTCGTCTGGCTCTTCTGACCATTCCTTTCTCCTTCATCACAATGATGGTCACTGATGGAAAGAAGATCATCGACAGTCTGTTTCTGTCTTATTTCATTTTCGCAGTTATTTTCGGAACAGAGGATACTGACTTTCTGAAAAGAGAAGAGAGTTAACAAAGATGTTCTCAGATGGATTCTTCCAAGGATGGACTCCCCTCCTCCTTCTGGTCACAATCCTCACTGCTCTTGGAGGAATTCTCGTCTCTCTCGTCATGAAATATGCTTGCAACGTACGGAAGACTTACTGCCAGACACTCGCCATCGGTTAGTCGAGAGGGAGGGAGAGGAAGGATAACAGGAGGAGGGAGGGGGGGGGGTCGAATTGACTCTGGTCACTGTCGGTGCACTCTGCTACTCCTCCATAATCTCAAGTTCGATCTCTTCGCATTTCTATCTCCTCTCGCTCCCTCAATTTGATCCCTAGTGCCACCGATCGAAACTAATGGAAAAACGCCGCGTGCAAGTCACATCCAGTTTGGTGAAACTCGATTGAAAGTCCTCCGTGCGAATGTCTAAATTCGGGAGTAATTAGTTCTCTAAAACCTGGTTCTCTAAAATATCAATTGGATGGATTGAATTGCAGCTCTTACCGTGATAATCTCGATGTACACTGGAGACGTCCATCCCTCTGTCGCCCTCGTTTGTGGAGTTGTCCTCACCATCTCTTCTGTATTCATCTACGCACTCTATCCACCACCACCTAAGGTCTGATTGTTATCTGAGCAATCTCACATACTACTAAAGGAACTTTGTCAAAATTTGTCATTGTCGAATCTGACTTCCTATGTAAAACGACCATGATCAAGAGATAGACAGCGAAATTTGAGGTGGGTGATATCGATCGGAAGGCAGTGGAAATCGAACTGGAGAAGGAATTGGAGAATGAAGAAGAAGAAGAGGAGGAGGAAGATAAGGGAGAAGGAAGGAGGATTGTCTGACTGGTCTAGATTGTAGATATCGATTGTATGACGGGTATTGTTGGCACATCGTTATTGTAGTTCTTCGTAGATACGAACTTAATTTTATCTTCACACGGGTTACATCTGAAGAATTGAGGGTTCTGTTTTATGTGATAAAGTATTCCTATCATCTGATATGTGTTATACCTTTCCCTCCTTTACTGTCGACCTTTCTTTCCCATGGGGAAATACTAACTAACTGATATGAACAACAAGCGCTCGTCTAATTCAGTATTTCCCTTTCCTAGAATAACTCCGAATACGAAAGAGCAACTGATCTCACACTTCCTCTCCTTATTTACAACGAGCGAAATCATTTAAGAGACCTGCTCGGTAAAAATCGAGCATTTTCACTACCCCCCGGACACGTTCCTCTCGGAACGGGGCCAGCCAGCCCATACTCTAGCGTTAGGAGGGTCTTGTGCTCACATGGCTCATAGTACCCCGTGTTTGGGGTTTCCACCCCTAGGGCGCGAGAAAATTCGAATTATGTGTGAAATGTTCAAAAAATCATA
>LS504175.1:246579-258784 GCA_900490845.1 Pristionchus japonicus | reverse complement strand
GTGGAGAGGGGGGGGGGCGAACTATGCGTGTCATTTCGCATTCTCTTCCGAATCTTGTGCACAAATTCCATTGAATAATAGATCAGTTCTTCTCATCTTCCTTCAGATTCTTTCTAATGTTTCTCTTCTCTTCTCTCCCACTCAATTCTCTCCCCACCTGTTACTCTCGTTCTCACTTCTTCCCCATTCATTCCATTCTCCAATTATCGCATTTCCTTCCTTCCTTTGCAGTCTCTTCCATTCACTGCACTCCAGTTCACTTCTCCTATCTAATTCGAGTACTCTCTCGTACGAATATGTGGATGGAAGGGGGCAATCGTGCTGCATCTGCAGTACAAGTCTTTCTCCCCCCCCCTCTCTCTCTTTCTCTGAATCCAATCTCTCCTTGTGCAAACGACAACTCCAATATCTGCAGTTCTCATGTGCGAAAGTCGAACGACATTCCATTCTCTTTTCTCACAACATTCTCCCTCCCCTCTTTTGACTTGTCTACACTATTTTCGAAGAGAATTCCTCATCCAAATTCTCTTCGAAAACGCACAGGAAGAATCTAGTTTGTCAGATTCCTCTAATCACGACAGTCATTCGATCCATCCATCCATTCCCTTCCTCCTTCCATTCATACATACAAATCCACTACTCTGCAGCTCTTCTTGTTTATTCACTTCCTTCCAATTATATCTTCCTTTCTGTCTTTGATCTCTCTCTCACTGTATATCATCAACACCCGACTCGTAATAAGACAGTAGTTTCTTCCTCTCTCTCTTTCTCTCTCTCTCTCTCTTTCTCTCTAATCATTGACTCTTCTAACAGACAGTATCTCGTTCACCAGTTGATGGATTGTGATGTCTGTTCCAATCTAATTCGATTGTCTCCTATTTCCATGTTGGATCATCTTTCTTACAGTCCTCTTCATTCACTTTCAGATCCACCCTCGTTATCCTTCTTCTTCTCATTTTCCTCTACTCCATCTCTTTACTTCCTTACTGTAGCAGACTGATTCTCGGGTTGTTTCTTATCTCAATCGAATCTTGGGAATCTCACGTGTCTTGTTTCTGTCTGAGTCAATCTCTCACTCATTCCATTCACTTCCAGTCAGCAAGAGCAAAAAGAAGCGCAATAACTGTCTATTCTATTCCAAGCTCATCGTCGATTGAAAGGGGAAGCCCTTCCCTCCCCTTCTATCTCGTAGTTCTCTCTGTTCTGTGATTCATTCTCATCGAAAACGTCGCAAGTTCACTGCACGAAACGAGGCTTCTTTTGACTTCTCCACTCTATTTGTACATTCAGTTGTATCCTGTGATATCTCACGTTGAATGCATACAATTTGCGATCTCTGCCAAAACAGAATTGAGTCGATCTATTGTATCGAGATGCAGAATGTATCTCTCTCTCTCTCTCTCTCCTTCGACTGTTCATCATCCATTCCGATCCTCTCTCCTCTCATGGACGAAACTTCTCCACTTCGTGTTCTCCCTCCATCAATTCCTTCTCTTCCTTCACTTTCTCGAGACATTTCCATGAATTTTCCTGTCGTTTCTTTCGTGTTTCACAGTCATTCCGAAATTGGAACTGAATTGAGTGCAATGAAGGAGTAGAAGGGAAGTCTTCCCTGTTCATTCATCGTTCAATCATCTCATCTATCTATTCACATGTCACTGTATCTCGAACGAGAGGAGTATTCATAGGGAGAGAGAGAGAGAGAGACAGTACAGACGAGTCCCATTCGTGGGCAGTCTCTATTCCCTCAATGATTTCTCTCCCTCAGTTCAAACTCCCACTCATTAATTGATTCCCTCGAGATTCCTTCGACTGTTATTGTTATGAGATAGTACAATGATAGTCATCCTTCTTCTCCCTTTCTATCATCCTTCCTCTTGACTCCGCCCCTTCAGTTTCACAAGTCCCGCCCCTTCTCATCTCCCCTCTCTCCCTTGATTCAGTTATCATTTCAACATTCTCGCTCCATGCATTATCAACCTTCTCACTAATTGTGATGACTGTATCTTCTCTATCTCCTTCATCTCCATCCCTCGTTATTCCCTTCTTCCCTCTAATATCCTTGTCCATCCCCCTTGTCCTCTTCCTCTTCCTCTTCCATCCTCCTCTTCTCCTCTGGAATGGACTCCTTCTTCCGCTCCTGACTTCCCCCTTCCTGTTCAACAATCTCCCTCTTGTATCTCCCTTTCCTCTCAGAAATCCGAAACCTCTTTCCTCCTCTTTTGCCTGTCCATTACACGCTTCTTCTCCATTGTCAGATCTCCTTCTGCCTTTTCCCATTCGTCGTCCTTTCTAAAATGCCGTCATTATCTCCCTCGAATCGTCGTCCGTTTAGTGCACACTCGACGCACCATGAATGACACGATGAGTGACCAGGACTTCCTTGATATGATCTTCAAGAGGGAATGCATGGAAGGAAGGGCCAAGTCTGTGAGTGATCTTTGATCTCTACCATGATGATGACTGTCTTCTCTAGTGGAAGACAGTGACACTTCCTCTTCTTCTGTAGTCTCCCAATTACTCCCACTATTTTGTATTCCCGCTTTTTGCAAACTAATTCCTCCCCCAATCTCTTTCTTCCTACACACTACTATTTCCATTAGTCGATATTGGTCTAGTCATTTGCGCGAGAGTTGCTTAATTGATTGAAAAAGGAATCTCTGGAGATCGTATAATACGATAATAGAAACACGGAAGATGGAAAGGAGGGGAGGGACACTTGAGGGGAATTCTATTCTAGACAGCGAAGATCAGTGAATTGAGACGAATTCGTGAAGGGGAGACTTGACAGGCTCTTAGAACAACATGTCGAGTTCCCATGAAGGGGTAGAGAGGGGAGGAGGAGGGGGAGAGGAGGGGGAGAGGAGGGGAAGAGAGAGATTGGAATGAAGAAAGGTTATGGGAAGAATGAACTTTGCAGTGGAATACGTGTGAGGACAATCCAGTTCATGTGCTACTCATGGGGTAAGTCAAGAGAAGAAGAAGGGAAGGAGAAGAGAGGGAATTCAGATATGGATTCCTCTTCCTCTTCTGTCTTGCAATGATAGGCAACTGTCTCAATCTCTTCATATACAACTCAGATCATATTCGGTGAGTGGGAGGAAGGGAGTCGACTCTCTAATCAACCCTCATTCCAGATACTATCTTGCTATTCGGATGCTGTGCACTCGACTCGTGAGTATCTTCCACTCCTTCATCGTCCATCATCATAATTCATTCCCATTTCAGCTGATGAACAACTTCACGATGCTTTCTCTTCTTCCGACTGCACTTCGAACCATTCAGGTATCAATTTCATCCTTTAGACTTCTACTGATCACAAATGGGGTCTCTTCAACCTACTCATTTTCTCTGTTCTCTTTCGTTCTAAACATCTTCCCATGTGCTTCTAATAATGGTCTTTTTCCTTCTCTTTCGTGACAGAATTCTCTCCTTTCTCACTAATTGCTGCCTGGACACAAAACCTTCCTTTGTCCTCTCCAAGTTCATCATAATAGTCACTTCGAGGAAGATAAGAGAGACGTTGAAAGAGAAATGATCAGTTAGACGAAGCATTTCCGAGATTGAGATGATGCTCACTAACCACTTCCTGAAAAGAGATCCTATGAGTACATCTCTCTCTTCCTTCCAGGTATGGGAATCTCATTCTCCATTGGATATGGTCTATTGGACTCTCTGGCCATATGCTACCTTCGCTGGGAATCTATTCGGCTTCTGTGCAATGTGGTCAGTTCGCTCCCTCTAAATGAGATTGAGTCGAGTCCTTTTCTTATTCCATCTCTGATTGTCATCCATTGTACAGTGAACGGAGTACCCTTCCCTTCGAGGAAAGAAGAGGTCTGTCTCCTTTCAGGTTGACAGTTCTCATGATTGGGGAATGCTATCTCCATATCTTCGTCCCTGCACGATCCAAAGCATTCTGCACTCCTGTCAATCTACGGAAGTGCTATCTCATCATGTTCATTGCTGGTCAGTCGCCCCCCCCCCTCTCCTCATCCCTCTCCCTCTCTCAGGTGCCATTCTCACTCTGATCTATCCGATCAATCGAACGGCGACTCTCGTGAAGGATGCATGCGATAGAGACACCATCATCATTCAACAGACATACAATAGTCAGTTTAGAGGGAGGGAATTCCTAGAGTGGAGTCTCTAATTGGTGGAAGATGACACTCGTGTGTAGATTCGTGTCAGCGTGCAATCTCGTAGTCAACATCTCCTAAACGTCGTCCAGTACTTTTCTTAGCTTTCTCCATTCTGCATTGCCATCTCCACGCGCTCTCTCCAACCATACATTACTAATAGACACAGTCTGTAAACGATAGAAGGAAGGGGGAGTCATCCATGGTGGATCATGCGGAGGAATGGCTACAGGGGACAGACTGAGGGTTGAAGATGATGACTGAAATTGAGATTCATGGGAAACATACTTTCGAAAACACATGGAATGAAAGATCTATAAACGAAATGATCATTGCAGCGAGTCTATTCAATCTGTGGGAGAGAGTGAATACAATGGCGAATGCTCTCATCTCCCTCGGTCTCCCTCTCCTCCTTCTCGTCTTCATGACCATCTCCATCTTCTGGAAGATGCAGTGGAAAGCGAATGAAGACACGAAGAACCATTTCAGGTTTGGATCCGATCTCTGATTTGGGGTGATGAGGACTGATCACTCAAGGGAATTTGTTGAGTTATCACCGGAAGTGTAGAGAGAGAGAGAGAAGAGAAAGGACAACGATTGAGATTTCTCTAGAGAATGAACAAATGATGATGATGAAAAAGGACTGAATAGAAGACGAAAACAATATGATGGTGATAGAAGAAGAGAAGAAGGAGAAGAACTTGTGATGTCTCGAGGGGATTATCGACCGATGGAGAATAATGAGAAGATGAGAGAGAGAGGACTATGTTATGAGAAGAGAAAAGGAGATTATGAGGGCTATTCCTTGATTAGGGCGAATGAATGAATGGAAGGAATGAGTAATGCAGAAGGGAAGGAATACTCATCAGAAGAAAAGAGAGCTCATTTCAGTACGGAGAAGAGATCCGTGACTCGATTGACTCTGATTACGACTGGATTGCAGGTGAGAAGAAGGAGGGGATGAGGGGAGGAGGAGAGGAGAGGGAAGGATGGTTAGATGAACAGATTTGAAAGTTAGAGAATAACGAAGAATCGGATAGTTTGTGTACGTCATTTAGTGAGATCTTGGAAAAGCCGGGAAAATGAAATATGATCCATTCAGTTGCTCGATTCGCCAACAATCATCGAGTTTCTTTATGCTGCGATGAGAGGACCTGGAGGTGAGAGAAGAGAGGGAGAGAGGGGGGGGAGAGAAGGAGAAGGAGGAAGAGGGAATGATTACAGTGTCGAATGAGTGCAACTTCCATGCTGTGGCTCTCTTCCTTGGACTGTGCAATATGAGCATCTCTTTCTACTCTTATCTTCTATTCTCTCCACGATTCAGAGAAATGTTCATCGTGTAAGATCATTCCTCATTGAAGCCATCTGATCGTCAATCAATCCATCCTTGATTCCTGTCCTTTCAGTCGTCTCAAGGATACTCTTGCCTGTATCTTCCCTTGTTGTGCATCGGGACTCGCTCAGACGAAGAGAAGGTCAGTCTACCCCCCCCCCTTCCCTCCTCTTCCCTCCTCCTCCTCTCCCCCATTCATCCCACTCTTCCAGATATCCCGTCAATTCTCGATCAACGGGAGTAACTCGTCTACTCACTCCGTCTCCCTCTGGATACTGTACTAGCAGACCGAGTATTGTGCAGGGTGAGTCATCAGAGATCTTACTGTATCCTTCATCATCTGATTCAGTAGCATCTCATACCATCGTGGAGGAGGACAAACTGACAGCAAACAACAACAGAGAAGATGCTTTCGTCTGATTGTCTCTTATTTCACCCATTCATCATCGTATTCCCCATATTCTTTCTATTCCTATGAATCAACTAAGCATTCTGAGATAACTTAACATAACCCTATTTCCATGTAGAAACAAGGCAACGAGTGTAAACTCCCAGATGTGTATTTCCCCATTCTTTTTTATTGCGAGTCCCCGTTCAAACATTTTCCCTTGATCTCACTAATTTTCGATCTCATTCGTCCTCCTTGTGATTCTTCCCAACACATCGGCTCAACTTTGTACTGCGATTTGAATTATTGTCCGCATTACTTGTAAAGCATTCATCTCAACTGATACTTCCAGTGACAGAAACAAGTAAAATACATTGAAATGAAGTATGTTCTACAGAGAGAAAGACTACGTCGTATATCCGATTATTGAGAGTATCAAGGCAAGGCGGATAAGTGCTATAGAATGGGTTAATACTTGGAAGTAAATGCAAGCATTTGTACAAACAAATAAATAGTTGCAATCTAAGTAGTAGGATGGGTATACAATTCTACAATCTGCTCGATTCTCCCTTCCTTCACTCCGGCAATTCCTCTACTGTGAGATTCCCTTTGAGAATGGGAGCAGGTACACACAGTCGATGGTTGTATCTGGAAGGGGAAGAATCATCTCCCTCTCTCTCTCCCCTTCGAGTACTCACCCCTTCTGGATGGTATGGTAGAGTAGAGGGGCGATGGGAGAGGGAGAGACGAGATCAGTGCATGGATGCACGAAGCGACGATGAGAAGGAAGGAGGGAGAGACTGCAAGGAAGATGATGGAGGGAGGGGGGAGGGAGGGGGGGGGGGTCGTACCGTGCTCTCGCTTCCTTGCTTATTTCTCCGTATTTCTCATGCGTGATTCGACCTCGAGGAGGATTATTCCTGAAGTCGGCAATTACTGATTGTGAGAGAGAGAGAGAGAGAGAGAGAGAGAGAGAGGGTGATAACAACCTCGTAGATGGGATTAATTACAAGGTGGATGATTACATACTGCTTCTCTCTCTCTCTCTTGTCCGTGATCTACCTCCTCCCCTCCATCACTCCCCCTCCTACTCACTTTCCTCTCTCCAATTCGAATGAGATTTTTCCAGGAGTGGCAAGAATGTCCTTCAATATCTTCGTGAATGTGGGATGAGGATGGAGGAAACAAGTCGAATTGTATAGACCAACCACCAGCATCTGAGAGGAGAACGATGAAGAAGAGGAATAGCCAAGAGATTGTAAGACTTACATGCGGTTTATCAGCCAAATCCTCAGGAAGGGCGTATAGACATTCCCTATGTGTGATCAGCGTACTTCCGTAGTCCATTAGAAGTACCTGCACGAGGTCATTCCTATCAGACATTAGCTTCACTAATAGCACCAGTAAATTTCATTCAATCTCTTCCATTACTCACCCTGCACTGTCCTCCCTCCATCACTTCCTCCACTATCGCTCGTCGTCCATGGGAGAGACACTGTAGATGAGACTCATCGTCGGATCGTGAGGGCGACGGATGGGAAACGTCGTCTCCGACCTCACCACGTACCGTAACTACACACGAAGTTCCCGGTTGGAACCACGAGAGTGGCAGTTTCGGAAGAGTGGGAAGCTGAGAGAAAGAGATAGTTGATGGGAACGAGGACAGTGCCCTCTCCACTTCCACTCACTCTCTTCTGCAGTTTCTTCTCGCATTCATCTCTATTCGTCAATTGATCCTTCGTATGGAGAGAGATCATTCTCGAACTCTCAACGTGTCCCGCAACGAATTCATTGTCGAAGATACGGTAGATCTGTAATGAATGAAATTGTATGAAAGGAGAAACACTTGCATATTTTAACCAAAATAATCTATCCCTACCCTATCAGCCCTTTCGACTTCTCTCGCGAATTTCTCCTTGGGAATCTCTTTTTCCTCTTCATCGTAGTCTGAGAAATCATCGTCGTCGAAATCTGATTCCTCGTTGTCCTCAAAATAAGAAATTACAGATGTGATCAATACATACATCAAGAATTAGTCAAGTTACAATATGCGGCAGAGTGGGATGGTATGGATATCCCATCCTCTCTACTCCCTCACTCCCTCACCATTCTCCTCAGATGCTCTTCGAATCTTCTCTGCTTCGCGATCTCGTGTCCAATTGACTCCTGTGGACGATAGAATGGAGAGCCCAGATTCTCTCCCTTCAATCGAAGGAATTATCGTCTTGGCTTCATTCTCATTCTCACCACAACAGTTGGATGGTACAGATTGACGTGGAATGGTTCAGTAGTAGAGGCAAGTTCGACCCTCACGCAGTTACCGTATGAAGAGAGCATGTGCTGAGCAGATGTCATGCTTATTTCGCATTTATTTTTAAAAATCAAGTACAGACAGATCCCAAACTCATAACAAATATAGAAACATGCGAATTCAATAACCTGGAAGAGGTTGATCTTGTGCATCTCGAGATCATTACTGAACACCCCTGAGATTATGAATTACGCTCCCATCTACAGTATTCGTATCGTACCTTTCAGTTTGCACTTCATAGCGAGAGGAGGCAATTTACCCAATCTTCTGAAGAGAGGACGAAGAGCCGCCAGGGGCAGGATCACATCCGTGCCTGTGAAGACAAGGATTATGGGAGAACAGGATAAGAGGCCGATCAATTGAGGATCCCATTTTATCTTGAATTCCTCTTTTATACCGTTGGCGAAAGAGATACAATAAGATAGTTCACCCTTATCGACGAGTCGTACGAAAGTAGTGGTAGGATTAGTGAATTGGAGTACTTTCCCGCGCACCCAGATTGTGCCATCTGAGAAGAGATAGAAGGAGGGATGGGGAAGGGAATGGCATACCTCGTCCATCGTTTACACATGCAGCACATGGAACTCCTTCGAAGATCTGTAACAGTTATTTTTATTGAAGTACAAAAAATATTTATAGATAACCTCATCCGATTTGAAGAGAGGAGTCTCGAATTCGTACGCTTCTTGCAAGTCTCTCTCAAGTGACAATCGATTCCTTTGGAGGTATTTCGGCTGAATGTGAAGCTCAGAAAACGTTTGAGTGATCGACTTACTTGCACACAGAAGTCAAGTGGAGAATAACAATGAGTAGTGACTGCATAGAAGAGAGGAATTGAAGCTGTGGATTGACCCGAGGGAGCTAGATCAGCATATTCATCATAGGAGGAGTTCTGAACAAGTGATAACTATTATAAGTACGAATACCGTAAAACCTCGGCAGTTGCCACAGTTTGATGGTGGAATTGAATGGATGAGCTAATATCGGGATATCTCCAACAGAAGGTTGGTTTCTCGTCTTGAAGACCTGAATTTAAATGCTTTATATACTGAAATATCAATAGAGATCAAGACATTTATGCGTTGAGGTGAAGAAGTACAATCAGATCATCGACTTACGTCTCACATGCCAATCGCTGCCGCCTGGAACTTCCACTAAATCCCAACAGTCCGAATATTCAATCTGTAAAGATGGTCTAATGAGCAAAAAACAATAATAACAATTAATCTACCTGTTTTTTGGCAATAAACGAAGGAGCGTTCCAGTCTCCGGTGCTCCAATCAACCGACTCCATAGCTTGCGCATGTGGAGAATGACTCGGCCAATCCTTCACCATTCGACCTAGCAATTACCACGACACAATTTATGCGAATATGCTAAATAATAAGGCAAGGCGATCAAAACAAACAGGCAGTCAAAGCGGTGGGCGGAGCAAGGGCGAGTAAAGTTGTGTGCGCTTGCAAAGTGGAAAGTGCGCGCCGGTCCCGGCCGGTGCGACTACAGTTTGCACTTGGAATTGCATGATTTCTCTCCCATTTTCATGTAATTACTCGTTTTGAAATTCTGAAATGATGCCGGGAAGATAACTGTCTCTTGATCCGTTTCGATGGAAACATTTGGTACCGTGATCTGTAGTGATGTATCCGGTTTAATGATCGATATATGTCTCACTAATTAGATCAGTCTACTTCTTTCTTGTTGTATTCTCGCCGGGTGCGTAGTTTTGCTTCTCTCTTGATATGGCGTATCTATCGATCATCTACTTGATCAAATAGGGTGAAAGTCTTTTATCTATGGAGGGGCGTATGTCTCTTTCTCCCCTTCCTTTCACAGAGTGGGGAACACTAACCCCACAGCCTTTTCTCCCCTACCGGCTACTTTCTCTACCTCTCTTCCATCTCTTCCATCCCACTTCTCGTTCCTTTGCCTCTCTCATCTCTATGATTCGCTCCCTTCGTATTCTCTCAATATCCAGATCACTCAATTGTTTTGAGTGATCGTAGATCTCACCATGTTCTCGGACTACTATGCACTTTCTTCGTTGTCTCTTCCAATCCAATTCCATCCTGTCCTTTTTTTTGTGTCACACCCATCTCATATCCTGATCCATCTTCCTCTCTCTCTCACCGTTACGAAATCAATTCGTTGCTTGTTTTCGTCCTATTTTATGCTGATAGCTTGTTAACTTTTCATCTTTGTTTCTGTCTCGTAACAACCAATCGATAAGCAGGGCATGAAACGGCTGAAACGACGAATCTCTGCCGCTTTCAAGGGTAATTCCTCCCCCAATGGAGGCTCAGACATCCCAGGTACGTCAATCTTTCATCCCTATCTGCAATCTAAGAATAAGTTCAGGTGATATTCGTCATCAGGCAACATTGATCTCAGTTCCCTATAGGAATTGGAGTCTTTCTGATTCGATGTCTCAATTGGCAGATAGGTCAGTTTCACTAATCGTTCTTCCTTTTATAATTACTCTTGTGCAATCTTCTCTAATAGGTCTCGTGCACTTTATTCGCGCTTTTCTAGTTGTTCCTCTATCTCGTTCGACCCCCTCTCCCCTTCGTTGTAAACTACAGATTCCTTTCCTTCTTCCGTAATTGATAAGAAAGGGAATGCGTGTACTTCCTTCCCTTATCAGATGATCATAAAACGAAATGCCTTCCGATCTCACGCTTTGGTAAAGGGTGAGTCCTCAACTTCGGATCTAACTCCTAAAGAGGTTCCGTCAGCATTCTCACTAGTGATTCATTCCGATCCAACTCTTTTATGACTGATTCCATCGTGCGAGTGTTCAACTCTCTGATATGTGTAAACACAATCTGTTTTCATCGGGATTCTACTTGACGTCTGCAGTCGCAGAATTAAGAGGTTCATGCACATGTTGTTGTATCCTGCATGCTCTACGCAACTGACATAAAACAGCTTCACTTTAGTTGGAGGGAAGAATCTGAGGAAGCAAAGGATCCATTCGTTGCTCCCGCAATTAATCTTATGGTAGTCAAGTCATTCAAAAGCGCAGTCATTTTTCTATTGCTGGGAGCCGCAGTCCTCTTCAACTACCCCCCCCCCCCCCTCCACTCTTTGTTCTTCACGCGAGTTCAACGACTTCCCATCCATTTAGAATAGTCTTGTCTTGTTCGACTTCTCAATTGGTTGTTCCCTCCATTATCGATAGTCTTTGTCACTGTAACTGCTTAGTTCTCATCGTATCTCTCTCCTTCTCTCTCTCCTTCTCTTTTCTGCTTATCTCTTCACTCTTTCCTTCGTTCTCTCTCACTTCTTGCAGTAATGCTTGATGAGAGGGTGAAGGTTCTCTCAACTTTCTGTTCCATAACCTCATCTCCCATCTCTCTTCTCTCTTATCATTTCCGTTGTTCTCTCGTCTGTCTATCATTCTATAACAGTCTATCTCTCACTAGTGGGAGAGGGAGGGGGAGGAAGGGAGTTCTCTCTTCTGATTTCCCGTTCGCCCATTCCATTCTCCATTCCCTCTCCAACTTCTTCCTTCCATTGTTTGAACATGTGTCAGAGAGAAACGAACGATTCGAAGGAAAGGAAGGGACTGGAAGGGCACATGATCATGCATCTATTGAAGGGATTTGAGGGGATCGAGAATACGGTATTCTGGTAGGTCATGGAGGTGATGGAGAAGATGGAGAACAATGCGGGAGATTGAGTAGTGAAAGAGTGATTTATGAATAGAGGAGAGGAGAGAGAGACCTTAGGGGGAAACTGAAGATTAGAGAAGGAGAGAGACCAACCTGTTTGAGTTGTGGGCAGAGGGGGGCAGAGGGTGGAAGAATGCAGCAATGATGATTGATTTTAGAGGGAGAGAGAGGGAATGGAGGGATCGAGTCGATCAGATGGAAGATGAAGTAGGAATGAGGGATCCTAATACGGAGATCTGTCCTTTGGCTATATTTCCATTCTCAGCTGCACGAACTTCTGCGATTAGTGTAACTGGTGTGATTGATTAGGGTAACAACATTACAAGAGTAGCAAGGGGCTGCAATTCTGATTGCAAGGAGTAA
>LS504175.1:186415-230736 GCA_900490845.1 Pristionchus japonicus | reverse complement strand
TAATTTTTCACGGTAGATCAAGAGCGAAGCGTGGGTTAAAAACTAATTATGGCATGATTGATTAGACTTGGTAGTCTCGAACCCAATCAATCTAATACATTCAATCTGTTCACTAGGTTTCATGGACTCAGTTAAGCCCAAATTGGTTTCATAAAATCAATTAAACCAAACAGATTTCATGAAATCAGTTGACCCAAATAGGTTTCATGAAATGATGTAAGCCAAAATCAATCATGCATGATTTATCTCATTACGATGACTATGTAAGCCCTTAGATCATAGCTGAGAGACGAGATCTACCATGATTTCATCCTACCCTGGCTACACTTCCCACCAATATTATGTGGGTGCACTCTACAGTACTAATCCTCTCTCCTACCGTATCTCATCCTTTTTCTTACCGTATTCTTCAGACGATCTCTCCTTCCGTCCATCAGGATCTCGATCAACTCATTCAATCGTCAACGAACGAATCTTCAGTGATGATGATGGAAGGAGGAAGTCCTCCCATGGGAAGATACGGAGGTATCCACTCAACCACCGTATCCCTCTTCTACCCTCTCCTGATCCAGGCTCGACTCCTCGAGTGAAACGCCGCGTTCGCACAACGTTCTCTCCCACTCAACTTCGTATTCTGGAGGATACATTCACACAGACTCCCTATCCAGGTAGGAGAGGGGAGAGGGGAGGGAAGGGAAGGGAGGAGAAGAACTCTCTTGATTGATCCCTTCCATATTCAGATATCAATCAACGTGAGCTGGTCGCCTCTCAGTGCTGCATCACAGAGGCAAGAGTCCAGGTGTGTATCTCTCCTCCTCTTTGACGATGGGAATCTTAATCAATGATTGAAGTATTGAGAACACTCCAACACTTTTCGCAATTTTTTGCCGTTTTTTTAGAGAAATTAATTTATCTTTCTTGTTTGCATTATCACACCTCTTCCAGGTGTGGTTCCAGAATCGGCGAGCGAGATCGAGACGATCGGGAAACACGTGCTCACTTGTGCGTCGATCTCCTGATGGAATTGGAGCGTCTCCTCCGAAGAGATTCCATCCCACCTCTCTCTATCCATCCACTCCTTCCATCCCTCCTCACTACTACAATCCTCATCCTAACAATCTCTATCTCCCTCATTCTACTGTTCATCAGCAGCAACATCCTCAGTCAGTGATGGATACGGCTATACCGTATTCAGTCATGTCCACTCCAATCAATAACCGTCTCCCCTCTCCTACTTCTGACTCTCCTGGTTCCCCTCAACTTGATATCAAGAATGTCAATCAGTTCAACCAATCCCCTCCTAACTAAATATCCTTCCCATTGATCTTTAATAAATCATGTATTTTTTTATCAGAATATCCTAATATTAAATATTATCACATTCCCTTCACCAAATTGTGCCTTTTCTATCCCGATGAGCTCACTTATCGTTTCATAGCAAATTGTCTTAGATCCCAATGACCTGAATCATAATTCAATGTCAAATAGTCCCAGACTGTGTCTTTCCTGTCCCAATATCTCTTATTATATGTTAAATTGTCTCAGACTACGGTAATCTGTACTCTCTCTCATTCCCTCAATGTCCCCGTTTTATCCAGTAGAAACTCGCTCATCTCGTGTAGTTTCAATCGTAGTGTAGTGTAGTCGCTACAGATAGTTTTAAACATCCCTGTATTTCTCATATTGTGTACGATAAGTGTATTTTGATGGGCATGACTTTATCCACCTTCACATTGACAACAGACAACAACGGTAGACAACAAAGAGAGATTGTCAATTGCAGAATATTACTACGATTGAGAATCCAACTGGCAACAATTCAGTCAACAAATAAAAACGAATTCCAAAGAGGAACAAGGCAGTTTTCATAGATTTCTCGTCTGTTGCTTCCTCATATTACTCATGGCGGTTCGACTGACGAAAGGAACGTAGAGATCAGTGATGACTCCTCTCTTCGGCTCACTCTCTTCTCCTGTACCCAAGACGTATGGCTTGTGAGCATGAGACTGAATGAGAGAGTGGAAGATCATTGAGGAAAGCGAGATACAGTACCTGTGATTGAATGATGGGAAGAGGAAGGGGAACTCCCTGTAGAGTAGCCAGACTGTCCACCTGCAATCACTCCCTCCTCCTCTTCTCTCCTCCTCCCTTCCTTCTATTCTCCCTCACCTCATTCATCTGCTCTATCGAAAGTGGAGAAATCACGAACAATCGTCGCTTCTCCATATCAGCCCCACGGATCTGTAATCCATTATTATACTGCCAATTCGCAAGTCAATCAATTATTGAGCAACGCACAATACCGTAACCCAAAACTCGAGTAGGCGGTGTCGAGGGAGTGCTGAGAACCAGCCAAGGCAATTCAGAACTGCCGAGCATTCGACGACGAGTCTGCGATTATCGATTAGATCCTCCATTCTACCGGATCTTGTGTCTATAGTAATGAGCTGACCGCCTTATTCAGTTTGCAATCTCCGATGGAACAGAGAGCGACAATGGAGAGATTGAGAGCAGAGAAGACTGCTTTGTCAGGAAGAGAACGATGACCAGGAGGGAGGATTATGCAGACGGAGCTGAGAAGAGAAGGGGGGGGGGAGAGGGGAGGGGAAGGGGGAGTACCTGAAGTCAATCTGGAAGGGAACAGCTTCCACCATTGCAGAGAGAGATGGACGAGATTCAGGAAGACACTAAATGAAGAGATGAGTATGAAGGATGAATGGGGAAGAGATGCCTTCGCGAAGTAAGAGATTGTTGCCAGTTCACGGAGATTAGCAGCTGATAGAGGTGATCTAAACAGAGAGAGAGAGAGAGAGAGAGTCACTCATTGGATGGATGAGATAGAGTACTTACTCTCCTCGACTGTAATTGGGTCTCCATCCAATAGTCACTTGATAGAGATTGGAAGCGAGAGAGAGAGGCAAGTGATACATTGGAGAGGGATTATCGTGTGAACCAGAGAGACGGAGGACATATCGAGGATAGATCTTCTGAAGGGAAGAAAGGGAGGGAGGGATAGAGAAGGGAGTGGATACACTCACTTGACAGACATGATCGAGCACATCTCGACCGAATCCATCCACCCATCCCATTGTATTGATTACGAGAGTCGAATTAGGAGGAGATATCTCCAGATATCGATCGTAGAGTGCATCCACTGCTGTGAGATATCTGAAGAGAGAGAGAGAGGGAAGTGAATGGAGAGTAGATTGGAAGGAGATCAAACTGACCGCTTCTCATCATCTTCTTTCACTGTTATATTCCCTACGAAGTACGCATTCTCAAAGAACACTTGCTGATGATTGAATGGGAGATCTAAATAGCAATACTCATGAGTCTCCCCTCCTTCTTCCTTCTTACCCAGAATAGGTTTGGTCACTTTTGTACACGATATAATCCCGGGTGGAGTGAACTCGCTCTGTCCAATATCCAGATCCATATAGTAGATAGACCGTCCCTTTCCATCCCTAGATCCTTCCATTATTCATAAAACGTTTGAGGGTAACACTCACCATAAGTAATTAACGAGTTTTCTCGAGAAAGTCGACTTGCCAGCACCCTTACTTCCAGTGAGAAGAACAGAGAGACGATCGGGGCCTGATAGAGATATTATTATGGGAGAGGAAGAATCGTTGTTAGACTGACCATTATATTTGAGGAGATCGTCAATCATGTTGTCAATCCTCCTTATACTTTCTTCACTGTATGACTGAGGGACGAATGTATCGGGCTAGAAATCAAGAGAGGAGAACTACAATTGGAATGGTATTTATACCAATAGAAGATTGAAGAAGGAAGCAGTGAAATGAGAAGAATATCGAATATTTCCAGAGTGGACTGGAGCGAGGAATCTCTGCAATTTGATTGATAGAAGATGATTAACCTCCATTTTACAGAATACCTCATGAAGTGAATAGGCGATTCGAGCCTCTACTGTAGGCATCTGTAACCATTCGTCTCGAATACAAATCTAGTTGGTGAGATTACCTTGGACACTTGTAAAATGGCATATGCTTTATCTCCCGATCTCGTGATGTAATTGATGATCTCATCAGTTGAAGGTGATAACTAAAATAAAGAATCAAACGTCGACCTTTCCCATTCTACTCATACCCCTTTCAACCTCCATCGAATTCGATGATCTTTTAGAGTAGTTGGGAGAGAGTGATCAATGACTACATAAATCTGGAAGAGAATACATTCATCTCTATTTGTATATACCCGCATCCCGTATCAATAATCGAATTCTCACCGGTCGTCCATTCTTAAATGGAGCACACACATTGTACCATAATTTTTCATCAGTCTTGTCATATTCCTTCACAATTCCACCATCTATCTGAATAAGTGAGCCGAAATAATCAATTAACGACGACATCTACTCACCCTAACAGTCCCCACTACAGCTTTGACTAAGACATTTCCATAGAGTCCTCTGATCTCAGCTCCTTTGATTACTAATAGATACTCGTGGGGTTCACTTCCTCTGAACACACCCGGCAGAGTTTGACTGCAATCCAAGATCAAGGTTAACTCGATCAATGTGATATCCAAACCTGGCATCTGCAATGTCTTTCCTTCTCTTTGTTGGCGACGGCATCTTCCAATCTGTTGAACACCTTCTCCACTTCTGCAGGAATGAATATTTCGCAGGAAGCTAGTCTCTGGAATATATGCAGATTTAATTTAACAAGCGAAGGTCAACAAAATACACGAGTTTGTTGTAAAATATACAGAAGGGAGCAAAGAAAGAAAACGTGAAGATCAGAGAAGGTTTTTTGCTGATAGTTACCGTATCGATCTTTGTCCGATATTGTACAGTATGCATAACTGTTCCTATAGTTGACAATCGATTGACAAGGAAATAAACGTTTTATTACAATTTGAAAACATGCATTTAGCATTATGTACAAGACAATTGAAAAAAATATGTTAGTCAGCTTATAAGTTGTCAATCTTTAGGTCATCCACAATTTCATTGAAGGTAGGTCTCTTGTTCATATCAGTGCGAGAACATTTCATTCCCGTCGACCACAAAGTCCAGAATGTATCTAAAACGGAGATATTTACTATCAGCGTCTTCTGAACTATTTAATATATCTCACCAATATCCTCTCCAGGTGTCCTCTTATCCTTCATTTCATCCCACATTTTCTTCTTCATTCTCTTCTCAATTCCATCTTTATCTCCTCCCATTTGACTTCTTGTCTTCTCTTCCAAATCCGATGCATAATCAACGAGTTGAGCGGGTCGACGGCTGTCCAAATATGCACGCAGACCTCAATTTTGCTAAATTTTGAGAGCTACAAAAAAAGTTGTGAATAATGTTAAGAAAATCAGTTGAACTTAGCAAACATTCACTGAGAGACAGCATCTCCCTTTTCAAACGAAAAATGCGTAGATACCAGAGGCCATCTCCAATAGGACGACTCCGAATGCATAGACATCCAATTTAGTAGTGAGAAACTTGGAGGAGATGAATTCAGGAGGAAGATAAGCGAGTGTTCCTGAGATAATACCGGATAGAGATCTACATGTCAAAAAAACAAAGACTAGTAGGGTTCTCTTGTTGGAATAATTAGCCTATTGGAATTCCATTCCATCTCCCTCATTTCCGTGGAATCGCTCGCACTCGAGCGGCTCGCTATTGGAATTCCACTCCAAATGGAATTCCACTAGGGAGATGAAATTACATTTTGATCCAAGCCGTTCAATCCGCCCGGTCACTCGGAAAATGAGGCAAATGGAATTCCAATAACTAATGGAATTCCATTCACCGCAAAGGGGAGGGGGAATGGAACGAATGGAATTGCGTCACTCCGTTGTTCTCGTTATTGGAATTCCGGAATTGATTCCAACAAGAGAACCCTAAAGACTACTCTAAATAGTTGTCATACAAAACAATCTAACCTTTGATATGGGACGCAATAAATACTGCTTTATCATCCATATCTGTCTCCACCTGAATATTCCTGATATCACAAGATAATAAAAAAATAATTGTTTAGGGATAGAAACTGACTGCTCCTTCTCTGCTCAATCCGAAATCACCCAGTTTTGGTTCAAGATGCCTGGAATTAACAATTGAAAATAAACAAACAAAGAATTATCGTCCTTTAATCTCTTCTAAAGGTAAGTTTACTTGTCGAGAAGAATATTGGCAGTCTTGACATCTCCATGAATGAGTGGCCGCCCCGAGATTGTGTGAAGAAAATGGAGGGCCATGGCTGAGATTATTGTATCAAGTGTTGTTCGGTATTGTCTAAAATTAAATAACTGACCGGATCCCTTAGCTATGACTGCCTTCTGTTTCCACGACAATGGATTCGCTCCTTTCTAAATAGAATCATGAATCAGAAAGTGGGAAAGTGTAGCCAACCCTGCATTGAAGTCGGTCATCGAGTGATCCATTGGCCATGAATTGATAGACTAGAAGGGGTTCAGGCCCATCCAGAGAATATCCATACACAGGAAGGATATTGTCGTGTCTAAGATAAATCACATAATAAGCAAGTATGGAATACCGGACCATTTTACCCGAAGAATATCTAACCTGAACATAGCAAGTGTATTCAATTCCTGCAGACTTTGCTTCACTTTCTCTGCTTCTTCCTTCAGTGAATCCACATTTCCACGTTTCTTTGAACTGACCGAGAGCCGCTTCACTGCTACCTCAATTAATACTATTGCAGCACGCGAAGAAGTATTAGATGCAGATGATAAGGTATGCAGATGTACTAACTTCAGTCTGTTTCCACTCTCCTCGGTAGACGATACCATATCCACCCCTACCGATCACATTTTTGGAATCAAAATCATCAGTTGCAGCCTGAATGCAATTTACAGATTTCTCCGTTACGTATATCAATACCAATAAAATGAATGAAAAGATCATTGAAACCGGACCTTTAATTCAGCATACGTAACTTTAGGAGTGTTCATCATTCCAGCAAACATGGAGGCGTCGTCTCTTGTTACTCTGAAGATAAATCTACGTTATCTTGTTTAGGAAAGCAAGTATCTAGAGCATCTAGAGTGAACATATTGGTACACATTAACTCACTTTCCTTGAGCAATGGAAGGATTTGTTGAAGCCGTAATGGTTGATCCTGGAAGGGTGATATCACTACCGTAATATATAGACTACTCAAATACCTCCTCCAACTCTGGAAGTGGGTGGTTGAATGTGACCTCGTGCAGATGAAGGAGCATGTGAAGAGCCAGCCGTTGCAAGAATGGAAGACTGCAGTCAAACCATCTCCCACATCTTTAATCTCTTCCCACCTGTGGTCTAATGTGGACATCGGCTCTTCTGGGAGTGTTCACTGTGCAGTATTCTTCGAGGAAGTGAAATTTAGGGTCAACTGATAATGGAAAAAAAATTGCGCATGAATATAAGGAGGGGTGTAAGCACGAATCTCACAGTTGAAGTTTCTATAATTGAAAGACACTCTCTTAATTTCACACACTCTCTCGCTGGTTGTTGACGGTAAAATAATTTAAGATTCTTCAACTGTAAGAAAACTTCTTATAATTGAAGGAGCTTCAATTTAAGAAGACCATTAAAGAATTAAGAGAGTTAAGAGAGAAACTTCAACTGTAAGACTCGTGCGTACAGTGAAAGTAGTTCATGGGAACGAACCAACGTATTCACCCTCCTTATATACTCACCTTCGTTCCTCATCAGCTGCATACATCGAACGAGTCGACACATGGCGAAAAGGTTATACAGATCAACAACGCAATAACCCTAGAAATGGATCGTACAAACGGCAATTTATCGGTATACCAACCTTGCTCGCCCAAATCCGTAGCAAGAATGCCGATGGACTTCCTTGCTCACTACGTCTCCGACAGCCTTCCACATCAATTGGTTCAATTCCTGGCATCATATCAGCTGAATTAAGATTTTGTTTAACGAGTCAAACCTTAAACACAAACCTATCTCGATCCACAGATCTCCCGTGTCGAGAATCTTGGACAGTGATACCATCAGATCCGCGTTCAACTGGAATATGATTCATTGAGTTATTCTTTATTACCAATCTCGATATCGAGGCCTAATAAGTTAATGTGAACATCATTTATACAATTCTTAAATTGAAATACAATGAAACCAGCCTCATGAATAAGTGGAGAATCCAATCGCAATTTTTCTAATTCTGCAGCCAACGCCTCTGCCATCTGAGAAGAATTGCATAAATATAGCGGATAATTACCAGAGAACATAGCCAATTATAAAATTGAACAAAAAACACTCAGATTTTAAAAGTTAGTTCGCAATTATTCAGCTGGTCTATAAATCGGCTAACTGTCCCGGTTTTAACATTAGTTTTGTTGCCTCGTCTGTATGTCCTCTTGTATTCACTCCGTAGATTTGTTTTCCAGGTGATAGGGATGGTAGCATCAGAAGGCGATGGAAGTAGTCTTCCTTCATCCTCCGATTCTTTGCTCAAACTGGTTGTTGCGCCTACAAATGGAAGCAGTCGAAGAAGTGTTTTCTCGGATCGTGCAACGGTTATTTAGTCAGTACTTTGGTCTTTTTTAAAGATGCGACCGTTCCAGACTGTTAGGAATAGTCTCAGAGAATTACCAGAAGACGATCGGTTAGCTGTAATGTCCGACCTTCTCGTGAGTTCACGTGATACTTATTATCATTTACAAATTCCTATTCAGAGAGATTGCAATATTGACAGTCTTGAGAAACTAGCTACTTTGATCGGACAAATGAGAGTTTCTCGGAATGAAATCATTTTCGACGGTTATGGCGATCCGTTCACTGTTCTTCCACATCCCATCATTCTCAAAGTCTTATCATTTCTCGATCCAGGCGAGTTATCTATTTTCTGAAATTTATTCGAAATCATCTACTAAGTTGAATAATTTCTCTTTCAGTGTCTCTCTGTCGTAGTATGCGAGTTAGTCGTCTGTGGTTGAGAGTTTCCACTGATTCCTCGCTTTGGAAAGCTCTCTGCAATCGATCAAAAGACTATCGAATGTGTAGCCTTGCAGCTGAGAAAGCACAAATTGCAAAATTCACTCACGTAGGTATTCGACTCACTCTGAGATGTGAAGGTGTTTCTCAGGATGGTACTGTTCGATGGCAAGAAGCCTTCGGAGAGCGATACCGACTGTGGAGTAACTGGCACTCAGGCAGGTCAGTATTGCACTTGTGTCCGTTGAACTTTGAAGTTGATGCAGATGCACTGTTCGAACGCTGTATGGCCACAGAGAAGGCGTTGTGTGTGTGCAATTCGAAGGAGATCGGGTTGTATCAGGTACTCTATTCTGTTTGCATCTAGCCATTTCAGTTCAATGAATAACATAAGATTAGACGTTCAAATCAGAGCAGTTCCATGTTTGTCAACAATCTAGGGAGCACAGACACAACGATTCGATGTTGGGATCTGAAGCAAGAAGATGGAACGGGACTACTGGAACACACTCTTCATGGACACTCCGAAACTGTGAGGTAGGCCATTCATCGCCCAGTCTATCATATATCATCTATCAGTCATGATATGCCAGTTATTATTACAGATTTTTTGTTTTCCATTGTCTGTATTTTTCGTCAATAACTAAAGTATTATTTCAGATGTCTTCATCTAGTGAAGAATCGGCTTGCATCTGGAAGCAATGATTTCACTATCAAGGTTTCTTCTGTTGCATTTTTCCTTCAATGTTCGATGGATGATGATAGGATGAATCGGATTGCAGATTTGGAATATGGAACGATCAGATGGATGGTCTTCCATTGGATGCAGAAGGACTATGATTGGACACACTAACTATGTTAGATGTCTTGAGGTAAGATTAATCGATTGTAGATAGTAATGGAATAATGATGATGATATAGTGAATATATTCAGATGGGAGAAGAGATGATGATCAGTGGTTCATACGATTCTTCTCTCAAATTGTGGTCCCTCGAGACAGGAGAATGTGTGAGAACACTCGTGTACGTTCTCTTTCTTTCTCTCTTTCCTTCTCTTTCTCATCCTTCTTCGAGATGGCTTGTCATCATGGGATTTACTAACGGCCTAGCATCAAATTCGCTTCTTCTCAATTTTCAGTATTCCCCCTTTCGACATTATATTGTGAAAGAGTCAATAACTTCGTATTTGCATCTCTCGTCATTGTAATGGAAGTAATTGCAGTGGCCACGCAGATTCCGTTCTCTGTGAACAGTATCGAGAGGAAGAGAATGTAGCAGTGAGTGGATCGAGTGATAAGTGTATCAAGACATGGGATACGAGAACGAACATGAATGTCATGAGCATACATCATGCACACGATTCCGCTGTGAGTTGGATTTTTTTATTGTTCCAACAACGATGGATTTGTGGAAAGTATATTGTATCTTAAGGTAACATGCATTCGAATGGACGATCAACGAATATTGAGTGGATCACTCGATCGAATGATCAAGATGTGGGATATCCGAACTGGAAGATTACTCAAGACTATTGATTGGAGGATGGCTGAAGGACACACCGGAGTTGTCAGATGTCTGCAGGTGAGAACTATTTGAGAGAAGAGTAGCTCCGTCCTTCTTTTCTCTTCCCTCTCCTTCTCTCCCTCTCTCTCTCTCTCAGGCCGATTCATGGCGAATCGTCTCATCAGCAGACGATCGAACAGTGAAAGTGTGGAATCTGGAGAGTGGAGAGAGACTGTGCACTTTGAGAGATCATCAGGATGGAGTCACTTGTGTACAATTCAACGATGAGAGAATTGTATCGGGGTCGTTCGATAGAACGGTCAAGGTATGGGATTTCAGTCTCTGTTGATACCCCACAATACCTAATATCCTTCTAATTAACAAAAATATTGCTAACTTATAAGGAAAAAAATATCAAAGAAATGCAAATAATTGAGAGCTTTAATCGTGATTCTATTATTTTCCCCATTACGGATATGTAACATCATATTTTTAACTTTTAACTTGACGTATTCTGTCACATATATGTATATAAAAGCAATATCTAGAATTGTCAATAGGGAGGGCCAAGCCGGAAAAGTTAAAATCAGAACCGTGAAAAGGACTGTGACAGGACGATTTTCCAATTGCTCGCGCGTTCCGTTTATTTTTTTAATTTATCGATTAATTTATGATCCCATACTCCGGTTTTCCGCTATTCGGGAAGTTTGAGCATATGTAATGACGTGAACGGCAAAGTATTTCTCTAGAATTTTGCCATGGAGGCTATTTTGACCTACACTCGAGTCGATCTGGTATACGGTAGTCAAAGAATACCCATATAACTAGCGATATTAGTTGCCATCCGCTACCAAAATCATCAATTATTGTGTCACATTATGCACTTCTCCACCAAATAGAGGAAAATAGTGCAAACTCACCGTGAGTTACTCACGTTGAAAATTTCAACAATTGACACACCGAACTGTAATGACCTAACGAACTGCACAATTTCACGCACCAACCTGGGTTTGGAATCGGACTGATTATTCGATTGAAATTAAATTTATTATAATTCTGTCGACGCTATCTTGATTCTGCATCGCAGATTATCTCGTGAAAGCATAAACCCGAATTTTAGGAGTGTTTTCAAGTTTTAAGTGGCCCTCCCTAAATTGTCAATATTCCAGTTTATCTTTACCTTGCCATACCATTTCCATTGATCGTTTGGGTTGTTTCGGATAAACTGATTGAAGTCTTTCTTTAATCTCCCTTCAGCTGATTGCGTTGAGCCGTTTGTATCGGCGTTTTATCTTTCGACTTATGGATGTTCTCCTAATTAAAGTTTTTGATGTAGGAATGAAGCGAAAGGAGAAGAACGCGCAAGCTGCGGCAGAGAAAGCAGAGAGGAAAGAGAGAAGAAAGAAGGAGCGAGAAGAGAGGGAACGGGAGGAGGAGGAGGAGGAGGGAGAAGAAGGAGAAGAGGTCGGGGATGCTGCTGGTGAGTCGAGAAGAGAGGAGAGGAATACTGTAGGCATGGGGGATGACATCATAGCGGACAAATTACATGAAGGAAAGATGAATAATGGTAAGGTAGATGAGAGAGAGACTAGTCATTATCAGGCAGTGGAGGGAGTACTGCTCCTTCTGATGTTGAAGCAGAAGAAGAGGAGATTCCATTCGAATTCCCCTGTCGATTGGCTATGTATGATTTCAATCAATGCGATCCCAAAAGATGTTCGGGAAGGAGACTCGCGAGGTGAGAGAAGTGAAGGATTGGAGAATCGTCTCAGGGATTCTGTAAACCCATAGAAAAGTTCCATCGAAATAATTCCTTACATTACAGATTCGGTATGCTATCAGAGGTGAAATTGGGTGCTCGCTTCCCCGGTTTGGTATTGTCACCGACTGGAGTTGCCACTCTTTCCCCTCGTGATACTCCCTTCGTAGAGGCCAATGGATTGGGAGTTGTCGATTGTAGTTGGAAGGAAGTTGAGAGAACGCCATTGCATAAGGTTTGCCAACCATTTCACTATGCATTTGGAATTTGTGTTGAAATAGGGTAAGATTGAATTAAGACTGTGCATGCCCGTGCCACTCGATCTACAGTATTCCGATCAGGTTCGTGCCCCCGAACACCGTCTCCTACCGTATCTCGTGGCTGCGAACTCAGTTAACTACGGTAGACCGTGCCATCTGAACTGTGCAGAGGCACTCGCTGCTGGATTGTACATTCTTGGATGGCCAGAGGCTGCTGAGGTAGGAGAGAGAGAGAGGAAGGGAGGAGGAGATCCATTACAGAAGTTAATGTCTCGATTCACCTGGGGACCACACTTCATCGAGTTGAACAGAGAGTTGTTGGACGCTTATGCGAAGTGTGGTTCGGCAGACGAGGTGAGAGAAGAGCTACTTGTTGTAAAGAGAAGTAGAATAGCCTTCTGATTAGCAACACCACTGTTTGAGGTGATCGCAACTCAGAAAGAGTATCTGGCTAAGATGGAAGAAGATGCAGAAAAGGAGAGAAATCGACCTATCGATCTACCTCCCTCTGAATCTGAAGAAGATGAAGAGGAGGAGGATTGACTACATCATTTTTCTTTCCATTCTTCTCTTCCTGTATCACCTTCTTCCTTTTATCTTCTCTCTTTTCATGATTACAGATTGTAGTTCTCTTCTTTTCCATCACTTCCCTCGCTTCTCGTATCCCCCCCCCTTACCAATCTTGTTATGCTTCTATCATTGATGTTTCTGTTTGTTTCACTCATTCGAGTAATAATTCGTTGTTGTTATTTTCGAGGGATAATCCATTGGTAGATCAACATCTTTTCTCTCGCATGGGAAGAAGGTTTAATCTTCATGGATTAGCCCAAAATGAGATAAGTAATAAAGATTATTTCAGAGTGGAAAACTCTTCTCTACCAGAGTGAACGATGGATGTGGAAATGAAGGAAGAGGAGAAAGAAGAAGAGAAATATGAAGAAGGATTCGGATTCGAGATGGAATCGAAACCAGTATGCGTGCCTATATTATTGATTGAGATCATATCATTCCTTTCTTGTTAGCTGGATGATAATGAGAATTTGTAATTTATATTTCTCTATTTTATCGCAGAGGAAAAAAAGATAGTAATGGGAAATATGGGACGGGAACAATGACCATTGGTTTTAACTTGGGAAGTGGGGGTTAATTATCAGATTGGAAGCAGAGGGAGGCCTATTAAAATCGAGGAGACCACCCACGATGAAATAGAACGAGAGAGTAGACTGTAATTGCAGATGAGCCAGGGAGCAGAGGCCCGTATCTTCCATTCCATGTATCTGGGCAAAGCGAGTATCATCAAGCAGAGGTGGGGAAGGGAGAGAAGGAGTACTTGCATTCCATCCACTATAGACCAAGCTGTATCTCAACCGAGAGAGGGACTCTTTCCAGATTCGCAAAGAAGTATCGTCATTCGACTCTGGACGAACGATTGAATAAGCACCGAGTGAGAGCAGAAGTCAAGGGAATTATGAAGGCTAAACAGGTACGTATTCATTGCTATTCACACTTTGTTATCGTACATCTTTACTTCGTTTCTCTTGTATTGATGTGTGTATCTCAGTTTTTTCCTCAATTTTGTCTCTCCTCATTTCACTTGAGCATCGATTAACTCTGGCGATCACATATATCTTTCATCCGTCCTTCTATTGTAAGGGTGAAAGATATATTGACCGATAGAGTACGTCGAAAACCTTAAGTGAGAGTGTGGGAGGAGGAGGGGGGAGTTGTGATAGGGGTACGGTATTTGGGAGGTGAGATCGATGAGAGAGTACGGTAGGATACAGGGAGAGGGAGGGGGTCCTGCCCTCATGAACACATGATTCTGTGACGTAGTGGCAATGCTCTGTCACCGAACCAGGTGCTCAAGAGGGATCTCATGGATATCAGAAGGGAAGGGAAGGAGGGGAGAGGGAGGGGAGGGAGGGGTCTGAAGGAGACTCGTTGAATGATATGCCCACCTCTGAGAGGGGAGGGGAGGGGCTGACTCCGCCCATCTTTATCTGTGGAGGGTATCACTAAGCAACCAGGAGGATGAATTGATTGGGGGAAGATTGCGGATTGAGAGGAGGGGAAGGAGAAGAGGGGAGGGCCGCAAGAAACCTCCAGTGAGATGGGGTTACTGTAACAGGGTGAAGGGAATATGATAAGAAAAGACTATCCAGAAAGAACTATCGATTGTAAGCACTGATGTAGAATGGTATGACTTTACTGATGGTGGGGATATATTTTTCGGGTTGTGAGTCCATGTTACTGTAGGAGTCGAATACGACGAGGACTATCGCATAGGGTGGATGGTATATGAGTATCCATGTCTCTCATACACCATCAACCTTATGTGATAGTCAACTCGATGATGGAGGGAGAAGATGGAAGAGAGGGGAGGGATGATAGCAACACTCAAGAGAGAAGAGATGGAGATTAAATAGAGGGCGTTGCTAGGTACCGCCCACTCTAATGAGGACGGTCGATAGAAGACACAATTAGAGGTGGAGAAGGGGTGAGAGAGAGATCAAAGATCAAGGTAGGAAGATGGATGATGATGGCATGATTGCAGGTGGGAGTGGAGACACCAGCATTGTACTTCGTAGACGGAGAGAGGAATGAGATAGTGATGGAGAGAGTTGAAGGATGTTCTGCCAAGGAATGGATTGAGAAGATGAGGAAGGAGAAGGATCACGACGAGTTCAAGGTATGAAGAAGGAGGGGAAGGAGATACAGTGCATTCTTCTATTCCAGGAGAATCTATCCTCATTCGGCACTCTTCTCGGATCGAAAGTGGGCAAACTTCATGCTGCTAGTATGTTTCACTTCCTCTCCCCCATTCCTCTTGATTATCTATTCTAATAGATGATTATAGGTGTAGTACACGGTGATCTGACTACCTCGAATGTCCTTCTGAGAGAGGGAAATCCAGAGAGAATCGTGCTCATCGACTTCGGATTGAGTAGTCAGATGAAGGTATCCACACATTCTCTTGTCTTTCTTAGATTGTTTTTACCCATTCCTCTTTCTTTCTTCAACCAATAGATTGATTCAGATCACAGCCGAGGAGAAGGGAGTGGACTTGTATGTACTGGAGAGAGCCATCGCATCTACTCATCACGATAGTGAACAACTATTCAAGGCTGTGCTTGAGGGATACGAGAAGAGTGGAGGGAAGGGAGCTAAGGTGCGAGGAGGAAGGGAGAGGGAGAGGGAGGGGGAGGGGAGTGGGGGGACTACGGTAGATGACGCCCCTCATCATAACATCCTTCTGTCTTGTGATATCTCGTCGCATTTGTGAGAGTATCATGTTTGGAATGAACGAATAAGGGGATGTTGTGATTAGATGAAGCAGAGTGGAAAGAAGAGGGAAAAGAGGGGAGAGGATGGGGGGAGGGGGGGGGGATATCACGAGATGGGAAGGAAATGAGGGAGAGATTGCAGGGAGCACTCGAGAAGTTGGAGGAAGTGAGGATGAGAGGACGGAAGAGGGATATGACTGGATAGATACATTCTCTATAATCTTCTCTGTGTTGGTTATTGTTATTATAGAAAAATGAAGTGTTTGACCCAACAATTTGAGTTTGTTTCGGTGTACTAAGTTGGTTCAAAACCAAGACCGTATCTATGTATCTGTTTCTCATCTCCATCGAGAGAGAAGAGAAGGGAGAGGAGGAGGAGGGGGATGGATGGAGTTGCAGATGGAAGGAAGAGGGAGGAAGAGAGCGAGAGGAGCATGGAGTGATGATGAGACGAGTGAGGAAGATGAGAGAGAAGATGAAGATGAAGAAAGAGAAGAGGAAGGAGAAGGAAGTGAAGATAGAAGAGAAAGGGGAGAACGAGTAAAAGGAGTAAAGGGAATAGAGAAGAAGAGACCACCTCCAGTCATCATTGAGAATTCACCTTTGGAAACACACAAGTTATACTTCACCAAGGTATTCGCCAATCCATCATTGATCAGTGACCTCTCCTCACATTTCAGATAGATGGTCTTCCTGATCGATTCAATGAGAATGCATACAATCTGGATGAGTTACTCGGACACATCAAACCAATTTCATCTGTTCATTTCAATTTTATGATTGATACTCAATGGTTGATTAAGTGAGTGAAAATAGTATGAATGACGAATGAGAAATATGTTTCAGCCAATATCCGTCGCGATGCAAAAATACTCCGATGACAATTGTAGTAGGAGAGAAGTTGGGAACGAGTGCGAGAGAGATAAAGAAAGAGGCTGAGAAGGAGGGATGGAATGATATCACTGGTGAGTCGGCACTACTGCCGTAGCCCAGATTAGGGGGGAGAGATACCGCGCGGCGGAAGCGAATGGCATAGGAATGAAGGGGGAGAGAGTGATAGGGGCTAGGGAACCAATCTGGGCTTCGGCAGTAGAGCCGGTGAGTCTCTCTCATGAGTATCCCTTCCCTCTCTCTCTCATACTCTTCCTCTCTTCAGTATGCACTGCTTCTCTTCCCATTCCATTCGGTACTCATCACTCCAAATTGTCCCTTTTCGAAGATGACAATATGACCATACATGTGATTATCAGTACTGCCAATCTATTACCGTGTAAGCACATTTCAACATTCTTACGAAGTAACCGACTGCCGTACTGAATGATATCTTGATTGTAGATGATTGGCAAGGGAAGACTCAATTGTTCTACTACATGCAGAGTACGAAGAAACTTCCATTCGAGAGATTTCCGAGAAGAGTCGAGAAGGAAATTCCAATTGTGAAAGATCTAATTGAGTATCTGGGAAGATATCCCATTGAAGGAGTGAGTTAATCGAGTGAGATATTTCGAAGATATTCTCTCGAAAGAGTAATTCCTTCTCTAGTTGACATACTGGAAGGATCGTCTTCGTGAGAGTGAATGGGAACACACAGTCAATCGAATTGTATTCTCGGTTCCTGGATATCATAAAGGAGCAGATATGAAATCAGTTGAGTAATCATTCCAGTCCCTCCCTCATCGGTCTATTCTCAGGTCGGGCACAAGTCAGTCCGCAAGATTCTGAAAGAGACGCGAGCTGCTGATCAGGTTCGAATATTGTCAATCACCCATCATTTATTCATGTCTGTTTAGAATCCGAAGAAAACATTGATCTGTCAAAGTTCTTCGATCGGATCTCTGGGGGCGAAACCATCCATGTGGTTGGGGGATGAATTCACGAAGAGTATGAGAGGAGGGAGAGATACAACGTGCACTCAATGCTGGATGATTTATCCAACGAAGGAAGATGTCGAGGAAAGTGTTGATGGAAAAATGTCGGTTCATTCTCTACGATTCTTCTTCATACTCTTGTTGAGATATCCAGACCCCTTAGGATACTGCTGACAATCCTTCTACTTCTCTCTCTAGGAGCGGCGGCGGTCTTCCTTATTCGAAGAAAACGGCTGAGAAGCAGAAATGGCTATTGAAGAATATGTGTAGATGGAGGGCAGAGAACTGGGGAAGAAGCAGGATAATGCCCCATGTTAAGGTGAGAAGAGAAGAGAAGAGAAGGAGATAATGAATGGGTTGAGGAAGAAGGAGAATAAAAGGGAGAGAGAAATCAATTCCATTTCAGTCGTATCTTCAAGTCGATCAGAATTCCCGTCGCTTCGATTGGCAGGTAGATTCATTCATTTTTATTCAATTACTACATTGTGTACTACATTGAGTTATTGCAGATAGTAACGAGTGCCAATCTGAGTAAGGCTGCATGGGGAGAATTGCAGAAGAATGGAACACAGTTGATGGTGAGGAGAGAGAGAGGAGATGCAATCTATATTGAAACTATTGAAAACAGATGAAGCAATATGCTAAAGAGACGATGCGCTTCAATTAACGTTCACTTCTCTTAAGATGACAGTTGGGTATCCATAAATTTTCGTTCAATTTCGAATGGGTCTCCAAATTGTGTGCACTCAATTATGAGATGATAAGAGGCCGCAGGATGGAAATGAGAGCATCCTTCGTATATAAGGAGAGGAGAATGATGGCCTTCTCAGTATCTATCTTTCTTTCATTCGAGAGAAGTGGTAGTGGTAGTCTATTCTATTCGATTGCAGATTCGATCGTTCGAAATAGGGGTGCTCGTGATGGATCCCCATTGTATTCGTGTCCCCTTTGATTACCCACTCGCTAGATACAAAGAGGGAGATCGACCATGGTATATTGAGGATCTAGAGAGTGATGATTAATTACCTATTCAGTCATATTACTTTGCTACTCACTTTCTCCCCTTTACTCCTTTCCCAATGGTGTCACTAATCTTGCTAATTTCCATAGACTGACAAGTAATCAAGATAGAGAGATGAGTATAACCTGATCTCACCCTCATTCCATCCATCTATTTCCATCGAGGTATACCATCCATTCGCCCAATCTATGTAACTATTCCGTTTGTTTCATCTTGTTTGTGAAATGCATAAAGACTTTGCTATTTCGCGTTGTCTCGATATCTATCACTAAACGGTTCGATTCCGTTTCGATATCTGTCTCACCTTCCCCACTCCCTTCCCCACTCCCGTCCCTCTATCTCTCTCATCTCTCCCTTCAGATGGCATCTCCTCCCTCTCCAGTCTCTCGTCTTCTCTCGTATGGAAGTGTCGTCCTCCATACAGATGACTTCGATCTTCTTCTCGATGGTCGATGGCTCAATGATCGACTCATCACTTTCGCTACAGAGTATCTCATGGACCAATTGAATGCAGAGGAGAGAGAACAGGCGAGTCCATTCCGTCCCTCCATACCATGAGCGAGTAGAGGTCACACAACGGACCCTCTGGCTGAACGGTAGTGTGATAGGCTAGTAGTCACTCCCCGTTGGTTCGCTTCTCTCACATTGAAACAGCAAAAATGAATGGACAATGACGCGAACGTGCCAGCTGACGGAATCGGTTTCCGTGCTTGAATCTTGAATCTGATGAGTAATCAGAGGAGAAAAGAGAGGATTGCAAGATGAATACAGGGCACAGGGGCCATCTGAGTCCATTCTATTTTTGATGAATGATGAGTTGATAGAGTGGATGATACCATCCGATGCGACTACTCCTCTTTCAGACAGAGTTGGTGTGTGCATCGACCTGCGAGATGCTCAAGTTCTCTCCTGAATTCACTGGATGGATGGCTGATTATCGATCGAGATCACTCGTATTCTTCGTCGTCAATAACAATCGAGATCCCACTCGACCAGGAGGAAGTCATTGGTGAGGAGAGAGATAGAGGAGGAAGAAGGGACAAGAGGGGAGGGGAGGCAATCGATTGCAGGTCTCTGCTCATCTACGAGAAGGAACGCAATCGATTCTCCTATCTCGATTCCCTCTACAGTCCAGACACTGAGGATGCTGAAGCCGTGAGTTCCGCCCCCTTCCAGGTTGATCTTTGATCTCTCTCTCCTCTCAGATAATGCACGCGGCAGCTCCCCATCTGTGTCCTCCAGGGACGAAACCCCGTCTGCACATTCTCATGTGTCCCAAGCAGGAGAATTCGAATGACTGCGGAGTGATGGTCATCGAATTCGTACGATTCATGCTGCAGGTGAGAGAGGGAAGGGGGAGGGGAGGAAAGGAGGAGTGATTGCAGCATGGTCGGAAGAGTGCTTCGAAGGCATTGGATATGCTGGCATGCACGAGAATGGATGGAGCATATATGAGGTGAGAGAGGGGAAGGGAAGGGAGGGGTGGATGGAATGATGAAGGAGGGTATTACAGAGAGTGCCGCACCAATTGGCGTACGAGGATCTGTGATCTCGTCAAGAGAGAGGAGATTCAGATGAAGAGGAACAGACACTGATTCCCTTCTCTCCCTCCCTCTCTCCCTACTCCTCCCATCTTCCGTCGCTACTATTGATCTCTGATCTTTCCATTTCATATTATCGTGATACACGTTTAGAAACTGCTTGTACTGTGAATAGGCCGATTGAGGTAATCGAGCAAATGCTTTCCCGATGAATCTAAAGTATATGCGAAGTATTAAATTGTCCATGTTGTAGAATTCGGTTTAATTCTAATCTAGTCATTCCACATCCTGATCTCACATCATAAATGATAAAGTATTGATATATTTATTTATATTTTTCTAAATTCTTGGTTTGCAACCATGTTCTGTACTTGAACTCTTATACACGAATGAGTGAAGTAGAAGGTTGAATCCCATCTTCTCATCAGATGCTCACTCCGACATTCTCGATAGAACAAGATGATAACTTCCTCACTCTCACCATCGAAGCGAAATTCGCCAATGTGGGAGAGACTGAGATCGAGTATGTTGAGAGATAGGGATGAAATGACCAATCTCTTTAGATACTCTGATCTCGATTTCGTCTTCTCTTCTTCTCCTTACTTCCTTCGTCTCCATCTTCCCTCTCCAGTAATTGAAGATGAGACGGGAACTGCGAAGTATGATAGTGATAAAGGTGAGGAGAGAGAGAGAGAGTGAGGGAGAAACAGATGAGGGGCCATTGCAGGAGCATTCATCGTCACTGTGCCTAAGAAGAATAAGGGAGAACACTTCGAGGGACTCGATATGATCACTCAGGTTAGACAGTTGTATCTGTTCTGCAACTTCTAGTTCTGATTTGCAGTTGCTCCGTCCTCAGAAGGCATCTGCCCGCCCTCTCGTTGAGGAGATCGAAGATGATGGAGAGGAGGAGGGAGATGAAGAGGAAGAAGATGAATTGGATACGGTTGGAGGTGAGTGAATGAGGGAGGAGCCATCTATGTGAATGATTTCTATTCAGATGAACTATTGGTGGATCAGACTGCTCACGAAGGGAAGGAAGAGAGTGCAGTGGATGAAGAGAGTAAGGAATTTGGATATGGATTCGGATGGAGAAGAAGAGGAGTACTCGAGAGATTGAAGGTGAGGAGAGAGGGGGGGGGGAGGGAAAGAGATCTGATGGAAGAGATCAATTACAGGATGAAATCGGCAAACTGATCGATTTGGATGATCCAGAGAATACGAAAATTGAAGAGAGGAAGATCAAGAGTGCTCTGAGAGATCGGAAGAAGTTTAATGGAGAACATTATCTGTAAGTGAGGAGAATATGCAGAAGAGATTAAAGAGATGGAATACACTGTTCCTTTGCAGTGCTGATTCATTCGATCCTGATGATATGCTGGTAGAGATTATAGAATGGGAAATGGAGAAGAATGAGAAGAGTGAGATCACTCATGAAGATAATGAGAGAATGAAGGGACTACCCAATAAGAAGCTTCCACTGTAAGTATTTCTTCTGATATCCAACTCATTCTGATCATTCTCTCCTTCAGTCTCTCTCCTGAAGACACGTACGCAGTCTCCCTCTCTCTCATCGATATTATCTTCGCTTATGCATACGATCAACGAATGAATTCGGGTGAGTTGCGGCAGTCTCTCTTCTGCTCATCCTCTTCCTTCTCTCTAGGTGAACCATCAGTTGAGTCATCATGGACGTACTCTACTCTCTCTCCTTCTCTCTCTTCTCTCACTCGATGGAAGAATGGGAAGGAAGCAGTCCAAGCTGCAGCCAGACGAGCTGTCGTCTATCCATTGTATAGGTAGGGAGAGGAGAGGAGAGGAGAGAGGGAGGGACGAGAGGTGTTTAGGAATTGGAATCTCGTGGAGAAAGTTTTCGCTGATCTCAAGGAGATCCTCAAGAGAGGTAATTGCACTTCCTATTCATTCTATTAGTCATCCTCTCTCCTCAGGCCGTTCGTCAATCGTCCATTGTCTGTGTGTGATCCACTATGGAATGGGAATAGGAGGAGACTTCCGATATCTACTCAATGAATTGATCCTCACTGATCTCCTTCTATGGGTCCAATCAGTGGAAGGAGAAGTATTGGAGAGATTGGAGAAGGAAGTCAGAGAAATTAAAGTGAGTGTCTACTGTGTACTTTTAATTAGTTGAAAAAATGTAATTTTCCTATTTGTAGCTGACTAAAAATGGGACTGGCTTGGACTTAGATACTCTGGAGATGGGAGCGAAAATGGCAATGATGAGAATGAATGGAGAAGGAGAAGAGGATTCGGATGATGAATAGAAGATAGGAGTTTGGAATACGGAGTACGAAGAACCAGTGAATTATACAGTTGTTGAATCGTTGATTTGTTGACCAATCGTTGTTTGGATTGTTACGTCATTCTTGACTTTGCG
Source organism: Pristionchus japonicus (assembly GCA_900490845.1). Taxonomy (NCBI): domain Eukaryota; kingdom Metazoa; phylum Nematoda; class Chromadorea; order Rhabditida; family Neodiplogasteridae; genus Pristionchus; species Pristionchus japonicus. The sequence goes on along the minus strand of LS504175.1, from coordinate 208,170 downwards.
AGATATTTTGAGTACTTTGATAGTCACTCACTCTCTATTTTCACGTTGTTGCATCGCGGTTGAATTGATCAAGTTTGTTATTTTCTCCTTCATGTTTCTCCTCTCGATAAAGTTGTTTCGAGGAACTTTCATTCTGAATCTACCGATAATTGAGTCATTCGGCTCTCTCCCATATCTGCATCACGAAACTGCTGTCTGTCGTATTCCATCCCTACTTGAAGGAGTGATCTCTGCGGGTCGAGTGACTGAGTGATCTTTGATCTCTCCATGTCCAAACAAGTGTACAAGAGATATCTTCGACTGGTTACTCAATGGCCGAAGGATAAGTACAAGAATCCCTCTAGAGATCTTGCAGTGTATCTGGGAAAGCAGGTATGTGAAAAGGAATGAAGGACATTGAAGATAATTCGGATTTCCAATATCGTACAAACCCTGTTCGATCAATTCAATTAGTCATATGTCTCAGGTTGAGTATGCATTCGGGAAGGATGCTCCTACTCTCAATGCTTCGCTCTGTGAGAAGAAACTGAATTGTGAGTGCATCTTTATTTCTCAGCATAAAACTTTTTGCCAAGGGGAGGGAACCGCGAGGTGATGTAATAGTTGAGATAGAGAGCGTGAGATAGAATGTAGTTAATGTAGTCTACATATATTCGGCAAGCTGTTACTCGCCTCTAGTTTATGCTCGAGTGAGAGAGAGAGTGGACAGATAAGAGCGAGAATGATGTATTTCACTCTTTCGCTCCGTTCCTTTATCTGTGTTCCTTGATTGCTCTCTTTCTCTACCCAATCTCTTCCCCTCTCTTTTCTCTCTTCGTCCTCCAATCGTGAATCAATCCTTTCTATTAGTCCTCCTTCCTTCCTTTTCACTTCTACCTTTGTCACTTCTTTCCTCCATTTCAGCACTCGAGCAGATTCTCTCTAACAAATGGGGAGATGCCTACCCTCACCATTACAAGTACGAACGTTTCTGTCATTCTATGTAGATCCCGAACATCATGATGTAGTATCTAACCACATTAATTTATTTTGCTGCTTTCGAGTTAGTTCCATTGATCTTTCCGTTCTGATTGAGTGAGTATCCTTCGTCTATCCTCTCTTCCTTCAGATCTGGTGCATTCGGAATGACTCTCGACCAAGTTGAACAAACGACGTCTGATTCATCAAGGAAGAAGCTGGGATTGGCTCCCAAACAGAGTCTATTCAAGTCACTATTCTCCATTCTACCCAGTAAGAACAGTTAGGATTGCCCCAGAGAGAGACTTGTAGTCCCCTCCGATGATGTTAATAGTTTTAATAGATCTGTTCCCGAGTGTTGTACAAAGCAGTTGTTATGAGAAGAGAGATAGAAGAGGGAATTGAGAGAAGGAAGAGAGATAGAGAAGCAGTTTGTTGTGGATCTGTCATGCATCACTGCGAGACCTCGCTCCCTTTCCCCGTCCAGTCCCCTTCCTCCTCCTTCCTTCTCCTTACTCACTTTATTCACGAATCCTATTTATCATTATTTCCACTCATCAATTATGAATATCGCGAATAAAGTGGGTTTGATCTAACCTGTGTTATTCTCTCCTTGAAGTCGTTCGATTCGACCTCGATACTTGATCTTTGATCTCTCTCCTTCATCCATTTTCGTCCTCGTTGCAGAGAGAGGAGAGTCAATCCGTGGATACTCGACTCGACCCTCTCATTCCCTCTTCTCGTCCCGTATGGGAGCAGTCGTCGCTGTACTCAGAGGGTGCAGTACGAGAGGAGAGGAGAGAGGGGAGGAAGGAGCAGAGGAGAGGAGACCTCCCGATCCAGGAGGAGGTAAGGAGAAGAGAGAGAGGGAGGGGGGGGGGGTGATGGATCCCCTTGCAGATCCCATGTACCGTGCGTCTGCGATGGAAGAACGAGGAGAGAATGGGAAGGAGGCATTCAAGAGGGCGACGGAGGCCAAAGTGGCTGTAGTCTACTCGGGACAGAGGACGGATGCCCTCCCTGCTGTGAGTGAGGGGAGAGAGAGAGGGAGGGGGAGAGGAGGGAGAGATTTGATCACAGAAACCAAAATCGGACGCGTGGTACGCACTTTATCGAGCACACAATGCAAGAAAAGCTGCCATTTGCTATGTGGAAGAAAATGAAGAGCAAAAGAAACGAGTATGAGAATGAGAGAGACAGAAAAGGAAGAGAATGATGGGATGGATTACAGATCACATCGATTCTCCATGAAGCAGGAGTCACTGAGATGGAGGAAATTCTAGTGAAGGAATCGGCTGTGGCTGACATCGAGAAGTATACTGGATTGAAGGGAATGCCCATCGTGTTTGTCAAGGTAGGTCACGAATCTGTAATCACTATGCCATGCCTTCAGTGTTCACAGTTGATGGATGCCATCTGCAGGGTTGTCCAGTGGGAGACGAAAAGGCTCTTCGTGCAGTGGCAGAAGGAGGGAAATTGACTGAATGGGTGAAAGACCATCAATACGATCTCATTGTGATTGGAGGAGGATCGGGAGGATTGGCTGCTGCGAAGGAAGCTGCGAGGTGAGACGAGAGAGAGGGGGAGAGAAGAGAGAGACGACCTTCCATGATCTCTGTTCAGTCTCGGATGGAAGGTAGCGTGTCTCGACTTCGTCAAGCCATCTCCCCTAGGAACAACGTGGGGATTGGGAGGAACTTGTGTCAATGTGGGATGCATTCCCAAGAAGTTGATGCATCAGGTCAGCCCCCTCCCTCTTCTCCTCTCTCCCACTCTCTCATCGCTCCCTTCTATTCAGAGTGCTCTCCTCGGCCATTCAATCAACGATGCTCGTTCCTTTGGATGGAAACTTCCTCCCAAAGCAGAGATTATTCACGATTGGAAGACACTCAAACAGAATGTACAAGATCATATTGGATCCCTCAATTGGGGATATCGAGTCGCCCTTAGAGAGAAAACGGTCAGTAATGTTTACGTTAAAGTGCTATAGTTCAAAGCGTATGAGGAAAGTGAACGGTTAAAGGATGCAGATACTGTAGGTGACGTACGTGAATGGATACGGTGTCTTTACGGGAACACACGAGATATCGGCGACTGATAAGAAGGGAAAGGTACGGTAGATAGATAGAGAGAGAGAGAGAGAGAGAGGGAAGAGAATGGAATGGCAGGTGACTAAATTGACTGGCGATCGATTCCTTCTTGCAACGGGTCTTCGTCCTCGATATCCAGATATACCCGGAGCCAAGGAATTCTGCGTGACCAGTGATGATCTATTCTCACTCCCTTATTCACCCGGTAAGTGGGGAGGAGGGAATATATTGATATAATGTTACTGTGCCCGTAATCAATGGTCGTCTCATCCAGGGAAGACACTGTGCGTGGGAGCATCGTATGTCTCTCTCGAATGTGCTGGATTCCTCAAGGGAATGGGATACGATGTCACTGTGAGTATTCCAGTTACAGTTATAGGCAAGAGAGTGCTTCTTGGTATTGGAAGACGTAGATTAGTTCAAAGAGTCGATGATTTCATCCTGTCAGGTGATGGTCCGTTCGATTCTCCTCAGAGGATTCGATCAAGATATCGCTGAGAGAATAAGGAAGCAAATGGCTGAAGATGGAGTCAAGTTTGTGAGGTCAGAACTGATTCCATCGGATGGATATATTTATTGTTAGTGTATACACATTTGATCCAATCCTCGGAAATGAATTCATTGCCTTTCAGTTCGATCCCCACTCGAGTGGAGGAATTGGAGCCTCGAACGAAGGAGAATGCAGGAAGACTCAAGGTCTGTTTCAATGTGAAGAAGGAAGATGGAACCGAAGAAGAGACCAGTGAAGAATTCAATACGGTGCTCATTGCAATCGGACGAGACGCGGTCACTGCTGATCTCGGATTGAATCTGCCTGGAGTGAGAATGGATAAGAATGGAAAGGTGATCTTTGATCTCTCCTTCTCTCTCCTTATCCAATGACCTCTCTCTCTTTCAGATCGTTGGTCGTCGCACAGAGCAATCCTTCACTTGTCCCTATGTGTATGCAGTCGGAGATGTCCTATCTGGTGAGAAGATCTCCCTACCATCTTCTTCCTTCCCATCATCCTTCTCCTCCTTCTCATTCTCTCTTTCCTCAGGTTGCCCCGAATTGACTCCAGTTGCCATCCATGCGGGAAGAGCACTCATGAGAAGGTTGAAGGGAAAGATGGAATTGGTGAGTGGAAAGAGAGGAGAGTACGGTAGTAGGAAGTGATTGCAGACTGACTATGATGCCGTTCCCACTACGGTTTTCACCCCACTCGAGTATGGATGTTGTGGATTGAGTGAGGAGGTGAGTGATGCATCTACCTTATTCACGTCATTTCTTTACACAAGATCTCTCAATTCAGGCAGCAATAGCTCGATTCGGGAAGGAAGATGTGATTGTGTATCACAATGTGTTCCTCCCTCTCGAATATACTGTGCCAGAGAGAAAGGAGAAGGACCACTGCTATCTCAAGCTCATTTGCAGAGCTAGCGACCATGTCAGACTTATTCTCCATCTCAAATACTGAGTCATTGTGAAAAAATCTGGAAAATATTCTCGTGTTGCAGGAACGAATCCTGGGCTTCCACATTCTCTGTCCGTCTGCGGGTGAAGTGACGCAGGGATTCGGAATCGCCCTCAAATTGAATGCGAAGAAGGAAGACTTCGATACACTCATCGGAATCCACCCAACGGTGGCTGAGGTGAGAGCATTGCATGAAGAGATTCAGATGATAGTCAGAGATCGCATCTCTCCACTTTCAGAACTTCACTTCTCTGACTCTCGTGAAGAAAGAGGGAGACGGAGAGTTGAAGGCAACGGGTTGCTGAGGTTAAAGAGGGTTCCAGTCAAGAGAGAGAGCGACGAGTACGGTAATGGATCTGTATTGATCTGTCTACCGTATCGTCTCGTCTTTCTCTCTACTGGAACCGTAGATGGAAGTGGATGGAGACTCATTATGACGAGTTGTGACTAAACGGGAGACCGCGTCTAAACTTCGATGGAGAATTCGTCTCTTCTATCGCCATTTCTCCCCTCTCTTTCCAACGATGACGAAGTGATTACTTCTGATGGAGAGAAGAGGGGAGATACTCTCTATATGTACCATTACCCCCCCCCCCCCTTCCCTCTCTCCGATACCCTTTTCAAGTACGAAGCCTTAACATTCTCCCCTGTATCCCATATCACCATCCCATACTCTTTATTGTATGTAAGATAAAGAATAATCACTGGAATAATTTATTGGAATGCACTTCGTGTACACGAGAGGGGTTAATTCCAAGGATACGAGCTAGATCGATGAAATGTCTTTCTCGTTGCTCTACTAATCCCTTCTCCATCTCTGATCGATATCGACCTAATCGATAATCCCAATCTCTGGAATTAGGAGTACGATAAGGCTGATTGATCTCCAAACCGTCTAGTAGGGTTGATGGTTCTCTCGACGTTGTTTATTTCATGAGTGGTATAGGTCGATTTGAGATCGATTACTTGCGAGATTTGACGGTTGACACTGAATAATAAACAATTGAGACAGAGAAGGAAGGAATCTCACAGAATGGATCGAGTATACTGGAGAGATGCAGAGAGAAGTTTGGATAGGAAGATGATCAGTTCATAGCATCCGATGAGACTCATACTCAACCAGAATCCAACTGTTCCACCGAGATCCGAGATTAGATTGGAAAACTGATCGAATGAGATACGATCAAGAGCATCTCACTCACTGTGTAACTGGGAAATTCAACGAGAGAGTCGACGGAGAGAGATGAATAATAGACAGAGAGCATTACGTAATCCTGATGCAATAAGGAATCGATTCGGTCAAAGGGGTGCTTACTCTATAGCTGGTTTTGTTTGTTGAATCTAGTATAGTGAATGAATCTCTCAAAGGAGCTTTCGAGATGGTCGATGCGAAAGTTGCCTCTCTATAAGAGATAAGTCCGACATAGGACGAATTCTCTCTATCTACATGCACGGTCTGGGACAATCACACGATCCTGGTTCGATTACTGTGATTCGAACACTCACATTGTTGAGACAAGCCCCTGAATCGAGAATGAGGATGAGAGGAAGGAGAATACTCACTCTGGTAGATATTGTCGATACTACAGAATACATCAGAATCTTCCATCTTCGGGAATCTCGCATCAATGCATCCACACTCCGTTCTGTAGTGACGTTGGAAGCAGATACGTTGACAGGCCTAGATGATGAGTGAACGAAGAAGGGTTGGGGGGGGGGGGTCAACCTCGGCAGTGTATCTACCATGATAGGCGAAATTGGGAGGGTTGAGGGTGTTGCATTTGTGGGGACCATACGAGATACGAGATGCCATTGACTGAAGAGATGAAAGAGACTACAGTAAGACAGAGTGGATCGATAACTGATTTCATAGAGTAAGTGGTGAGCATTCCAATGGGAGCATCGTGGCCTCTGATACTGGCGAATGGATGGCTGAGAGAGGAAAGGAAGGGATGAAGGGAGAGAGGATCTCACGTATTCTGATTGTGGATGACCACTCTCATTCCTGCTGTCTCACTCACTTCGAAGTAATCTGACAGATTACTGTACAGTAGCAATTTGAGTCCTGTATTGATTGGTCTGATTGAATAATGTAGATTGATTTACCTTGATAAGATCCCGTCTTTGAAACAGAGACTAACGAGGAATCGTTAAAGTTGAACGAGAAACACTTTCCATATTTGATATCGAAATTTGAGGTGAAGTTTCTGTGAGGATTAATCTAGGATGATCTTTGATCTCTTACCTTTTATCACATCTCACACTTCCAAACATGCACCCTCTGAACAATTCTTCATAATCGTACGTCAGTTTGTCGAGTGACTGCAGATTACTATGTAGATACATTTTCAGTCTCAAACTCACTTGATCATCGAGATTTCTGATAATGAAGGGGATGCTCTCTTCTAATCTCACTTGATTGGCTATCTTATCTTCTTCCACCTAAAGGAGGACTCTTCAAGAGAGTACAGTGCATTGCGTCTCACTCTGAATCCACTCCCGATTGCAGCTTCTTTCTCTATCGCTGAGAGAGAAAGAGAGAGACATTTGACAACCCGTTCTCCCCCCTCAGTGACCTACCATGGTATCGATAGTGACAAGTCTGATTCTGAGGACACCGATAGCAATGCCAAGTTTGAGAATAGACACAGACACACGCATATTGAGTGGCATCGACTGATAGATCAAAGAACAGAATGTTCAGGAAGGGAAAGAGCTTACCCTCTCTACTAACAACACAAGTCTCATTGGAGTAGCAGATACAATAAGTGGAATGAACTAATCGAGGTGCTAGTCCAGTTCCTCCAATTAGTTCTGTTTTAGATACGATAGAGTGAGATCATGAACCAGAAGGGGAAGTGATTCCATCTACAGTAATGATCTCAGTCCAATCTTCATTGAGTACTTCATTGTTGGTCACAGCTCGGAATGTATCCAGCTAGATTCAGAGATGAAATGGTAGATCAAGAGAAGGAGTTGAGTACCAGCTTTCCAAACTGAGGAATGGTCAATGCTTCACTAAGTTTGTATGCATTCTGATTGCAAATTGTGACAGCCGGAAAGGGAATCGGAGGGTGGACTGACTGAGATTACTCTATCTAATGAAAGGAAGGATACGGTATCTCACCACTTTGTTCGATCTAGTTTCGGAGGCGAAAAATCGACCAAAGAGAATGCCTGAGGGGATAATCGATGGAGGGTATGATTAATGATACCTGTCTGAAAGGCAACGAAAGCAGCACAAGTGGATAGGACAGTTAGCCAGACGAGTCTCCTCCACAACACCTAATGGACGAGTCCCTCTCCTCAATCGATACCATCTGTTCTCACCTTCTCTAATCTCAGCTTGACCACTCCACTCAACGTTGTATTCTCTTGCAAATCTCTCCATACTCTACTAGGCGCATTCATACTACTATACTGAACCTATCCTCCTCCCCCTTCTCTCTTCTCCCTATTCCAAGCCCTACAATTAAACCACCCATCCCAACAAGCATTCCACATTCCTTGAGATCATTTATTGTTCAGCTTGAAATCAGAGTACAAAACGTCGTGTTATACACACAGAATGAAAGCATTGAATAAAGTGAAAGGATAGTCATCAAGACCTAGGTCAGTGTATCAATTGGGGGATCAAACGAACATTACATACAATAGGCTGTGAGTAGTAAGTATTGAGACAGAGTGCTTTACTGGGGGCCCTTGGTTCCAGGAGCAGGGGGGAGAGGGACGCCTCCGGGTCCGACAGGTCCTCCCTTCTTGGACATGAGGTAACGATGAATGTGGGGGATAACTCCTCCACCGGCGATCGTCGCCTTGATCAGAGTGTCCAACTCCTCGTCTCCTCTGATAGCAAGATGCAGATGGCGGGGGGTGATTCTCTTCACCTTCAGATCCTTCGAGGCATTGCCGGCGAGCTCGAGAACCTACAACGCATTTCATCACTATTGCCCTTGCTTTACCTCTACTGACCCCTTCAATCAAAAGGATAAATAGGTGCAAGTCTGACCTCAGCGGTGAGGTACTCAAGGATGGCGGCAGAGTAGACGGCAGCGGTGGCTCCGACGCGACCGTGAGAGGTAGTCCTCTGCTTGAGGAATCGGTGGATTCTTCCCACGGGGAACTGGAGTCCAGCTCGCGCCGAACGGGAGATCACCTGATAGGGTTCACCATAAGGGATGTCAACGGGAACATGTGAGGGAGAGGGGAAATTACCTTAGACTTGGCCTTGCCAGAGTCCTTTCCTGCCTTTCCTTTGCCTCCGGCCATCTTGTTGTTTCGAGCTGAAACAATAAATATATTTAAACAAAATAAACAAACAAATAAAATAATGCGATAATACAAGAGAGCAGGAAAGGTCGACCATGTGTTGCGAGAGACAGGAGAGAATGAGAGTGAGAGAGGGCCTAGCCTCACTCGGCGTCCTCCCTTCCCGCCAAAATTGATTGCTCCGCCCCCTTGGCAGCGTGCCAAGTTTCCAATTGACGCGCGCGCTAATCAGTTGGAGCGACAAGAGTGGTGAGAACAGCGTTTTCACTTGAACTGCCATCCAAACGGGGTGAAATTCAACTACTGACATCGTACGATATCATACAAGATTAATCGAGAAAAAAAGAGCGCAGTTCAACTGTCGAAAGGAAATATTGGTGGATCAATGTGGTCTAACGGGTAAATCGGCATGTGTAGCTGCAGGGGAACGAGGCCGCAACACAAATGAAACAACAAAAACACCAACCGCGCCGAACGATCAACCTCGAAAATTAAATTTCGGCGCGAATTTTAAAAAAGCAATCGCGACGCGACACGCGACGCTTCAGATCGCTGAGGCACGCATTATTCGGCGTGGCGACTCTTTGATTTGCCTCTACAATTTCTCGCAAGCGTTGTTTTGTTGTTTTGCTTCTGCGATCACTTGTATCAATTGCCGTTGATGTTGCAGGAGGAATCCAGATCGATGGCATCCGATTCGACAAACGGGAAAAACTATCGGAGCTATGGGGCTTTCCACTCGGGTCAGAAAGCTGCCTCGCTCTTCGATGCAGCATTTTCTAAGCCGTACGTACCTTGTGCGTTGTGTCATGATTGATTGCTTGAAATACAGAGTCGTGAAACGGACGACGAAAGTCAACCTAACTCCGACCGAATCATCTGGACTTCCGAACTTCAACGAAGCAGTTATTAAACCTCCCAGCCCTCGACAGGTGCGTAGCATTCATGGTACTCTCTCTCGACTGATTGAGTTTCTATTGAAGGTTTTCTCCCCTCCTGTTTCGCTTCCGGAGAGCACTTCAGATAATGGAATGGAGGATAATGTAAGAACGCAAAGAATGATTTTGTTGTCGACCTAATAATGTTTTATTAATTACAATAAATATGATCTAATTTAATTGTAGATGGATGACGAAGAAGAAGACGCTCCTCAGCCATCGACCCAAGGAAGTTTGAGCTCCCAGGTATTTATTGCTAAGATTTTAGCTTATGAGCACAACGAAAGTCCTTGTTATCGGCTGGTGATCTTTTTTTTCTATCAGTAACACATGTGAGATGAATGATATAGAAAATAGTATAGTATCCCTATTCTACCTAAACATTTGAGGGTTCGCTTACTCGCAATATGAGTCACGCGACGATCTCGAGAGAATCACCGAAGAAGAGAGAAGCAAATGATGCTTATGACTTCAATGACAGCGATGAGAGTCCACCCGTTCCTCCCAAGAAATCACGAATTCAAGGTTTATATTACTAGAACTAAAAAGAGTCAGCCAGTTGAGATATTTATAAAATAAACGATTGCTGCAGAGGATGAAGAGAGACTGGAGAAGAAGAAGAAGCCAGTGTATCGACACAAGTGGAATGCAGCTGAAGAGGATGAAGATGAAGAAGAGGAGAGAGACGAAAGGAGAAATAGTGCAACTGCAGTCACTCAGGTTGGTTATCATGGAGAGAGGAGTGGATGGAATTGGATAGACTGGTTATCAATTGCAGCCATCTCTCGTTCCTCGACGAGGAGTTCCCATCTACGCGAGAGATACACAGCAAGGAAGAGTGAGGAATGTGAAGGAACCCCATCAGATGTTGGAGAGTGGAGAACATGATGATTTCAAGGTGAGAAGAAAAATTAGAAAGAGATTGAGAAGGGCCCATTATAGGATGATCTCAAATACATGCTCACTTCACTCAAGGGAGATGGATCCACCAATATCAAGTGTCTCAGGTGAGTGTTCGATAACCGATGGAGTATTCAAAAGTGGGATCTCTTTGATGATGAGCCGAAAGGGGTCTTTCAGTGCCACTTCACTCGCTCGTAAGTGTATCAATCCTCAATTCCGTCATCTGATTAGAAGTGAGAAGGAAGTGACTTCACTCTTCCATTCACTAATCGATTCCCCTTCTGATGAGGTGAGAGATGGGAGTAGACCCTCGAGACTCTCTCCTTCTCAGTCCTTCGCTCTCGCTTCTTCATCCGTCATCTATCTGATCTGTCGGGATTCCGTCTCCATAGCAGTGGATACGACTTCTGCTCGCATCTTGGCCCATCTACTCAAGATGGAGAGACCTGCCAATATGAGTGAGAATGTTGAGAAGCAATACAAGACGGTGAGTGAATGAATGAGAGATGGAGAGGAATGAATGGCCATTGTAGATATGGGGAATATTCTCATCATATCTGGAGAAGATGGAATCATCTGGAAGGAAGATAAGCTTCGATCTGGCTGAGGATGAACTATCTGTAAGCACTTTCTCTCTCCAATTGTCCAGATGTCTTCCACTTCTATAATTCTCGCATTGACTCCATTCTATTCAGCCGTCATCTCTGGTTCTGGAAGCTCTGGTCTTCGTTCTCACAAATACTCGAGATGACGATCTAAAGAATGATCTGCTCAGTCTCGGAATACTCCAATGGATTGTTGCCAGAGGTATCCTATTTCTTTTTTTACAATTACGGATATTATACGTTTTATGGAAAGGAACGAAAATGTGTTTCAGTTGATCGAATCGTGGAAGATCTCTCGTCGGTCTCAGTAGAGAAGGCAGAGAGACTGCTCATTCCTCTCGAGAGATGCTTCCGTGTTCTTGAGATTGTGTGTTTTCTTTAAAAAAATGAAATTCGTTATAAAAAAAAGAAAACATCATAACTACTCTAAATGGCTATCTATGATTGACTGTTCCTCTTTGAGTGTTCGATGTACCACAAGAAGAACCAAGCCTTCCTCATTGCACATCGATCATCCGCCATCATCGAGGCTGCCAATAAGTATGAACTATTCATCCTCACTCGAGATAAGACCTTTCATATTGACATCATTCAATTGTAGATTGATGGCAGTAGTTCACTCTCGTGTCTCTGATCCTACCAGTCCTCTCTCACTGAGGAAGGCATTCTTGAGATCACTCACTCTCATGGCAAGAGTACTCACTAATCTATCCTATGATAATGGTTGGTATATCACTGTCTTCCTTTATCACTCCTCCATATCTCTCTCTCATTCAGAACTATGCTCAACCAAACTGGGTCAGATGTCTGGATTCCTCTCTTCGTGCATCTCCTCATTCACTTACCTTGGCCCCAAATATCTCTCTGACGATTCGCAAGGATTCGATCTCACTCTTCTGGTTTCTCTATAAATGGAGGTCTCGTCAAGACAATGATTGCAGATGTCTTCTCTGGTAGTGAATCTGGTAGAGAAATGCAATGGAAACAGGAAGAAAATAGTGGATGCATCCATTCTCGTGTATCGGAAGGGAGAGAAGGGAGTCGAGGGGAAGAAGGATAGAGAAGAGGAAGAGGGAGAGGAACCTGCACTCACTTGTCTCACCAAGGTCAGTCATTCATGCAAAATATTCATTCTTTGGGGTTTGTAATAAAACGAAAAACCATTTTTCTCATTATGTTAATTGAAATTTTAAAAAAAAAGTCGATGAATTAATTTGAGTTGTTCGTCCTTCACGAGGAAGCAGCGAAAGAAGCTGATAACGGAATTGATAAGGAATTGGTGATTGAAGAACCTGACCAAACTCCCAGTGATGAAGACGGTAAGAGAAGAAAGAAGGAGGGATCAGAGATAGAGAAGGATGATTACAGGAGAAGGAGGAAGTGATGATGAATGGAGTGGAGTGAAGAATGATGGACGATTGGATAGAGGAAAGATGGGAGAGATGAATGAAGGAGATATGATTGATGCACTCAAGGGTGTTATCTCAAAGGTACGTTCGAGATTGAGATGGAAGTGATTGAGTATTCCTCTCTTCCTCTCTTCAGGCTTCATCTCACATGGAAGACTCGATGATTGCATCTCATCTCGCTCTCCTCATTGGATGTGTACTGCAGCAGAATGAGGTACTCCCCCCCCCCCTTCCCCTCCCCTCCCCCCCTCCATCCTTCCCTCCCTCAGCCTAATATCTCCTCTCCAATCAGGATCATGTTCGACTCGTTCGTTCCATTCTTCCCGATGAGAATCTCACTCCGATGGTCGAACAACTTCAGAGATATCTCGATTTCCTCCGAGTCGCCGTGAGTATCAAATGGGAGTTGGGGGGGGGGGGGGGGAGAATAGACAATAGAGTACATTGGAGCGAGGGCTTAGTTACGCCTCACTCATGAATGGAATTCTGATGTGTGGGTGAACTGAATAGATTCCCAATTGCAGGGAGTGTCTGAGAAGCAGTGTCGATCGATGGAGAGAATCATTGAATTCCTCGAGAGACTTGATGCTTAACTTCGATTACTCTTCAAACTTTCTATATTTTTTTCTAACGATTCTAATCCTGTTTTATTACCGTCTAATGATATAACCCGAATCCGCCCCTCTCAATTACCAGGTAGCTACTGTATTTCCATGTGTGCACAATCGATAATCTCGGTGAGATTCTTTTCGACGTTCTCTTACTAATTTCAAAAGCTAATAATAGAGACCTCATTCGTTAATCTCTTTATGCTCATGTGATATTCCCTTCCCTACCTACTGGATTCCGTAACCCTTGTGCTATTCATGTTTCATCCACCGTCTTATTAACACCCCATCAATTGCCGCATATTTTGTCAGATTGTATTGCTAAATGGTTATTGTGTCCTGATAAAGTTTATGCTTCAACACATGAATGGATGGATTAGTACATTTCATCCTGGTATCCTGTTCGAGGGCCACGAGATTGAACGAACTGAAGAGAAGAATAGGGATTGGAATGAGAAGATTGAGTACCTTGGGAACTTGGTGGCCATATCTCATCCTCAGATAGTTGTGATACTTCATTACGAAGATTATGAAGAAGAATGTCATGAGAAGAGCGAATAGAAATAGACCACAGCAGTAGACGATTATTGACTCTTGATAGTCATTGACCTGATCATATCTCATCCATCTACCTCTTCCTTTCTTCCTACCTGGTAGTTCTTCGACTGAGACAGAATTCGACCGATGCAAACTCCGAATGCGAAGAGATGCATGAATATTCCCACTATGAGAGCAGTGAAGTTAGGAACGACGAAGACTGGTCGATAGTACTGTAGATGGATTACGGTAGAAGGAAGAGATCAGAGATCATACCTTGAACGAGAGAGCCAGAATGAAGAGAGAGAATAACCAGAAGGATCCATACGCCGTGTACCTACAGTACCCCTCTCTCATCAGACTCTCAGACAGATCTACCGTACCATGCCATTCCCAGCTCGACCCATGCGAGAGCCCATCGGGTGGGTGCTGTCTTCAGAGTTCTATTCTGAGCAGCTGCTTGAGATACTTCAGTTGCATTGATCGCCCCTTGTTGTTCAGTTGCCACCCAGATACGGTATCGATCGAGGATTATTCCAGAGGAGGCAAGACAGATGAGGAGGAGGATGAACTAGAGAGAGGAGATAGATGGAATGGAGATGGAGTGTCTACCTGGAGAGAAGTGATAACTCCCGCTGCAGTGACAACATGGCATCCACAGATTCGATCGCCTGCCATTGGAAGAAGACGAGTTTAGGGAGGAAGAAGGGAGGAAGAATGGGGTTGGGAAGGAGTTACTAGGGGAGACACCTAACGATACCACTCAACATACTCACTTATTCACTCCCTCTGAATGAGATCTGTGAGTGGAGGGTTAGAGGAGACTGAGTCATAGTTACCGGACCGATCATCTAACATCTGGTTTCAAGCATTTATTCATTGAATAATGAAATATATTATAATATGGGGAAGCGGATACTCTGAGAAGGAAGCAATGGGGAAGCGGATGACATATAAATCTCTATACAATACTAGTAATATTTTGGTATACAATACAGAATGTGTAAAATGGCGGATCTCGAAGAGAATATATTGTCGATTGAGCTGAGGATACAGTGCCCAGAAAGAGGAGGGCTGAGGAAGATAAAGCGAGAATAGAATCAGATGGAGGAGACACTAACCAGCTAGAAATACGACGCATTCGGGTACGGTAGACAGAATGCATTGATTGTGAATGGGAGAGAGGAGAGATTCAACCATCTAGGGAACGGGAAGAGAGAGGGAAAACAAGCTCGTTGGATGTTCGTCTGATCGAGAGGAAGAGATCTACCATACATGAGTCTCTCTCACTTCTCCGATGATGAGACTCGCTTGATTGAGTGCCTGAACGAGGAGAGATTGCACTCTGCCCCCCCCCCCTACCTATCCCTTCCTTCCCCTCCTCCCCACTCTACTCACCGCTAGCATCTCAGCTCCATCCTTTCTCCTCTGTGCCATAATGGGTGCTTCCGCTAGGAGATCATCCAGCAATTCCTGTTGATACAACTGACGAACCAGTTCAGATTGAAGATGCTCCTGCAATATAATCCCTCCCTCTCTTTCTCCTTCCGTCGTCAGTCTCATAGTTGAAAAAGTGGCTCGGATCCAACTTCAAGTTACCCAACAAGCTCGCGTTAAAAAAAGTCAGAAAATCGGTATTCATCCCAAAAAGTGGTTCAAAACTCCGGTCTGGTACGGCATTGATTAAGGCAATGCGCGCGCGATTCGAATTTGAATGTTGGCAAAACGTTCAGATGCGCAAAATAAATGCAATAGTGTATGCAAACGAAAGCTCACGCTATCCTTTTTCGATTTTTCAGCTCAGAATAACAAACATATTATCAAAATAACGAGAAAAAACAATAGAGTTTGATTTTAAAATATCGTGACGCGAATGGTTCATGCGCTGCGGTTTTTTCGCACATTCAAACGAAATTTCGTTCTTATTGGGTAACTTGAAGCATTTGACAGATTTTTCTGTTAAGTGGAGTACTAGGATGAAATAGATTTGAATGTAGAGCTATGAAAGTAGCCAGTTCCAAAAGTCAAGGAGATTTAAATAAAATTTGGAATTGTTAAGATCTGGCGATGGAAAAATTATGTTTGCATTGAAAGTGTCGTACATAAATATTTTTGCAGGTATTTGACTTGGACTAATTGTAAAAATAATGGCACATTTGAATAGAGGGCTCAAAGCAGAGCCACAATCACAAAAAAACCTCTCAAAATCCCTCTTTTTGGCGAATTTTCTAAATTTTCTCCGACCAATCATTTCATACCTGAACATAATTGACGAGAGTGTACATAATAGCTTTGGGTACGGTGTCCTGAATCGATTTCCTAACAATGACGAAATATCCACGGATCAATCGTTCTGAAATGAGATAGAACATTATTCCCATCCCTCACCATCACTCATCAACTACTCCCCCCCCTCCCTCTCCACTCACCTATAATCTGACAATCTCTCTGTTCTCGACTCGTCAATTTCCTCTGTTGTTGCTCGGGAATTTCTGGCAAGAGATTCACTGACGAGTTCGCTGCAATCCACCATTCATCTTATTTTTCAGTAATCGCTCGAAAAAACACTATGCTAATTCCGAATCAAAGCGAGAATCATTTGTCATCTCTTTCTTTCTTTCCTTCTCTTCCTCTCACATCGAGTGGTCGACTCATTTACTCGCTCCCTTCTTCCTTCATCTATGGTACTCTCCATCCTTCTTCAATCTCCTATCAACATCCCAATCTCTCTTCAGTGAAATGTCTACTCCGGCCAAGTCCCCAGCATCGAAACCTCAATCGAAAAAGAAGAAGGGAAATGGCAACTCGGTCATGCTTCCCGGATTGGACAAACTACCCACCAAGAAGGGAGGAAAACCTGTTGTTGTGGTCAGTAATCAGAGAAGACGATGATGAGAGATGAGATCAAGAATGAGTCTATTCAGGTGGTAGTGAAAGGAGGGAAGAATCCTCCCCAACTGAGTAATCTCCCTTTCCTCATGAAGATGAAGAAAAAGAAGAGTAGTAAGAAGAAGAAGAGTAGTACGGTCAAGAGTGGGGTGAGATTACTGTAGCAGCAAGAGTGTACTGTATCTCCTTCCCCTCTCTCATCAGGAAAAGAAATCGACGAACAAGACAGAAGAGGAATCAGATCTATCAGAGAGTGATCGAGTGTAAGCTCCTTCTACCGTACCCCCCCCTCCCCTCTACAGTACTATTCTTCCACTCAGGAGTGCTCCCGAACTGCCCAAGGCGCACACAAAGAAGCAATCAGGAAGCACTTCAATATCAGTCAGATCGGATAAATCAGTGACTGGAGGAGGAGCTACCTCGACCACTTCCACTACTTCCGTTACCAGTGAGTGCCCCCCCCCCCCCTCCCCCTATCAGAGCTCTCTTCTCTTCTCATCAGGTGCACCTCTATCTCGTACTCCTCAATTGGGAAATCGTACTTCTAAGCGATTGACTCCCTCCAAAATCTCCACTGATCCCGTCCTCATTCAGGGAGGAATAATCGATCGTCCCTGTATTCCCATGGTAATCTACAGTACTCCTTATCCCTCTACCGTACCCTCTTAAGTTCATCCTAATCGAAGGACCAGCTGGTCATCCAATCATCGTCCCTCTGGATGGTCGAGATGAGAATGGTCTGATCCCAGAAGGAAATCCTCCTCCATTCCTTACTTCTCCAAAGGAAGATATCAAGGGGTATATGGTAGTCGAGGAGGGACTCCTCCACTTCAAACCACTCAAGGTACTCCCCCTCTCCTTTCCTCCTTCCCTACACCAATCAATTCAGGAATGTCCTCAACCCCCTCCATGCAGTACTTCGGGTACTCTGACCAAGTTCCTCACTAATTCGAATATCTTCATTGCTGACGCTGGACCGCAGGTTCCTCCTTCCCTCCCTCTTCCATCTACTCTCCTCCTCCTCTTCTCAGCTTCCGACAGCGAAGGAGATCAATAGAGATGCGAGTGCAACCATCAAGGAGAAGATTGGAGTGAAACTGGCCGTCTCTGGCCATATCACGGTACTCCTCCCATTGATGGGCTACAGAAGGCGACGGAATTTTTTTGCGCGTGCCCCGATTTTTTCACATAAGGGGGGACCCTTATGTAAAAATTTTCGTTGGCCTCATTTGCGAGTGTACCGTTTTTTCATAAAGGGGGGACCCTTATGTGAAAATGTTTTTTCTACCCATTTGCGCGCGCCCACCCCCTTTAACAGCCCCAATTTGCGCGTGCCCACCTATCCGTCACCTAGCGGTCCCACCAGTGACTCCTCCCCCCCCATCCCCCTCTATCTGACTTCCCCTCTCTCGCACAGATTGTGGCAGACAAGGGAACGTGCAAGTTCACTCGAGTCTCTGGTGTCACCAAACCGCCCTTCTATCCTGAGAAGTGAGTGAGAAGTCCCCTCCTTCCCTCCCACGCCCCTCTCCGATTGATCTTTGAGTGCTGCAATGGGAGTACTAGTCAAGGACAAATCGAACAGCTATCTCTTCTGGCTTCCCACAGAGAGTAATTCACGTCTCACTTCCTCCTCTCCAAGCCATCCCCTTCTCTCAGATCGTTTCGTGGGTCCTCTTCTCTCTCAGAATATCAAGATTCCCCCTAAACAAGCCAAGGAGATGGCAATTGTGGGAAACGTGTACAAGGTTCGAGTCTTCCTTCCCTATCTTCTCTCAATCTCTCTCCTCCTCCTTCAGAATTCGTCTGGTATCATAACCTTCGAGCCTCCATCAAACAAACTGGACAATCTCATCGGATTCATCATGAGTGTCAGTACTCAAATGGTCCTTCCATCTCTTCCCTCTCTTCCTTTCAGAGTGCAACGGGAGTTCCAATGTATGCATCCAAACCAGAGGGACCTCCAATGGCCTCAGCCCCTCCTCCAATCAAGACTTCTCCCGGACTAATCTCCCTTCCTCCTCCATCGGCCCCTCCCCCTCCTCCTCCTCCAGTTGCAGACACAGTTCAACCTCCATCTCGAGATGAGATCTCTCCTCCTCCCTCTGCTTCTCCTTCCCCTTCTCCCTCTCCAACCGTCCCTAGAGTCTCTCCTCCTCCAGTTATCGATACTCCTGCTCCTCCATCTGCTCCCGCTGGACCGTAAGTCTCTTCCTTTTCTCCCTACTTCATCTTCTCATCTCCTTCCAGTTCTCTTGGTTGGTCTCTCCTCTCAACTCTCGGCTCCGTTCTCACTACTACTGCATCTGTCATCAGGTACTCCTCTCTCCTCTCCCCTTCCCTCATTCCTCTCCGTTGCAGCACCACTGCAGGAGCAGTGACAGAGGCAGCAGCGGGTGCGGGAGCCTCTCTCCAATCTGCCAACCAGGTAACTCCTCCCCCCCCCTCTCCCTCTCATCCATCCCTTCTCAGCCTCAATCCACTCCCACTGCTGCTTCTCCCTCTCCCTCCTCTCCTCCTCCACTGGCTGCAACTTCTGTCGTCCCAACTGTAGTCCCTACTCCAATTGCTGCAAAGGTAGCAGCCACACCCAAGGTACTCATCCACTATCACTCCCTCTACCCTCTTCTCCCTTCAGTCAGTTACTCGATCGACAGAGAAGGCTGTTCCCTCTCTCCCTCCTCCGACAGATGCAGCAGAGGAAGAGGCTGCAATGGCAGCAGAGGAGGCTGCAGCTGCTGCATCCGTCCCTCCCCCTCGGGTGGCCGATGCTTCCTCCACTGGAGCAGCCACGGTAGAGGAAGACTCCCTTCCCATTCACTTGATTCCATTCAGGGAGTGACCATCAATATCACTCTTCGTGATTCGAATAGCAATGGAGGAGTGGTTGCAGATCAGAAGAGTGGAGTGAGTAGAGGGAGGGGGAGAGGAGGGAGAGATGGACGATTGAAGGAGACCTTCTCGGATGCTCTCTCTGATGGAGGAACGGGAATCGGAGAACAGATGGCTAGTATCTACAGGAATCTACTCAGTTCACAGAATGAATTGGTCAGTGAAGGAAGGGGGAAGGGGGGAGGAGAGGAGAGGGGAGGGGAGGGGGCATCCATCAGACTTCTCCCTTTTCAGCCTCCGGATCCTCAGCCAGATCAGAGAGATGAAGAGAGTAAGAAGGAAGAGAAAGTGGAGAGAAAGGCCAAGTCTCCAGTGAGTGAAGAATCGAGAAGAAAGGCCGAGACTACCAAGGAGTACAAGGTGAGAGATGGAGAGTAACTATCCCAATCGACTGCTCCTTCTTCAGAAATACATGGATGATCGTTCCGTTTCCTTCTCCCCTTATGGATATCGATAAGGATGAGAATCATTTACTCACCAATCTCTCCTTTCGCTAGATTATAATACTGATAAACCTTTTTCTAACGATTCCCTCCCCCCCTCTCTCCCTCACTTTCTCTCCACTCACATGCATCATCCGGACTCGTCTTATTTCCTCCGAAGAAGTAATTGAGCATCTTGTTTCCACTCTCTCCATTCTGAGGAAGAGGAACAGGCACTGTCATGTCTCCTGCTGGGGTTGATACCTGAAGAAGAGAGATCAAGAGAGGGAAGAGAAGGAAAGGATACTCACTCTATGGGCAGAAGCACTCCTCTCCAATCCATTACTCTGACTATTCGTCCTATTCTGTCGATTGCGAGATTCCCTGAGATATATCCTCTCTCTCTAGTACTTCCCCTCTCTCATCTCACCTATCATCAGTAGATATTTGATCCTTGAGTAGATTGACTAGATTAGCATCAGTGAATTCAGGATGCTTCGTGTTGATGTATGCAAGTTCGATGGCCACCAGATTCTCCACCTGCAATGGATGATCACTGTCGCATTTTTTACTTTAGTCTGTTTGATTCTATATTCAAGAGTTATATTTACAAAATTGAAAGTTAAAGAAAAAGAAAAAAAATACAAAATAAAGAAGGAGAACAGACCAATTGGTAGGTAGGCTTGAGTCGACTCTTGAGGACACTACTGACAACTTCGTTGATTCGATCGTAGAGACGAGGGAAACGGAGCATCTCTTGCTGCAATCGAGAATATTACCGTATGGAAGGGAATATCCAAACATGAAATCCACTACAGAATACTTGATGTGAAACCACTACACAATAGCCGAAAGAGTATGACCTGAGTATTGAGTCCACAGTGTTGTACAATCCTCTGCATCTCTTCATGGACTAACTCAACACATCTCAGAGAAGGTTCTTCCAATCTTCTGATCTGTCTCTTCACGAGTAATTCGAATGAGACTTCAGGGACGAAGAGAGCAGGGCGAGGACCCTGGAAATTACATTCAGTTGTTTCCTTAACATTTCCGAATTTAAAAAAAGTCTAAGTAAATGAAAACCAACAGTTGCATTTCTGATGGCAGTGAGTATATCCATCTGCGTCAGTTTTCCAAGAGGGTCAATCTGTTCGAGAGTTCGACCGAATGAATCATGGAAGATATAGCAGATTCTCGCACCTCCGCATCTACAATCATCAATTTCATGAAAGGGTAGAATTGGCTAACACCAAAAACAGACAATTCTCCAGTTTCGATGTACTTGCTCGTTCCTTCGATCGTCGATGTGTAGGCAGTCGCGAATCGAGTTATGATCTAGAGAGAGAGAGACTTATCACAGTTTATGAGATGAACTATCACAGACTAAAAATGAAAAAAAAAGATTACAAAAAAAGATTCTCGTTTCTGATAATGGAACACCTAATATGATCAATCCAACCTGGAGGAGAGTCCTGTTTCTGTCCTCAACTGGCTCGCCGTAGCTAGCGAGAAGAGACTGAAAGATAGCAAACCATTGAATAACACTAACAAAACTTTAACTCTAATATTAAAAAGTAGGAATAACTTACTTACTTAGATACTTAGAAGATCCATCTTCAGCGGGTAGAGCCGCGTGGATCACAAGTCCGCCAGTCGTCTCTATCGCGAGCGCGAGTAGTCCAGTGGCGAGAGGGCACTTCGGCCCTTGATTTCGATCTTGTTATTCTTCCGATAGCACGATAAGGCATCTTGGCGTATTCTTCGATCGAATCCCTCCATCTA
>LS504175.1:149991-170556 GCA_900490845.1 Pristionchus japonicus | reverse complement strand
AGGGAGGGTGTCCGATGCTTTGTGATGGGTGCTTCGCTTCTTCGCTCATCCGTTCATCTTCGATCACAGCACAATATCTAATGCCTCTCTCACTCATTCCATCCTACAGGGAAATGGAGACGAAGCGAGTGCAGACGAGATTGAGATGAATGCAATGAAGGATTCATCCTGCAAGTCAATGGGAAATCAGGTACGAGTCAATTAGTCTGTCTCATCCATTCTCCATTCGTCTCTCTAACTGAAGCACTGCACCTCCCTTCCCTTCTCTTCTGCATCTTCTTCCTCCATCCTCTATCTATCCTTTCCTGTCTCTCTCCCTCCCTTCAGTAGACCAGTCGTCCGTCAATTTCAGAAGGTATCACTCCGATCAATGCCTTCTAATATCTCGATATCCTCGGTATTCTTTACCTTGGCCCTTCCTCCTCCCACTCCTCCTTCTTGTGATTCAGACGATGTGAGTAGACTCTCTCGATCGATGTAGTGTCGTCCAGAGTCCCACCACGAAGTCTCCCTCGTCATACTGTATCTCAGTCGATACCGCATCCATCCCTTATCCATCTTCCGTTTTTGTCTTCTCTGTAGCTTCTGCTCGTTACTCTCACATTCTAATCAATCCCATTTCTGTTCTTATGTCCACTTGTCCAACTCTCCTAATTGTTGTGAATGGGAAAGAAATGCAGTGCTTCTGTTGGAGAGTGCGAGTGAATCCTCACATTCGTATCATTCTAATGTTCCATCTCGCAACATCACTGATCAAATATAAACTGCAGGCGCACGGAATGTGTTCTCACGAGCATCAGATCGAATTCGGAGCCGGAGACTCCGCCATTGCTGCTGGTGAGGGTGAAGAGATGAGAGATGAAGAGGGGGGGGGGAGGGGGGAGGAGCGGAGTGCTCCCTCAAGAAGAAATAGATGTAGAGATATGTTTTCCAGTGGCGTGGATGATTCTCTTCGGAGATGGCCTTCACAATCTGATCGATGGAATCTCAATCGGAGCTTCTTTCGCTGATAATCTCCAGAGGTGAGTAGATGATGCATGGTATTCATGGAAGTCGATTCGATCTTCTCTCTCTCAGTGGTCTATCGGTCTCTCTGGCTGTTCTGGCTGAGGAATTCCCGCATGAACTGGGAGATGTCGCCATTCTCGTCGCTTCCGGACTCACTCTCAAGTTGGTTCTGCCTTTGATTTTATTCGAGAGATAAGGATAGACCTGATTTCTACTAATTCTGTCAACTAATTCGTGTAATGGTGACAATGAGTATGCGTAAGAGTGCATTGATTGCAGACAAGCCCTGGTATACAATCTTCTCTCTGCTCTCACTTGCTACGTTGGATACTTCATCGGAGTTTACGTGGGAGAATTGGATCCTGAGAATACAAAGTATCTATTCGCTCTCGCTGGAGGAATGTTCCTCTATATCTCACTCAGTTGCATGGTTCGTTATTTTATTGAAGGGTGTCTTTTCGGATTGTGGAAATATTGGTAGATACTATCCCTCTTTGATCGTTAGTCTTGATGCAACAAGTACATGATTGATATTCAGATGCCAGAAATGAAGAAGGCGATGGAAGAGGCACTCAATGTATCCATCGGAAGAGGACTTTATGTTTTCTTCCTTCAGGTACACTTTAAAAAATCGTAACCTTCTTGTGAGCATAGGGAGTGAATGAATTTGGATTAGCTGTATCTTGATTGATAATGGTTATTTATAATTCCCTTTTCTCATTCCAGGCTGCGGGTCTCTTCTTTGGTCTCTTCCTTATGTTCGCAATGGCGAGATGGGGAGATAAGATAGAGGGAATACTCAAGGAGTAGAGGGAGGACTCTCTCTCTATCGTGAGTCCCATTGTGATCTATCACTCTTTCCTCATAGTTCTGTTAGGTTAGTCTCATTCTGCTGTCATCATAGTTCAGCTCGTTCTTTACCTCTATCATTCCAAATGCATTCTCTCCATTTAAGTCCTTGGATCTATTTTATTGTTTCTTCTGAGATCTTCACTCCTCTTTTCGGGCAGCTTTTAACTTTGTTCAACAATGTTCTGTAAATCAATTTCTTTGTTTATCTTTTTTGTGAAAGATTGTTTCAGCCTTTAATCTGTCTCTTCTGATAGTTTTTCTAATCTTTCCCAGCGTTAAAAATGTTTGATTAGCATAATAGCTCTGAGGCCAAGCATAATCTTCTTTTCATTAAGCATACTTTCACCATTGTTTTGAGCACAATAACATGGAAAGGATCCAATTGTCGCCTTTTCTCCATATCCACCAGATTGAGCTATATTCTCCCCTTTCCGGTTCAACCATCGCACTCATAATTTCAGTTCATCTAAGTTGCCATTATATCAATTCGTCCCTGTTGTATTTCCTTTCCAGTTGTCAAACTCTTTCTGAACCGCAGTGATTTTAAGAGGACTTATGATGTATCTCTTTATTTTGTTTGTTTCCAATCTTGATTGTTTGAGATTCAATGTCACTGCATGTTCTGTTCTCTCTTCTAGCTTCCATTTCCCTGAGAGATTCATAGTTTTATCCATTGAGTATCAAAGTGCAATCAGATTGTTACGTGATAGATTATTGGTGTAGCCGAATCATGTGATACAAATAAATGTTGAAATGAACATTTGTAGTTGACACGTGAATGAGAATGAAATGAGAACGGGAGAGATAAGGGCACACGAGTAGTTTGTGAGGGAAATGTCTCTACGGTTCGATCTAGATATTACATCTACATGAGAAAAAAGGAAAGAAAATATGATATTATTGAACAAGTTGCGTTGGATGTATACTAGTGCACCGATTGAATGAACTAGTATAGTGAAAGAAGAGACTTCTCTAGTGCATTTCCCCTCACAATCAGACTCGTTCTTATCTTATCGACCAGTGATGGGATGGAGAGAGAAAGAGAGAGAGGGATGGACAACAGTCATTCTTCGTCCTCCCTTTCACCACTTTTGTTTCTAATCAACACCTCCTCACATTGAACTTTGTTTGTCGATTAATTTGCAATTGAAGCGATATTTAGATGACAAAAGGCGAGAATCAACCTTTACTTCCTTTGAAAAATGCGAAACCTCCGAAAGTTGGCCGTTTCGAGAAGAAAAGAAGGAAGAAGGAACTGCAGAAAGTTGACGAGTTTCATCCTTATCCCTTCCATTTGACTCGTTTAGTTCTACGATGATCAAGCAGATCTACTCGATCAATATGAAAGGGACGATCAATTATTAGCGGGAGTGATCGAACCAATCGAAGTGAGTGACTTCTCCCCTCTCTCTTCCATTTATTCTCCTCTTGATAGACAGAACGAAGGACAGATCGAGTCCTCAATCGGATTCTCTTCTGTCTCAACGTCGTCCTTCTATTCGCAAATCTCGCCGCTGCTGTTCTATCTGGATCTCTTTCCATTGTTAGGTCGGAACGGGATTGGGAAGGGAAGGGAGAGAGACTCTTCCCACTTCAGTACCTTCGTCGATTCTGCTATGGATCTCACAACGAGCATGATTATTGGGATTTGTCTGCATCTAATCAAGAACTCGGATGGATTCAAGTATCCGAGAGGGAGAGAACGGTTTGTTTCCAATCCATCGGATGAATCGAGAAGATTGATTCAGATTGGAGACAGTGGGGGTCATAATCTGTTCAGTCATAATGGGAATCGCCAATATGGTCATCATCCTCCAGTCGGTTGAAGCTGTACTCAATGATACTGTAAGGAAGGAGTGACAACGAATCAATATGCCTGACTCTCAGATTCATCCCGACATGAATCTGGTAACTCTAATCATTCTTCTCACTGGGTGCAGTACGAAGGCCATTCTGATGATCATCTGTTTCAAGAGAGGAACGGCCTCTTCCAAGGTAGAAGACACTCTTTCTCATTGAGAAGAGAAGGGTTCCAGGTTCTCGCAATGGATATGAGGAACGATATCGCCACTTCCACAGTCGCCATCATTGCTGCTTTCGTGGGAGATCGATACTGGAAGTACGCCGATCCCATCGGAGCATGCATCGTGTGGTACGTTGCCCCTTTTATTCACACCTATGGGTTTAGCCTCATCTGTAATTTCGTCTTATTCCAGTGGAATCATCGCCCTGAATTGGTTCCATCACGCACTCGAACACATTCCTTCTCTAACGGGAATAAGAGGAGAGAAGGAGAATCTATCCAGGATATTGAAGATCGCCATTGAACACGATGAGAGAATACAGTGAGTGGGAAGAGGGAAAAGGAAGGGAGGGGGGGGAGGGTAGGGAGAGGTCTCTTATTCATTGACAGATGGAGGGAAGTTGTGCATTGGAGTGTCCATGGATACAATCTAGACACAGTTCAGTCATAGGCCGATAAGAGTCCACTTCCTTCCTTCTCATGAGTGTATTCTCATTCAGGAAGATCGACCACGTTATGATATACCATATTGGAGCGAAAGCTATTGTTGAGATGCACATTGTTATGTCCGAGAATTTACCACTTAAGGTTTGAGCTCAATCTGATCTCTTCCAATCAAATTCTCTTTCTAGATCACCCATGATATTTCTCATCCATTGGAGAAGAAATTGAATCTACTCGATTTCGTAGACAGATCATACGTCCATTGTGATTATGATTGTGATGGAGATTGAATATAATGGAGAGATGGAGAGGATATTTATTACTATTTGAGATCCTGCCTATGAATGAATAAAGAATATGAATGTACTCGTGATGAATTGAATCGATATTGCACACGAGTTATTTGGGGGAGAAGAGAGAAGGAAAGGATCACAGATGGAAGAAATTTGTCATCGGAGAGAGATCACGAAGGAAATTATGAACGGAATTTGATCTATGAGACGATTTCTTTCCCCAGATTGAGGAAGGGGAAGAAATTGTTGAGAATCCAGAAGGAAGCAGTGAGAAGAGTCGATCCAAGAAGATCTCCTGATATGGAAAGAGATGGACTCCCTCCCCCTCTCTCTCTCCTCACCTGTGGCAGTAAGGATTGGAATGGCTGATGAATCGGGATCAATTCTCTTCCTCCAAAGGAATCGGACGATCCATTGACAGAGGAAGAGAAGAGTTCCAACCTAGAGAGGGAAAGGAAGTTCATTCCACTCTCACTCTTGAACACCTGGATGAAAGCGACGAGAAGATAGGCAGAAGTGAGGAGGAGGGAGAAGTTGTAGGGAGGACCAGGTTGAGGGAGGAGGAAGATGATTGAGAAGAAGATGGAATGAGAGAAGAGAGAAAGAAGAAGGAGAATACGAGCTGCTGATGAATCTGTCTCTGAATGGAGAGAGAGAGAAGGATCGTGATGGGAAGGGAGGGGTAAGGAGTACCTCGAGAGAAGAAAGCCCTCCATGGACTACAGAAATGAACTATTCTTCTTTCATCTTCACTCTTCAATTTGGATCCTTGATGGAGTGAAGTGGAGATTCGAGATGCTTGAACTGCTACGATGTTCCCTCCGATTCCTGTGAAAAGTAGGGATGAAAGAGGAGGAGGGAGTCGTTCTCTCCTACCATTTACAAGTGGTTGGAATACGGCGATTCCTGGATACATTCCTACTGCTTTCTTCAATATTTCACCCGATGAACACGATATAACCATAGCTCCGATTACTGCATACCAACCACGAATTAGAACCTGAATCACTCTTCTATGAAGGATGTTCCTCTCTCTTCGATGTCCCCTCCTCTCTCAACAATTGTTCTCCTCACATCTCTGGTTAGATCGTTGAGAGCGGCGATTGTTGCTGAGATAATGGCAAGAGTGAGGAAGGAGAGAAGAAGGAGAAGTAGGAAGGGAAGATGAGATGAAGAAAGAGGAAGGAGAAGACCACCCAAGAACATCTGAATCGAATATTGAGAGTGGGAGGTAAGGTTGAACTGGCCATCATAGCGAGAGTGGAGAGATCTCCCAATGCGGCTGCTATCGGAGTAGTGATATTGTCCGGATCCACCTTCAATTCCAACCATACAATCAGCATATCTAATTGTAGACTAGAAAGACAATCGAGACAAGGGGGTGATTATCGTCATTCCTCTGCTCTCCAATTCCCTCAATGGTTCTGAACCTCTTTCCTCCTTCCTCACTCACCTTACACTTCTTCGCAGCGAGAATGATCGTGAGGATGAGAGTTCCCAAAGCGAAAGAGAGAATGGAGGAAGTGGAGACACAAGTAGACAGGAGACAGACAACTTCTGACCAAATGATCTGAAATGCACTCAGATAGTCAGAAATATCCCCGACGGAAGCTCCAATTTCAACACGAGATTAATCCCTCCAATCTGATATCATCGAGGCAGAAATCCCATAGGAAGTGTTTTCGTTTTCAATTTTCTACGTGGATGGCCATGCCTTCTCACACTACATTTCCATTGTAAATACCCCCTGTCACATGCGTATTGTAGCCCCCTCCCGACTCCCAAATGAAATGACTACATTATGGAGTGATTGGTTAATGATCTTTGATCTCTCCCCTCGCAGACTGACCGTATCTCCATGAATTCCCTTGAGTAGAAGAGTAGTTCCGACAGCAAGTGAAGATACGACTACTGCTTGCACCTCAATCAGAGAATCGCTCATTTCTCTTTCTCCCCTTTTCAGAAAACATCAACACATTCTCTAGAATCTCTCTTCTCGAACAACATAAACTCTCTTCTTCTCCTTTTCTAATCCTCTTTTATAAGTTCAGTGCCTACGTATTTATTTCCATTCAACATCAGTGGTTTTTGATCGAAACTTGAATATCAAGATAACAAGTAGTGAGAGAGAGGTAGAGTACAGAATGAGTGATGGCTGTTCTCCTGTCTAGATAGAGGTGGATGGAATAGAAGAAGGAAATACCTGGATGAGAGCCATATTGGATAGGAATGCAGTTCCAATCTGACTTCTGGTGTCCATCAATCCAACATTCGCCTGAACACTTCTACTTTCCTGATCGAATAAAGTGAAGAGGGAGAGGGAATCACATGGGTTTTCACACCCTTTCCTTCTCAGAGAACTGTCTTGCCCATGGAAGAGAAGTGGAGAGGGAGAAGGAGGGGAAGGGGGGGGGGAGACTGTAGAGAGGGGGGAATGGAATGGACTAACAAGAGTAGATAGACGAGCAGCGAAAGTCATCTCCAGATTGCCCTTCAATCCGAGTAGAACAGGAACGAGAATCACTGCCTGTAATCATCTTCCCTCCTCTCTTCCCTCTCCCTCTCAACCTCTGGTATCTTGACGAAGAATGGAGTGGAAGTGGCCTTATCGAGAAGGAGACCCGTGCAGAGAAGACCCAATCCAGCGAGGAGGAAGGGACCAATCAACTGAGAGAGAGAGTGATCAGCCATTCAGAGAATACTCATTTATCAGAAGGGAGAAGGAGAAGGGAGAGTATCAGAAAGAGGAGAAGAGAATGGATGAATTATTCATTCCGGTCATGTCTTCTCTTTCCATTCATCTAGGAGGGAACTCACTCTTTCCTCCATTCAATGACCTACCCTCAGAAGGAAGAGATAACGAAGGAAGGGGGAGGAGGGGGAGAGAGGGGGAGTCATCTAACCTGGAGTACGAATGCCCGTAGACTTTCTTGTCGTGGGGGATGGCCAGATCGAGCTGATAACTTCATCTTGAATATAGTGATAGAGAGAGGAGCGAGAATCCAATCGATGTCTTCCCCTCTGGAACTGATTGATTTTATTCAAGGAAGTGGCAAAGACTTTGGAACAGAAAGGAGGTTTCAAGATTAGTGTGTAGGTATGCGAAAGGGGCGAGAAAGAGAGAGAGAACAGTCATAATAGTGTCTCTCTTCCCTATTTGATTGTCTCCATAGAGAGACGTCTCTTTCTCCCTCTCTCCACGTTTATTTCAATAGAGTTCATCCCATCCCATCCATATCTCTTCTCTTCCTCTTTCACTTACTGAATATTCGTATCACTGAAGCTCTCAATTCTAATTCTCATCTCTTCAGCAGTCTTCTCCAATTCTCCCATAGGAGAATCAATTGGCTCCATTTCCTCACTCAACTCAGATGGATCGAAGGCTATACCCATCACTGAAATGAAATGTTGAGATATTAGAGAGAGAAGGAAACAAGATTAATAGCATTCTTGTAAGAGTTCGTCCGATCTAATTTATAGTGAGAAGGATGCAGAAAGTTGTGAGAAACGAAGAAGATTACAGAAGAAAAGAAGAAGATGAAGAAGTAAGAATTGAGAGTGAGAGAATTCAACGGAAGATGAATTCATAATGAGTTAGTAAGGAGAATAGAGAAAAGTAATTGAGAGAGAGAGAGATAGTGAAGGGAGAAGGACTGACATCCAATAATAGAGGAAAAGGAGGGAAATAGGAGAAGGAAGGAAATGGAAAGGTGTGTTCAAGTGAAGATGAAGGGTAGATAGAAGAAGAAGGAGATTGGAGAATGATGGTGGGAATGATAGAATGAGATTATGGGAAGAGAAGAAGATTGATAGAATGTACTCATAAAATAGGTCAATAGAAGGACTGAGAATGAGAAAGAGATCATTGGACAGTAGAGAAGAGTGTTGAATCTCCCCAGTGAGGGAGAGGGAGAGATCTCTCCCCTCCCTTCCCTCCCTCCCTCTCTCTCTCTCTCTTAGAATATCTCCTCCCCCTTCTGAGATTGTACCTGCAACGAGGAAAGGAAAGGCTTCTAGAAGGAGGAGGATAAGGGAATTAGACGTTTAGACGAGAAAAAAGGAATGGAAAAGGACGATGTTCTTCATTCGAATCTCTCCGTTTCCCTTTTTTCCGGGAGAGAAAAAGGGATGGACATTTTGAGGACTAAGAGAGAACAAAAAGACTCAAGATCATTCACTACTGTCGCCTCTTTTGATGAGTTTTTACTTCTTCTCTGAACAGGAAAAAGAAGGGATGGGAAAAGTCGAAAGAAGCATCGAAGAAATAAGGGAAAGGAAGGAAGTTTGTCGTCCGATTCGGCACTTTTCTACCAAGACTGTTCCTCCCTTCCCCTCCCCTCCCTCTCCTCCTCTCCCTTCCCCTCGTCGTTCCTTTCCATTCCTTCCCTTCAAAATAAGCCAGTGAATGTGTGTAAACTGGTCGATTTCTGGTTGTCTTCTTCTCTTGAATAATCTTGGCATCTGGTTGATCAAGGATGGATGAGAATGGAAGGGAACAAATAGATCCATTTCGTATCTCAGATGTCTCTCCAGAGGGAAATTACACGTTCTTTATCAGATGAAGAATCGTCGAAATAGATAGACACTACTCACTACTTCTAATCACTACAATCCTGAGTATAAGTTAGCTGAGGGTATTCTCTCCCTCTGGTACAATCCATTCCTCTATGCTCTTCTGGCGGAGTTTCTCTTGATAGTGTTTCTCTTGTATTCCTCCTTCTTCTCTTCTTCCGTCTTCTTCTCCTCCTCTTCTTCCTCGTAAGGAGTCTCTGCCTCTACAGCCTTGGGGGCGTATTGGGAAGCCTCAACCTGCGAGAGATCAAAGATCATCCCTCCCTTCCCCTTCCTCTTCTCACCTGCTTGGGCACTTCGGGAGCGGCCTCTCCATCTTGCTCTACAGCTTCATACGAGGCACCAGCGGGAGTGGCTGGCTCTTCGGCAGAGTAGGCAGACGGCTCCTCCTTGTTGGCAAGAGCGGCCTCAGATCCAGCCTGCGAGAAGGGATGGTTGGTGCATGGGGGGAATGGATGGACTCACAGCGTGCTCAGTCTGTCCATTCTGTTCGACAGCGGCCGCCTTGTAGTTGTCAGTGACGGCGAGGGGGGCGACAGTGGAGGGAACGGCCTTCTCCTCCTCCTCGTATTCATACTCCGTCGCCTCCTCTCCCGTCGCGATCTTCTCCTCTTGCTTCTCCACCACGGTCGTCTCTACGGCTGCTGGCTTCTGAAGGAGAGAGGAACTGTTACAGTATTAGAGGATTGACTAGGATTCCATTCCCTCCTCCCTACCTCATAGGTGGCGACGGGAGCGGGGGCGGGCTTGACCTGCTCGACCTCTTCGTATTCCTCCTCCTTCGCTCCGTATCCCTCATCTGTGATCACCTCAGTCTGAGTCTGCTTGCTGATCTACAATGGGGTCGAATGAAGAGAGGGAGAAGGGGGGGGGGGGAGGGGGTCACTGACAGTCTGGGGTCCATTGTTGATGACAGCCTTCTCTCCGTAGGCGGGAGCGACGGGGGCAACCACAACGGGAGCAGTGATCTCCTCCTGCAATCGATATTCCCTTCTACCGTACTCCTCCTACAGTATCCCCTACCGTACCTTGACAGTGGTGACAACAGCGGCGGGGGCGACGTACGATCCTCCTCCGATCTGCTGACCTCCAGTGATGGCTGAAGAGGGGCCGACGTTGTATGATCCTCCCTGTTGCTGGTTAGAAAGAACGGGAGCAGCCTGCAGAGAGGAGAGGGATGAAGGGAGAGAGGGGGGGAGGGGGAGTACCTGGTATGATCCACCTCCAATCTGTTGTCCTCCAATCACAGCAGCGGGTCCAGTCTGGTATCCTCCTCCAATGGATCCTCCTCCAATTGCAGCTCCAGGAGCAGCATACGAACCACCTCCGAGAGATGCTCCAGGGAATCCATGAGAAGGAAGAGAGAGAGGAGCCTGTTGGTATCCACCTGAATACGGTAGTGAAGAGGATCCTGACTGGATGGATACCGTACCTCCAAGAGAGGGTCCAGAAGGGAAAGAAGGAGGAGAGGCGTACGATCCTCCAGCTCCGGTACCTCCATAAGGAGAGATGGGAGGACGGGGATAGGCTCCTCCACCCGAAGAATAGCTGAAAGAAAGAGAAGATGACTATCTAAGATGGGAGTTCATTCCCAATTAGGATTTCATCCCGTTCTCATTCTCTTCTCCCAATGGCATTTCCCTCCTCTCTCTCTCTCTTAAACTCGCCCTCCCAATTGGCTAGCCATTCCTTTATTGTCTCGATTGCGCGATAACCGGAAGAGAAAGGGCTGTATAAGGACAGAGAAGGGACACGATCTTGTTCCATATCTATTACGTCATCACTGTTCCCGTGAGATGCCCCCTCCCCTCCCATCTCTCCCCTAAGGGGACGACCTTCTATCGGAGGAGGGAAGGACGATCCTCCCTCTTGTTACACTTCTTACATTCCTAACGAGAGATTGAGATTTCTCCATCACTGTTCAACTCTTTTTGCAGGGAGTCTTAATCAGTGGAAGAAGAGAGAGGAACGAATGAATAGATTAGTCCATTCCACTCCTCATAAGTCATCCCTCTCTAAATGGACTCTCTTTTTCTTCCCATTCCTTCGTTCACAGTCTCAATCTGGTTCTAAATGATGAATAGTCTATTAATGAGAGCATAGATCAAACGAGACTCTCAATCGCACTCTAGTCTCTCCCTTCCCCTTCCCCCTCCCTTCTACTCACGGGCTTCCTCCTCCACAGGGAGGGGCAGAGGGGGCACACGACGATTGGGATGAGGCACAGCAGCCTCCTCCTCCCGATGATCCACCAATGCAAGCGAGAGCAGATGAAGACAGAAGGAGAACTCCGATTACGGACTGAACACAATGAATCAATGAATAGATATGGTACTAGTCGATCGATAGATGGATACCGTACCCGCATGTCGATAGTGTCGGGAGAGAGTGCGACCGAGTACAAACTGGTGGAGGAGAAGAGTCCTCAACAACTTTTATGGACAAGGAATGGCAAAAGGGGGCGGAGCTATGCTTCATCCTCAAGGGCATTAGATCGACTGAAGATAGTAAGAGAGGGAAAGTTACGAGAACTGAGGAGAACAAGAGAGGAATAGAGATGATGAAGCATGTTCATTCTTATGAATGAGAGAGAGAAATCAGTGATTGTAGAGTGAAGAGTGTCCCCTTATATCTCTTGTTCGAATGTAAAAAGACTCTTGACTTTTCATCTCTTTCTCGATCCGTTTAGTGTATCATCTCAAGGTGTGAACTGACATTGGAGGGTACTCACTCTATCCCGATTGTCCCTCCTTCCATTCAGTTCCATAACCTTCTCTCTCTACAGGAAGGAAGCTGAAGGTTATCGTCGAGATTCATACTCTTGATAACATAACTGAAAGAATGAGCGGAGGTCGAATCTTTGTGAAAGGTTGGATCAGATTTGAAAGAATACATGAGAGTGTACAAGATGGAAATGGATTCTCACATTCGTTTTCATGGATAAGGACGTACTTTTTTCTCCAAATGTTGAGCCACTTTTCCCTCTCTCAGAATTTTCTTAGCATAACAACATCGTTAGTGTTCCGTAATTTTCAATAACATATCTTCCTCATGATTTTTGTTTTCATTTTCTTGCCTTTACTCGATTCAGGAACCACTTAAATAGTGCAATAGTGATAATTTTCAGTTTTGTTAGTTAGGTAGTCACCAATTTCCCTTCGCCTCCTCTATCAAAGACTTCATTTATTTTTGGCGCCACCAACGCCAATTCAAAACATGAATTGGTGCCTTTAAGTACTGTTTAAAATTCTTTCCCCCATTTTTATTTGATAATCTCAATGTGGTTCATAGTGAATGTTATCAAACAAAATGAAGTAATACCTAGCGCGTGTATCATTCTTCATGCATTCTCCTCCGTTGTATAGATAGTTGGCAGCTTGCCAATTGACCTCCTTAGCTCTTAGAGTCGAGGTGTGTGGGACAGTGCAAGATAATATAGAAGCGTACTATTTGAATCATTGTCTACGCTTAAGTTTTCTACACTTTCCCTTTAAGTTGTATTCTCTTCCGCACTCAAAGATTAGACGACAGAAACGAAGGATTAATGGATAATGAAGGAAGAGAAGGAAAAACACTTTCAAAGGAATCAGATAAGGTGGGCTTTTTCTGTTGAAGATGAATAAATACAACAGTTGAGTATTCTGATAACTGTCCTCTTTTGGCTTCTGAAGTGGGGAAAACATCGAATAGCGAATGGTAAGCAAACTGACCTAGTGAACTAATAGTTTAAAACAGCGTTGAACGAATCCCGATTAATCCGTATTTAGCAGATAACAGCGATTTTATGGAGAGCCCATGAAAGCTTCTGGAATTATCTCCTAATGTTATTCTACATTTAATTAAATGCACTGGTTAAGCAGAAAAAACAAACAAACGATTGCAAAATGGCTTCTTTTCAGTGAAACCAATTTGAGTGCTCTTACATTTAGATAAGGCGTATTAAACCCTTCTTATGTCCCATGGGAATTTGAGGGTCTCCATGAAACATTAATACAAAATTCAACAGACTTAGAAAGAACTTAGGGACAATGATAATGATATGATATTGACTGATTGCCATTGACTATCATTTTGTTAAACTGAATTGTTTCAGATAGATAAAATTGTCAACAGCAACGAGGGAACTTCGCGGAGTATTCGAACAGAGTTTGTTAATTTTATCCTACTTTCATGAGTGATCCTGATTTGATAAATCAAAAATATATGCATTTCTGGAAGCTTAGTTCCAAATTGTAAAATTTTACATAGAAAAAAGTGCAAAAATGCCTATTATTTTTGGGTCTGAATCTCGTCGGAAGGTCCCCAATCTGGCGGCGTTCGGAGTGAGCGACGGGATATTTTTGAGTGTATATTGATGGTTTCCCCAGAACGCGCCGCGGAGCTTTTTGGGGAAACCATCATAAATATTTTGCTCAATTTCGTCGCAAGCTCCCCAATCTGGTATATTTTTCGAAACCAATTTGTACTTTTTTCCAAGGCAAACATGGGCGATTTGGAACTAAGCTTATAGCCCTGCATATATAAAAAGGGATTGTTTACGATAAATAATATATTTTGTACATATTTTTATAATTTCAGCACGAGTCGAATGATAATCAGCACAAATATCCACAATTCATATCAATCCAGTAATTATCTTTCTCTTTTTTTCTCATTTACCTCTCTATTTACTATAAAATCCGGCTTTGTTCAGTTCGCATCATATTACAGGAGGTCTCAAATCAATAGATCTATCGGATGATACATCCGAAACGGAAATGGAACAATTTGCGAAGAGTCAATTAGATGGATTAACTTCACGAATTGATGACGATTTATTGAGATCAGAGAACAAAGGTTGGTTGAGAATGCCATTTTTCTTTGTCTATTATCTATTGTCTATTTAACTGCAGGAAAATTACCGATAAGCTTCCCTGGAGATATTTCAGCCAAATCGCTCGTGGAAATGGTACCTTTCTAAAACTGCGTTCCTATTTGCTGTTTTTTTTCTAACGCTCTGAAAATAGAGTTTGACATGCAATATGCAGACTTATTGTGGTGGAATATTTTAATCTTACAGGCTCAGCCAAGTGAATACACACCTCCCCAAAGCAGAACTCTTTTCTCTGAGTTTGTTTCCTCTTATTTTATCTCTGACCAGTCATTTGCATTTGCCAATATACTCTAAAAGCACATCTACAGTGACCGATACAACGGCGCCATCCCAGTGTACAATGACTGTAATGATTCAATTGCTGGTAGGTATACTCTATGTCTCTCTTTCTTCCTCTTATTGTTAGTCGAATCTATTCTAGTATGAAGTTGAGTGAGAATTCATTGATCAAATTTTTCATTATAGGACCTAACTTCGTCCGAATTGATAAAAATGAATTCAGAGAGCAGCCAAAATATCCGCCACTCGATGTTAGATACACTTTATATCATTTTTAGAATTTTTAGTATATATTGCTTTAGCACTAGTTATTTATGGTTCATATGATATTCGATAATGAAATTAAGCAAAAATAGTGGCTTTTAGAATTGAAATTCTCTTCAGATATGCTGTTCATGCACTGATAACTGTGTGGAGAATTCATCATGCGAATGCAGGAAGATGACTCCTAAGAAAAGAGTCACACTTAAAGTGAGAAGCATCTATCTATTGATGTCACCATAGATTTCAACTTGAAACTCAGTGGGAATGGATACAATAATCCGATGGAAATGGCAGGATAACGGGCGAGTGATTCTTCATGAATGGGGAATCTTCAACGTCCATCTATACACTTGCGGAGAATTGTGCAGGTTTATCAACATCTCAAACTTATTCGCCTGAAAAAAATAAGCGAAAAACAATATGATATTTGCAGATGTAACCCGAAAACATGTAGAAACCGATTAGAATACGAAGAGAAGAAAAATGAATTAGAGGTAGTCAGACGAAATCCTATTATGGGCTTTGAGGTTCGTTTATTTCTAATCACATTATCACTTTAATTCTCAATGAACTGTTTGAAAATACTGTATCAGATATAAAATAACCCTGAATAGACAGATAAATGATTGATTTCCTCGTTCAGCTCCGATCTCTTCGAGTATTTCGACAAGGCGAACTTGTCATCGAATTCTTAGGAGAATTCGTTGAGAATCTAACTAATGAAGATGAATTAAATTATTCCTTCTTTATCTTCGATGGAAGCGCCCGACCAAGATCCGAGTTTCGTTTCGGAGAAAATGTGAGTACCTATCTTTATCTTATCTCGCTATTTTTATTTAGGTATTAATCTTTCAAACATCAAGAGAGATTCGATCGATGATTTCAGAGATACAACGTATTGGAACGGAACAAGAAAATGTATTTGAATCCGTATCTTCGTGGAGGAATGGGAAGATTCGCTGGCCATTCAAGAATGAATAATGTTTTCCCTCTCAGGTACTCATTGATTTTCATTGCAATTCATAGC
Organism: Pristionchus japonicus; assembly: GCA_900490845.1. NCBI lineage: Eukaryota > Metazoa > Nematoda > Chromadorea > Rhabditida > Neodiplogasteridae > Pristionchus > Pristionchus japonicus. The sequence goes on along the minus strand of LS504175.1, from coordinate 154,921 downwards.
AAACTGAGATTGATATTTCAACTTTAAAACATTAATAATTCATAAACAAATGGCTCGAAAAGAATAATTTCTCTTGAGAGTCTACTCGTCCGGTTCCATCATCGGATTTCCTCGAATTGTCTTCATTGCTTGTCTTTCCATTGCACCAGGTATACTTTATTCAGATTTATTTGACATGCATTTATTGAACGAGGCATCAATGATGAATCAAAATAGGATTTTTACACTGATCAAAATTAATTCAATTTGTAATTCTCAATTCATTGAAAAAAAAGAAAACAACCAAAAAATGGCCAGCAATGATACTGCATCAATGCAGGTGATTTCGTCAAAGTGGACTATGGCTATTCATATCACGAAGTGCTCGTTGATTGTGGTTGTCCAACTACTGAGAGATGCGATTGCAATCAAAATTGTGCTTGTGATGAGGTTAGTAAGAGAATTGAGTGATCAACAATCCACTATCACACGAAAAACATCGGCCATGCACATAACTTTATTATTCAGATGCTTTGCCATAATTTGCACTATCTGGATTCAATTCGATCGGAGGTCAGTCTAGAGAACTCCTCTCTTCATTTATCTATCTTTAGTTTTTTCTATGTGATTATGAGGCAATTTCAGAGCTTCGCGTTGGATGTCCTCATAGAAAAAGAACGCGCAAATCGAGTCAGGATTTGCAATGTGAGGATTCTTTTGATAATTGGAATTGTAAAAATATACACTTTCAGATGGAGGAGAAATTTACGGGAAAATTAAATAAAGTAGTGACGAATGTTATAGTTGAAGATAAAACTTCGAAAGTAAATAAGAGTGAAATAAGTGGAGAAGATAAGCATTGGAAGCGAACCTCGAGATACAGAAATATAAATGAGGGATTAAAGGTATATACAGTCGGCGTCAAAAGTCATTGCTCACTTTTTCAATCGTTTGTAACTTCCAACTCAGAGCAGATGTCGACCTAATTTTTGTTCTATTGCACAGATAATCTATAGGAGCTTACGATGGACATACAATGATATCGGGGAAAAATCAATAATTGCATAGTGATGACGCAACCGAAAGATACTTTTTCGAAAATTCATTATTCTTTGAGGGATTTTTTTCGACTCACCAAACTTTTTGTGCATAGACATCAGTGCAACGGCTACACAGGAAAAAAGTTTCGAGTTGCTGCGACCACTCTCCGTGGCAGCAGAAATTCAGCAAAAATTACCTTGAAATTTCATAAATCTGCTGCTAGTGTTGCTAGAACCTTGTTCTAAGGCTTAAAATGTTTCTAATAATGAGTGTCAATGATCCTGAGAGTTTGGTAGTGTTTGGCCTCCATATGCTCCAGGGTCACGAAAAAGTCACTTTTTCACATGTATGTTTTCGGCAGCCTATGCACTCTATGGAACGTTATCCGAATTTTTGGTTTTCGCGTGTATTCGGTAGATGATCCATGGGAGTAGCGCTTCTCAACTTTTTTTTAATGTTTGGACATCTGTCCGTGCCTTGACGATTTTTCGAAGAAGGCATACTCACGCTAAAAATAATAGCCCGTTCAACTATCAAAATTCATAAATATCTTTCTCGAGGAGCTACCGTTCTGAAACTTCACGTAGTACGTGAGGGTGATGTGGGCCAACTACTTGGAGAGTACGAGCCTGATGGAACGTCTTAGGGAAAAATCGAGATGGGCGAGGCGAGCATTTTGGGTGCGAGTATGCCTTCTTCGAAAAATCGCCAAGGCACGGACAGATGTCCAAACATTCCAAAAAGTTGAGAAACACTACTCCCATGGATCATCTACCGAATACACGCGAAAACCAAAAATTCGGATAACGTTCCATAGAGTGCATAGGCTGCCGAAATCATACATGTGAAAAAGTGACTTTTTCGTGACCCTGGAGCATATGGAGGCCAAACACTACCAAACTCTCAGGATCATTGACACTCATTATTAGAAACATTTTAAGCCGTAGAACAAGGTTCTAGCAACACTAGCAGCAGATTTATGAAATTTCAAGGTAATTTTTGCTGAATTTCTGCTGGAGAGTGGTCGCAGCAACTCGAAACTTTTTCCCTGTGTAGCCGTTGGACTGATGTCTATGCACAAAAAGTTTGGTGAGTCGAAAAAAATCCCTCAAAGAATAATGAATTTTCGAAAAAGTATCTTTCGGTTGTGTCATCACTATGCAATTATTGATTTTTCCCCGATATCATTGTATGTCCATCGTAAGCTCCTATAGATTATCTGTGCAATAGAACAATAAATAGGTCGACATCTGCTCTGAGTTGGAAGTTACAAACGATTGAAAAAGTGCGCAATGACTTTTGACGCCGACTGTAATATGTTAGATTATTAAATCCTAAAGGATAAGTGAAACGATCAAGTAGTCAAAAATGTTCTCATTGGTGATCTTCAACATTGACAGAATGAAAATTGTCGTGATCTACCTCAAGAATGGGAGAAAATTCCATCGTGGGGTGAGAAGAATCGAGAAGAAGAAAAAGAGAAAGAGAAGAAGATGGCAGAAAGGTATGGAAAGTATGAGGAAGATGAAGGGAGACGGCTACTGTCTCATAGAAAGGCCGACGAGCTCCTTCTCAAAATTAATTCGAATTTTTAGATCCGTTGAAACGAAATCAAACGTCGGGAAAGTAGTAGAGAAGAAGAAGAAGACAAAGCAGACGAGAAAGACAAAAGGAAAACTCGAGATGGAAGGAAAACACAGAAAGAGAAAAGATGAAGGGAATGAAATTGAGAATGGAATTAAGAGGAAAAGAACTGTAAGAATATGTAATATAGGTAAAAAGTAACGAAATTTTGAATAATAATAACCTTAATAATATTTTATTGGTTTCGATGCAAACTAGAGTTTCCAAATAGTAATTCGTAGGCATGTCATTCATGATTCGTCGATAAACGAATCAAATTTTAGCATATCGTTAAGTTCCGCTGGTCGTGGTTTACTTTCAAATGCATATCCGAAACATTTCTAACACTCTCGTTGCAACAACGATGGGTCTAACGTAGCTTGTGCATGCATTAATCATCACTGCAGGAGTACTACGGAAAATAAGGTTGGAATGAGTAGCCGCCTTTTGAGCAACTATTTCAAAGTGTCTTTAGATACTCTGGTTCAAGTTCAATGTTTACTTTGATTGTTAATCTCATAATACATTGAGAATAATTCTGTATCGTTCTTGTTACCGTTCATCTGTTTATCAATTGATAAACCATTTTGTCGAAAAATGAGGATCTGTCGTAATATCTAAATTATATTTAATATTTAATAACTTTATTATTATTTTTCATCGGGGAGGGGGATGAATGAAATCCAGAAAACAATGGAATCTTGCACAAATGAATGAGCAACTAAAAATGACGACGGAGGGGGAGAGATACTCTCAAATGAACTTCAGTCAATAATGAGTAGTAATCGAGATCTTGGTTCGTCTGTGGCGAAAGATTGGCCAAATGGAAAATATATTAGAAACAAAGTGAAGATGATTAGAGGAGGGAAGATGACTTGATTAGTGCCTGAAAATTTAATTTTGATTAATTGAAGGAAGGAATGAATCAAATGAATGAAGAAATGAGTAGATAGCGAAGATGAAATAACTTACAAGAATACGGTGCTCTTGTTGGTAACATCCTTATGCTTCTTAACTCTTCTTCTCACAGGGGAATCATACTCGACTGCTCCCTTAGCTGCAGGAACAATCTCAGGGAGAACGGAGGAATATCCATCCGATGATCCGGAGGACGATCCATATGATTCATCCACTATTGTCTGTAATACCATCAATTATCACCGAGTCCTTCATAAAGTTCCTAAACCTGATATAAATAACAAGACTAAATAACTGTATAGAGTTAACCTGAGCATTGGTGTTGATGTAAGTAGGAGAAGGTCCTAGATTTCCGATCCATTCACTCTCAGTTGTTGATGGATACCCTTGATTTGATCCACTTTCTCCAGTTGAACCACTCGATTTCGTCTCATCTTCAACTTCGATTCCAGGATATCCACTCGATTCTGATCCATTTGATTCGGGATAAGTACAACCAGAAGGAGAAGAGGAAGAAGAACCAGAACATCCATCTCCCGATGATCCTGCCAAGATACTCTTTAAGATTAGTGGTAATCATTTCCAAATATACCTTCGAATCTTCCATTTCCTCCATTACTTCCACTATCCCTCCCATTCCCAATACTATGGGATACTCCATTTGATGTTCTTCCTCCATTTCCCAATCCATATGATCCATTCTCCCCATGTTTCCCTCCCGATACAATTGATCCTCCAGATGGAGTCGAATGCCCATTCCATCCATTACCAGTAGAAGTTCCCTTCGTTTCTTGTCCAGATCCATTCCCATTACGAATTCCCTCTTCCTTCCAATTTGATTCCGAATGCGTTGCAGTATGTGTCCAAGTATTCTTTCCCCCATTCGATTCATTTCCTTTCGATAGTCCCTTCTCCCCATTGGAATGGGAATCACTTCCATCTCCCTTCTCATTATTCCATCCTCCATTCCATCCTCCCCATCCATCTCCACTTGAAATACCTCCATTATTCGATCCTCCCTGTCCATTTGAGCCAGTTGATCCAGAACCAGATGGACCTGGGAAAGATATTCGTATTCGTCAATTCACAATTATATAATCGTACCGTAAGAATCTCCGTTTCCTCCTTCACTTGTCTGCCCGAAGCCAGAGCCAGATCCGCTTCCGGTTCCAGGGCCGGAAGATCCTGAACCATGAGCTCCATTTCCTCCGAATCCTCCGTTTCCAGCAGTACCATCAGAGCCTCCGAATCCTCCATGACCAGATCCAGATCCAGAGCCAGAGCCAGAGCCAGAGCCAGATCCGCTTCCCGTTCCAGAGCCGGAAGATCCTGAACCATGAGCTCCATTTCCTCCGAATCCTCCGTTTCC
>LS504175.1:117050-134086 GCA_900490845.1 Pristionchus japonicus | reverse complement strand
CTCTCCTCCCCTCTCGCTGCAAAGTGTACAGGAATGAACAACATCATGAACAGAGTAAGGATTGTACCCTCTCTCTCTCTCCCTCTTTCTCTCGTGATTCAAAGTGTTCCCCCACCTCTGCCGAACACATGAGATCCAATCAACAGAATGGAAGGGGAATCCCTTGTTTTCATTCCCAACTCACTACAGTACTCTTTCCTTACCCCCTTCGTATTATGCAACTCGAACGGAAGGGAAATCATGATGATTCAATTGGATAACTGGTCGAGTGAATGGTGATACGGTATCTATACGACTGCATCTACCGTATCCTTGAGAGAGACACGTGCGAGGGGAGGGAATCGTTCCCTGATCATCAAGCTTGTTGACTGTGGCTGCCGTATCTCTCTCGTTTGGTCGATGACGCCTTGCTTGCAGTAGATTCCCCGTATGGAAGTAAGAGAGAGACTGTAGCTATATAGATACGTGATTATTATGAGAAGAGATTGCAGAAGAGACTGTAAATATATGAGCAGCTTGAGAAGAGGAAAAGATCTCGTACGAATACAGAGAATTGTTTAAAGATCGAGGGAAGGAAGGAGGAAGGGGAGAGAAAGGGATCTACAGGCAAACCCCGTTCATTCTCAGTCTTCCATCATCATCTCCCATAAATGGTTGAGATCAATTCCATTCTACTCTTATCTTCGCCCAATAGGTTCATTCTCCCTGCTGATCTCTTCCCTCTCCCTTCCTATTCTCATAACTTCCCTTCTCTCTCATCGTCTCAAGTTGGCAATCTCTGCTTTTACCTCATGGAATCGACCAAATAGTGCTCCACTTTCTGCTCTCTTTTATCTCTTCTCCGCACGAGAGAAAAAGGGGCGAGTTCAAACGTTCAAAGAGCCACCCATAGAGTAAGGGAGGGGAGGGGGGAAAGGGGGGGGGGGTAGTCTCTCCCCCTCTCTCCCTATCACGAGCTAGTCATTGTGATGATCACTTCCCCTCTAGTGATCGAATGACGAGTAAGAATAGAGAGAGATCAGTGAGACTATCTCGTTCCTCCTCTCAATAGAAGGAAGAATGGAGGGATGGAAAGAGGAAGCAGAGAAAACACACAAACGTGAATAATCATCTATACTCTAGAAAAAGAGGATGGGGAGGTATGAATCTACTTAGTCTCGGTCTAACATCAACCACAGATCGTAAGACTTCGTGCAAAGAAGTAGTGAGAAGGGACGAGGGAGGGGGGGAGTCCAGAATGGTATTCTAATCGAGTGACCACTCCTCTCTCTCTCTCTCTCTTCTCTCCTTCGTCTGTTCCTCGATCTTCTTCCTCTTTTGTTCCACATCTCCATACATTTTGCACCTTCTCGTGCTCTTTATTGTTCAACACCAAACATCGATCTCCCCCCCTCCCTCCCCTCCTCCCCTCTCTCTTCCCTCTCTTTCCCACTCGAGTTCAAAGGACTAAAGTGAGGTTTCCCTCCTTCTCTTTGAAGGGAAAGGAGTCTAGTCAAAGAAATGATCACACGTGAGGTTCACTCTACACACAGACTCTACATCTTTTTGACCATTTATGGACGTAGAGAGTCGTGTCTCTTTCTAGGGATTGGACTTCGACTCGCGAATCCTTTCCTCTTCCTCGAAGATCTTGTACGGAATGAGACATAGTTGAAGGATTTCGTTTATCGAAAGAGCAGATTGATGAAATTGGCGAAGTTCGAGACACGTTATGTACAGACAAAGTGGATGAATAGAGAAGGGAAGATCAGAGGACAGAGAAGAGAAGAGAGAAGAGAGTGGAGAATGGACGTTGATCGAAGTGATCGAAGAAAAGAGTTCGGGATACAGATGGAGAGAGAGAGAGATGGAGGGACACTTCACGGATGATGAAGATGGAAAGAATTCGAGATGAGGGAAGAAGAAGGGAGAGGAGACTACAAGGAGAATATTCCAAGGAAGAATGCTCCTAAGATGGAAGTGAATATGATGAGGAGGATGATCCATAGGAGTTGAGTGAATCCTTGACAGCAGAGAGAGGAACACTCAGAAGGGAAGGGATCGTAGTCTTCGTCAGAGAGAGAATCGTGCTGAAGAGATTGCATTTTCTGATTCATCTCCGTTTTCATTGATCTTCGATGGCATACTATGCTTTTTTGTCTAAATAATCTAACACAATATTTTCAAGCCTATTACAAGAAACTAACTAAACTGTTCACAATACTTATTAATCATTCCAAATCTGTTTGAGCTTATGAATCATATTCTCTTTCCCAATATTTCAACAGACTACATCATATGCAACAGATCTTTTGTGCTCACACTTCTAACCCTTCTTCACTCTCTCTCTCCCTCTCTCTATTTCTTCTGATCTTCCGTGTCTCTCTATCGAGTGTACGAGATCTATGAGAATACTCCCATTCTGTAGTCTACTCCTCCTCTCTTCTCCTCTCTCCCCTTCACAAACTAATCGGTTCCCTCTAGATCATCGACTATTCACAGTGATTGAGTGGGGGATTCATCCTTTGGTCTCTCTCCAGACTATGAAGAGGGGAGAAGTGATCTCATATTGACGTACACGAATGTTGATAAGTGTACTTTGTGATTGGGGATGACATCTAACTCTTTCTCTTACCTTCGAAGGAAGGAATGCAGAAGGGGGATTTGTATATGGAGAGAAGTAGACGACTTGAGGGGGATTGAGTGGATACGAAGGATATGAAGGAGGAGCGGAGGACGGACACCTGTAATATTCTCTCTTTATACTACACTCAAACCCCTTCCTTTTCTCTATTTTTTGTCAACGAATGATAAGTACTTCTTATAATTAGCGAAAAAAATTTACACTGCATTTAAGTACTAAAGTTCGAAGTTCGGGGTCGTCTCTTCATTTTGCACACTCTGGTTAAAAAGATGAGAGAATGTGTATAATGAAAAGACGATTACCCGTCTTTCGCTCACTATTAAATAATTATGTATGTTTTATTTTCCTATTCTTATGTTGAAGAAACCATTTTCCGATTTACAGAAATGCGAAAATTGAAGTTTGAGCAGTAAAAATTTCGATCAACGAAACACAGTTCAGCCACTAATTCTTCAGTGCAAATAACTCACCACATTTGTTGTGGTTCAGTCGATTGTTGCATCATTGATTGATTGTAAGCGATGTGAGGATGGAAGGAAGGTTGAGAAGAAGGAAGAGAAGGAGGGACCATTGACGGAATCATTTGGTTGTGGAGAGGGTACTGCACTACCTGGAAGGGGTTTCTTACGAGTCATCATTAATTAGCGTCTCTCTTCAATTTGTCATTTCGCTTTCTAAACTAACTTTGTCACAACAAGATTATCATGATGCGGATAGTTCGGATAAAAATGAACACATCAATGGAATAAATGGAAAATGGAAAAAGTAAAGAAAGAACGATTGGGAAATGTGAACCTGCTGAGTCTGCTGTGGATGGATCATTGGTTGTTGCATCGGATAGACGAAGAACGGAGAAGGCTGAAGGAGAGAGAGATGATCTATCGAGGGAAGAGAGAGACTCTCACTTACCTCTTCGTACGATAGTCTGGAGGATGTCTCCTCTGTCTTGTATGAAGGGGGTCTGCAATACACTTTGTCTCCCCTCCTTCCCCTCCTTCCACCGTTCCAATCCCAATCACAACGGAACCACTCTGGATCTCTCCCTTCCCCTTGATCTCTCTCTTCGAATATCGATGGAACACACGGAAGGAGGAATCTGATACCTGCGGAGAGTAGAGAATTGATGGGAGAGAGAAGGAGGAGGGGGAGAACGATCGGAAGACCATCCAATATTCTGATTGTCAGATTAGTTAGCAAATAAAATTGAGATTCTTCTCCAATACAATTGAAGGATATCGAATAATCTCGATTGATCTTACCCTTGGAAGAGTTGCAGAAGTGTAAAAAGGCATGGAAACGGCTGATAGGAGAGAGAAATTAGAAGATACTCTGAGCCTATTGGATCGTGTAGAGGAGGGAAATAGTGGATGGAAAAGAAGGATAAAAGATCTGACCGAGAAAAGAGGAAAAGAAAAGGGAAAGTTGAAAGGAACCCCAAGTGAAACAATCTCACTTCCAGAGTGAGACACTTTTTATTCACTTTCTATTACTTTCGTTTATCTCGATGGAAGGATGAGTCAATTAAATGAACAACTGCGTCTACTCACGTTTGGAATGGATTGCCGGTGGGAAGAAGAGACGATTACTGGAGGAACTCCTTCTAAAGATCAAAGATCAATTATGAAGAATGAGTTACGAACAACCTTTAGATGAAGAGGGAGACGATAGATTGATAGAATTTCTATCACTTTCTTTCTCTTCATTGATACATTCATCCTGAGATATTATTAGATGTGAGATCATCATGAGAAAGGAATAACTTACAATTCGATCGAGATTATCTTTTATCATTCGCATTTTATTCCAATCTGAATGGACAACCAATCGAGGGAGAAATCTCGGATTTGGACGATTCATTCTGATTAGAATAGAAATGAGATATTGAATAGAATAGAATAGAATAGTGCCCGAGTCAATTGGTGGAAAGTAATAATAGAATAACGGGAGGTCATAGGATGAGTGGCAGTCCTTAGGATTGACTCCCCTCTCTCTCTTCTTCCTCCCTCTATGAACAAGTTTGGATGGAATGCAACTTGATTCATACTAATAAATATCTCGTCCATCTCTCTTACTCAACTGCCTTCCGTTCTTTTTACCACACAAGGAATAAAATAAACATTTATTTAACGACTTCAAGAGAGAAACAAACAAATGAAGTAACCGGAAAGTGTTGGATAGATCTACAGATCAGATCGAAGTCTGATTGATGAATCTCAAACCGATATTCTTAATTTACAATCGGGATCATTCACAAACTTAAAGAAAAGATCGACATAAAACAGATCATAAACTCTGACAGCTGAATCTCACCATAAACATGCAAATCTCTACATGCATATTTGTATACAATCGATGACATTCAGTAACATGAAAATTATGAAGTTGCACAAGTAACAAGTTGAACAAATTGAGGTAATGGCAAATGGGTAATTATGATTATTAAATTATCTATACAATGATCTTGAATATACACTACAATCCATGCTTGACTTGTCTGCTCACGAGAGTGTAGTACAGTCCCTCCGTGTCTTCCATCAACTCACAGTGAGTTCCCATCTGTCAAAGGACTATTGGTAGAGAAATGCAAGCAAATGAATATAAGGAGCAGTTGAGTCACGCTTCCAAATCCGCAAACCTTTGGCCTCTATAAATGCCCGTACAGATGCGGAGCGTCTGAACAGACTAACAAAGCTGACATCCACGGAAGTAAGCATAATCACTTTTCTTTCCGAATATTCACGGAGCTCATGTATGATATACAATGTTCAAGTATCGAAAAAAAAAAATTGCATTAGTTTTCCACTATGTTTATTGTGCATTGCAATTCATAGAAAACGCCTTTGTGAGCAAACTGTTGTATTGATTCCGTGAATCTGCCCGGGCAAATTTGCGCCGCATTTTCGCCCTGGCAAATCTGCGGGAAATAAACGGAAAATTAATATGAGGTGGTATTCACGATGTATAAACGATGAATGCCGCAGAATTGCCAGGGCAGATCTCCGGCGTGAAAACCACCATATATTAATTATGAATTTTTCCCGCAGATTTGCCCGAGCAAAAATGCGGCGCAAATTTGCCCGGGGAAAACCCGCGCTTCAAATTCCGAACGGGGTTTTCCGCGGTTAAACGGCTCCATTTTGGCTATTAAAAAATTGGGACTTGGAAGCGTGACTCAACTGCTCGATGCATGAACTGTAGATGGATCCTTCTCTGATACCTGCACAACTTGTCCCTTATTGATAACAGCAATTCGATCAGCTCCCTCAATTGTACTCAGTCGATGGGCGATTATGAGGACGGTGTGGCCTGCTGCTGCACTGCAATCCACTCACTCATCACTTCCCATGGGGGAGGGGGGGGGGACGCACGAGTTGAGTGCTTCTTGGACGACATTCTCACTCTCTGCATCGAGAGCACTCGTGGCCTCGTCCAGAATGAGCACAGCTGGCTTCCTGATCAGTGCGCGAGCGATGGCGATTCGCTGCTTCTGTCCACCTGCATACTCCCTCCTCTCTCTCCAGGGGAAGGACTGACTGACCACTCATCTGCACTCCCTTCTCGCCACAAGTCGTATCGTATCCCTTCTCCAATTCCATCACGAAATTGTGCACATTCGCAGTCTTCGCTGCCTACAAGGATCACTCTCTTCATTCTCTCGTCTCCGTGGCATCTACTCCCTCCTCACCTCGATGATGTTATCCTCTGTAGCCCAGTCGCATCCGTATGAGATATTGTGTCTGATTGTTCCATCGTACAGAACGGGTTCTTGACCCACGAGGGCTACTTTCTGCAATTGATCGTCAACTAGAGAGAGCGAGGGGGGAGGGGGGGAGGAAGAGGCGAACCTGATGGTAGTACAAGTGATCGTAGTCTCTAATGGGAATTCCATCGAGAGTGATATCTCCCTCATCTGGTTCATAGAAGTGTTCGACGAGGGAAACAATGGATGATTTCCCTCCTCCCGATGGACCGACGAGAGCTACTGTCTCGCCTGCTTTGATGTGCAGGTTCAGACCCTGAGAGAGATTCATTGATGATATAAACAGATAATGTGCGACTCACCTTGAGTACGGGATTCTTCGGTCGACTGGGATAAGTGAAAGAGACCGCTTCCATCTTGATATCTCCCTTAATGTCAGCACTATCAACATTTTTTTCGAAATCGGTCGCCTGTCTCTCCAGGAGTTCAGTTCTCACCTGCACATTATTCGTAATCTCTCCATCATTGGGAATCCTTGGAAGTCTGTTCATGTATTCGAATACTTTCCTGGATGCTCCCACAGACTGCATCATTCCATTCACTACCCAACTCATATTCTGCAAATATACGAAATCTTGAATGGCGCTGGTAATAAACACAATCACAATAGAAATTGATTAACGCACGTATAGATTCTCTCCCAATTGCATCTGATATATCAGGAATCCGATGAAATTCTCTGAGGTCATAAGACCTGGAAAAGAAATTGTAGAGGGAAAATACTGTGAATACCGCTGACCAACTGTGAATACATCTAACAATAGCCTATCCAATTTTCACTACTTAAAGATAAGTTGACCAACCAGAAATAACAAGATGGCCTCCATACGCCAAAACGGCAACGAGAATGGCATTGTTGGAGAATTCACTGACAAAGTTGCTACCGACATATCCGATGGCTCTGAAGAAATAGTCAAGGGGGGAAGACAACACCGTAATAATAGGCATTGTAGCCCCCAATAAGTGATGTCTGACCTCTTCTTTCCAATAGTGAGTGTCTCATCCAACATTCGCTCGAATCGTCTTGCCTCTCTGTTCTCACACGCGAAGGAACGAACAGTGCGCATAGTGGAGAGAACCTGGCAATGAGTGATTCAATTATTTCAGTTTGTGATAAACGAAGGAATGTGAGTACATAGAGATGGATTTAAACTAGATCGCTCGATCTATTGGCGTAAAACGGAAAGATAATCTAGAAACGGGAACCTCTTCTGCCGTCTGATTCGCATTCGCTATCGTCTTCTGCATCTTCTCACTCAATTTCTGAACGATGCATGTTAAATAGTGTATGGCATGAATACTACAGTGGAAGGCAACGGTATGCTGATACGGCTACGGTGAGAAGACAGACTATTGGATGGCAGAGCAATGAGGTGATAGGATATAACAATATGGAACTCACATCGAAGAATACTCCGTAGACCTTAGTAGCATAAGCAACGACTGGAATGGCAACGAAGGTGAGAAGAGTAAGTCTCCATGACAGAGTGAACATGAAGAAGAGAGCTCCCAACTAAAAGGATGGAGAATAGCAATACAATATTGTTCATCGTACTCACAAGCATGATTCCATTCCTGGAGAATACATTGATGTTGAGTGCCACACTGTCAGAGATTGATTGGCAGTCGGAAGTCAGACGAGACACCATCTCTCCTGTTCAGATAGATGAAACAGTTCTTAACGATGGAATGCTACCAGTCTTGGTTATATCGAAGAATGCGATATCTTGTTTGACGAGAGAAGCGAAGAGATCTCTTCTCACTCTTCTTGCAACCAGAGAAGTCGCATAATCGAAACAGCCGCCTCTCAGCCCGCCGAGGATAGTACTGAAGGGAAAGTGTATGGTAGATAGAGATATGGGTACGGTAGCTCACCTCGCAATAGTCAATCCAGCCATGATTCCCACTGATTTGAATAGAGCACTATATTCAGGTTTAGGATTCACAATGTTGCCGATTACAATACCCGTGTACAACGGAATGAATATACGAACTAAAATGGATAGTGATTATCGGAAATATGCTGGTGTCTTACCTGCAGAATAAGTGAGGAGGAAGAAGATTCCGCCAAGAAACCATTGCCATTCCAGGAGACAGAATGAAACGAGACGTTTGATGTGCTTCCACGTAGACATTCGATTAGCTTTGTCGGCTACGGCCTCAGTCTCCGACTCATTTTCAACTGTTGCTCTGGAATGTTAGAAAATGTACGATCAATTTCGAAATGAATAATGTACTCAGTGGACGCAGGTTGTTCCTCATCGGGATTAAATAGACGAGTATAGTCGAGAGTCGAATTGGAGAGAGATGTGTACCTGATTCGTACTCATTTCACCGAGATCAGAGAGAAAATACTAACCAGAAAGCACAGAAGAGTGGCGAGGCGATCCATGACCAAGCCAGAATAAACCACAACCCTGCACATACTTATTTCTTCCTTTGGAAAAAAAATGAGAAAGCGAACCAGGATAATACAGGAAGTTGACGGTCTCCGAGAACGCAAGAAGTTTGACTATGCTGTAGGACACGGTAGTGATTGAGAATCCAAGAATAGGAAGACTAAACATCTTTATTACTTTATCCTGAAAGAAAATTTAATAATACTGTTTTTAGCGGAATTGATACCTTGCTTAGAGCAATAAGAAGAGCTGCCGCAATGAGAAGAACGAGTCTAATGAGGAGAAGAACAACGAAATCGAAAGGAGATTTTATAAATGAGTACCCATCAAGGAGGAATATGGTCTGAAATAAGAATCTCTGAGAGACTGAAATACATACCATCTCACCTGGTAGATGTTACTGAAGCTGAATTTCAGTTCTGGCGAAAAGAACCCAAGGGAGAGAAAGGTGATGAAGACATCAGATAGAATGAATAACACCAGTATATACACACGGTTTAAACCCATGTTCTAAAATAAAATAGATCAAACACATATATGCGAACGAGAAGATCCGAACTAATGCGAATAAGATCTGACTCATCAGAGAGATGACAATTGTGAAACTAAGTACTAGTATACTTGTGAAATCTACTCGCATGGATAACAACAGTGAATTCTCGTTCAAAACAACAGCAAGTAAGTACTACGCCGTAGGCCTCCCATAGGAGCACGACGATGAGTCATTGAATCAGAAAGAGTATGAAATGCGGTAATCGTAGGCTCTTTAATTTAGTGGAAACCATTTATATCTAAGCAGACGATAAAGCGCATGTCTAAGGCTTAGACTCTAAGCATAGTGTCATGAGTCCATCATACATCATAGACTCGACCTACAATCTAGAAAGAAAGCATAACCATTTTCTTCGCAATCGTAGTGAAAACTTGAAGCCTCATTCTTATTCTCCAAAGTTTCAATGTGGTTATGATTTCTTTCTCGATCGAGGCTAAAGACGATAAGAGCCAAATGAAGGGGCTTACGCTCACGGCACATCCACAAAAAATCGATAAATCACGGAGAGTGGTACAGCTGTTTGAAATGCCGCAATTTTTTTCGATGTTTCTCGTCTCTATTTTTCTCCTTTTCCCGGTTCTATCTATTTTACGGCCGCGCTCTTTTTTAAACTGCCCTCTCAACTATCGCAAAGTTCTCTGCTTGTCTGCTGTTTAATTCCTCTTCGTTTGTGCTTATCGGCTGAATCTCTCGAAATCCCGAAAGCATAGCTCCTCCCCCCTCCTTTTTCTCGTGTCTCAATCTCATTCACACTTCACAGTCGCGATCAGTTTCAGATTAGAAAATTGACTCCGATGAGAGAAGTTCACTGCCACGTTCTTCTTCATTTCTGTTGATGCTTCCAAAGCTTCCCCGCAAAATATTCTTAGCCATGATTCTCTGCGCTGTCATAGTTTTGTTAGGTAAGCGCAACTTTCTTATTTCTGAATCAAAACTCTCTTTGCAGGTTTGTTCAACACCGTAAGTCTCAATGATTTCTCGCCAAATGTTGTTCAAAAACCAGCCGAGAGCTTGGATAGGTATACTCCTTTCCTTGTAAGATTATGTAATTTTGTTGTCTTTTCAGGGCCTCGAAGGTGGAATTATTAAAAAGGATAGAAGATCTTCAGTCTGAGGTGGATGAGCTAAAGAAGCAGATGAACAGCAAAGAAGGAGTTCAGCAATCACAGTCTTTCCAGACCATACCGTTAGTTGCATTTCATCTCGTTTTTATTAACTCTACCATAGACGTACTTTATTCGGTTGCGAAAGGTAATCCTCCCCTAGAAAGCATTGGACAGGAGGGGATTGTAGTCCGGCTAACAGCTGGCCTAACCAGCGGGTCCCACCTAACGTTGTCGTACGACTGTAGAATCGCTTCACGAGGCAGTACCTTTACCTTTTTTACCATAGACGTGCAATACGCCCGATTATCTCTTTGTAATCCTTTTTATCTTCTCCGAACGACAAAGCATTTTACACATTTTGGAGTTTCCACGCTCTCTATAATGCAAATCTTATCAGATCTCGAGTCTATCCGGAGGTTCGATTCCGTAGTGAACGAACACGTAAGCGGATTCTCGTGACGGGTGGAACGGGTTTCGTCGGATCTCATCTTGTTGATAAACTCCTTCTTGATGGACATGAGGTTCGTTTCTTTAGATCCTTTCGAACCGTACGAGTCTTTTGTAAGCTTCTATCGGAAACTTTGATCTCTTAGTTCTTGAAAGGTAGACTGTTACGATTCGAAATCATTTATTACCGTAATAAAGGGTAGACTTCTTATCAGAAATGACTATGAGATCACCAACCGCACTTTTTGTCTAAGCATTTTCCCGATCGTTATCATTTCGGTGATGGGATTCACACAATTGCCCTACTTTCTTAATAGGCGCATCTCATTTATGGCCAACATGACTTTACCGAGGATTTAAAGCGTAAGCTATTTTCTGAAATTACCGCTAATAGTGGGCAATGTCATTATTTCTGGACAGCACTGCTCAAAATGGCTCACGGGAGAAGAAAAGAAGGTGAAAAGCACGAAAAAGGGAGGAATGAATAGCGAAGTAACTAGCCAAAGAGCGAAAAGATCAAACTTCTCCTATTATTGTTCATTCTCGGTTTATGTGAAAGATAAATAGAGTGAATAAATAATACATCTTCAGGTAATTGCTCTTGATAATTTCTTCACTGGTCGTCGTCGAAACGTTGAGCATTGGATTGGTCATCCCAATTTCGAATTGGTTCATCACGATGTCGTCAATTCGTATTTTGTAGAAGGTGATTTCATTTTTACTCTTATCAGTAGACTATCCCGCTCTTTCCTATAATCCCTTGAACGTTTTTTTTTGTTCTTAGTGATTTGGGGAATGCATGCTTTTGACACAAATCCAGCACACTGGAAAATAAAAGATCACTGCCATTGTTAATGAATGATGTAACACATGTTGTCACTTGCAGTGGATCAGATCTACCATCTCGCGTCTCCAGCTTCTCCTCCTCATTACATGTACAATCCAGTGAAGACAATCAAAACGAATTCGATCGGAACAATCAACATGCTGGGATTGGCAAAGTGAGATAGGGAGATGGTTCAAGTGAATTTAGCACTCAGATGATAAGAGATAGATAATGGATGGGGAAGTAAGATAAGAGATAGACAGAATGTGTGATACGATGAATCGTTTCTCTCTATTCATAGATCTCATCTTACAGGAGAGTGAAGGCAACGATTCTTCTTGCTTCAACATCTGAGATCTACGGAGATCCCGAAGTGCATCCACAACCTGAAACGTGCGTTTGTATTCCCTTCCCTTTTTAATGATTGGCTAAAGTTTTGATTCGAACAAAATGTTGTAGATACTGGGGACACGTGAATCCCATCGGTCCTCGCTCTTGCTACGACGAGGGGAAAAGAGTCGCTGAATCACTTATGGTCGCATATGCTAAGCAGGTCAATCGGTCACAGCTTCCGCCTATTTTAGTAATTGAGTGTTTTTATCTGGTAGCAAATTGACTAATTGTAATGTTCATCCTCCCTAACAAAAAGCAGATTTGCAATATTCCCTTTAAAGGAGCAAGTAGACATTCGAATCGCTCGAATCTTCAACACTTTTGGTCCTCGGATGCACATGAATGATGGAAGAGTTGTATCGAACTTCATCATTCAGGCTATTCAAGATAAACCGATTACGGTAGGCTATTTCTTCTACCTATGGATGCTATCATAGAAGATACTGTAATAGGGAGATTGCCCATTTCAGATCTACGGCAACGGGTCACAGACGAGATCGTTCCAATTTGTGGATGATCTAGCTGATGGACTCATTGCACTCATGAATAGGTATCACTCTCTATTAACTCCGTCCCTATGAAATCAATATCAGTTTCCATTTTATCATTATCCGCATTGTTATATGCATTTTCTTGCAGCAATGCGACATCTCCAGTGAATCTGGGCAATCCAGAGGAGTACACGATATCTGACTTCGCACATATAATCAAGGATCTAGTCGGTGAGCTATTATTATGCTGGGGTAGAACCTTCCACTGTGCCGAAAGAGAATTCAGTTGATAATTGCAGGTAGCAAAAGTGAAATCGAACACATGGATGGACAGATTGACGATCCCCAGCAGAGAAAACCTGATATCAGAAAGGCAGCTGAATTGATCGATTGGCAACCTAAGGTGAGGAAGGAGAAGTGTTTTGAACTGTTGATCGGGCTTTAAGTGTGGGGAGGAGATAATTAGCTTTGTTTGAGACTGTCTGAATGAATACTCGATTTGTGCAGGTTAAAATGCACGATGGAATTCGTAAGACAATCGAGTATTTCCGAAAGGAGATTCACGATGAAGAGAAGAAGAGAAGAATCGATCCATGATATGAATATCATTCATATATTGTACACACAAATAGTTATATTCTAGTCAGTTACCCTCTCTATTTACCGTACTCTCTCATCTAGTCGATCATCAATTGTGCATTACTCTTACTGTACAGTGTATCGAGTATCCCTCTCCTCGCCTATTTCATCCTCACAAGTCATGCCCTCTCTCAACCTGTGATACCTAATGGGATTATGATTCGTTCGTGTTCAGTCTTCCCATTAATCATACGTGTTCGATGTCTCGCAGCAGAATTGACTATTTATTCGTGGTAGATCAATCGATAGTACTGAGATTACCATTTGTTTGCTCATTCTATACTTTGTTTTCTGTTCTCAAATGCATGAACTAATGATAAAATGCTGATTGTATCTCAATAGGAAATCAAATGAAGCGTGTGGCTGTGTTGATTGATCACAACATTGATTATCTGTGCTCGAACGATGTTCGACGTTCCTCCTTGACTCTCTCACATGCATCATGCTTCGATTACAGATGGCTGGTCCTCCTAGCAAGAAATGGAAAGGCCAAGCGGAATCAGAGGATCTAAATGATTCATTCGATGACGATATCGAGATTCTAGATGGACCGAAAGAGGCAGAAGAACCTGAAGAGATGAATGATTCGTTCGATGAAGATGAGATATTGGATGAAACCTCCGAAAGATTTCGTTTGTTAATGTAAACTTTGAGTATTATGATTGTGATTGCAGAAGAAGTGATGTCTCAACGTACTCAACGAGTCCCTACTCAATCATCTCGACCATTGATCTCTCTCTCATCTACAGTATCCCCTTCGACTCCTCCTGAATCGATTCCTTCTCGTCCTACCGTAACCCCCGGTCAGACAGCCTACAAGACAACTCCCACATCATCTCGCATTCGTCCTTCTGCTGTCTCTTCTGCTTCTCGCGATTCAGCCAATACTCCTACTTCTTCCTGTGACTCACAGACTACGGTGGGAATATTGATTGATTCATTCCCTGATAATCTATCTCCTCAGGTCTCTCAAGGAGCGTTCATTGCTGTGAAGTTCCAATATGACAATGTGGTGAGAGAAAGAGATGAAGCGAAGTCCGCGGTGAGGATTCATTGGAGGGATGACCATCCTCTACTCATTCGATTGCAGTTGGCGAAAGCGAATGAAGTATTTATTGTGGAGAAGAAGAGAATGCATGAAGAGAAGATGAGAGAGATGAGAAAATTGAAAGAGAAGATGGAAATGACTGTGAGTTATTCATTTCATTCCTACGTGTGATTGAATGGGAGAGGGAATCATATTCAGGAAAGAGACCTAAATGCACTTCGAATGGCGAATGCGAGTATGAGGGCCGAGACGGTAGGAAGGGTGGAGGGATCGATAGATAGTGATTACCGTATCCTTGCAGTCTTTTGCGGATGGAGATATGAATGAATCGATGATGAGTGTCTCTTCGATGGGAAGTAGTCAGAGGATGCAGTCAGTAAGTTCCTCCCTCTACCTTCCTCCTCTCAGCTTCTCTCCATTCACAGGCTCGTCCCACTCAACCCCTTCGATTGAGTGCTGGAAATGGATTCGAATCTGACAATGAGATTCCATCCACTTTCAATCATAATGAGACGATGCAAACAGAAGGGGAGATTTCATTCCAAGATGTTCCCAGTCAGGCATTCGGTATGATCGCCTAGTTGGTTAACTTAATACATTCATGCAGATGATCCAACTCCAATGGATGAGACTCCTATTCTCCATCAAATTATTGAGGTCTGAGTTATTCAAAAAATGGTTGAAAATGATGGTTTTCACAGAAAAAGGAGACTGTCGATAAGAAGTTGCAGACAAGTATAGACAAGGAGGTATTTCCTGTTGAATAATGTCAATAAAACGCATGATCCTTCCAGGGATTACTTGATCTATCTCCATT
Source organism: Pristionchus japonicus (assembly GCA_900490845.1). NCBI lineage: Eukaryota > Metazoa > Nematoda > Chromadorea > Rhabditida > Neodiplogasteridae > Pristionchus > Pristionchus japonicus. The sequence goes on along the minus strand of LS504175.1, from coordinate 118,984 downwards.
CGCTCGCCATCTTCTCTCTACAATGTCAACTGTTGCTAAAAGCTCTCAAATTGATGGAGAATTGTATACTCTTCTCGAGAAATTGATTAGAAATCCGTTAGAAGAAGTTATCGTTGATATTAGTGATTCACCATTCACACCATGCAGTTCACAGGAAATTCCATCGATTAATCCCACTCCTCCCCCTCCCCCTATTACCTCTCTTACCCCTGCTTCCCCCACTCCCCCTACTGCTACCACTACTACCGATGATGACCAATTTTGAATCGTTTCATTGCATCTCATCCGATTATGTGTATTAGGATATTTATACAATTTTCATGTTTTGATCCTGTCGTTTTAAATAGTGCTAAGTACATTGTTGATGAACCGGTGATTCAGGAGATATCATCTGTCAATCTCATCTAAGTATTCAATATTCCTTACAGGTGTGATAAATGAGTGTCCCTTCTCTCTCTTCCTCTTATTTGAGTGCATGGGTATCATAGAAGTTTAAAAGTTTGTCATACACCACGAAATATAACGTTCCGTACGCGACTAGGGAGGTTTGTGAAATGGCAGAACTCGAACTGCACCACCGCCGTTTTCACACGTTATTTTATATTTTTCTAACTTATAATGTGCTCACATACGATAGAAGCACCAGCGGAGACGAAGTAAACATAGAGTTAAACTAAATTCGCACTTTTAAACGCTGCCGCGCACTTTCTCAAAGTGAAGCCACGCCCCCTACATGAGTCGCACATATTTCAGCGTACACAGTCGTGTGTCCGGAACGTTTTATTTCTATAATAAGTCCCTCTTCGATTCCCCAGTGATAGACGGGAAGAGGGGGAGTACATAGAGGGAAGAAATGAATTCCTTCCTCCATATCTGACAAGTTTGACGGAGTGACCGAAGAGGAGAAAGGAGACAGGAAGACAGGAGATCTCAAGGGAGAAGGTGAAGGATGGAAGAAGATCTCATATTGGAGAGAAGAGATTCCTGAGGGGAAAGAGAATGAAGGAAAACAAGGAGAGATGATATGACACGTGCGATGAGATTCCATTCACAAGTCTCTCCTGAGACGAAGAGGATTACGGTAGGAAGGAGAGATCGACGGACAAAGAGGCCAATCTAGAGAAGGAAGATGGGAGAAGAGTGACACAATGCGTATCATTAGATGGAATTGAGAGAAGTTGAGAGATTCTACTATGGACTGTGAAGAGATAGAGAGAGAGAGAGGAATATTGAACAACATCTATAGAAAATCGAGGATAGTCGAGTCCGTTCAAATTTTTATCGGAAAAATTAACAACAAAGCGTACTCTTCATCATCTTCATTATTACTACGCTATTCAAACATCCATCGTGCCTTCATATTTTTTCAATGATATATTCGGATAATCTCGATCTACCTATCTCTACCAATCTGTGAATCCCCATCCTACCATCAAGCTCATCCTTCTCCTCTTCTCCCCTCTCCTTCTCCTTCTCCTTCCATTTCCCTCTGGGGATTCACCGTTCTCCTCCCTCCGATGTGTCTATAATCGTTAATTGTTCATCGTTATGTCTCAATTTCTCCCTCTAGACCACTTGCCGTATCTCCTCCTTAGTCTCTTCTGATTTATGTAGTATCTTCTCCTTCCCTCCTCTTCTCTCCCCTATCATTCCTCTCCCTTTCAAGTACCTCTGGGAGATTCATCCCGCATCTGTCTCTGTATTCGATACTCTTCCTTTCCCGCACTCCCCCTTTATGTACACAGGGTGTATGTAATGTAGTTAATGTAGTTACAGGGATCAATCTATTATCGTCTCTCTCATAAAGAAGACATTCTCATTCAAATCCGTAATCCCCTAATCCCCCATTCACCCTCTTCTCTCTCGCCCCTCAATTACGGATTTGACTACAACGACGAAGCCAATATAAACCCCCTCTCCTCCCCCTTCACCAA
>LS504175.1:87895-108869 GCA_900490845.1 Pristionchus japonicus | reverse complement strand
TTCGACCAGAGGTGCCTCCACTCCTCCCGTGTGTTTATATCATCTGGTACTCCCTCCTGAGATTCCCTCTCCTCCTCCTCTTCTTTCTCATTCCAGTCTCACAAGGGGTTAAAGTGGCCAAGAGGGGGAAGAGATTCAGTCGTAGTCCCATATGTGCCCTTTTCCCCCTCTCTCTTACTCATTGAGATTGTCAGATTCCCTCTCCAGATGGGGGTTAAGGTGTCTTCTCCCAAGGGGAATCGAGATACCTCACTTCCCTTCCCTCCTTCCCTCTCTGATATCATGACTCCATCTCATCCCTCCATCCTCAGAAGGGAAGGGAAGGAGGGAGTCACTAATTCACGTAGACTCACTCGGGTTCATCAGCAGTCTCGAGGGAAACGGTGATTAGGGAGGAGTTGAGGAGTCGAGAGGGAAGAGGGGGAGGGGGGAGGGAGGGGAGGACCATCCCCCATCTGACACCCTCTGAGGTTGTGAAAGAGGCAAGTTGGTATAGAGGGGAGAAAACAAGATAAGAGAAGGAGAGAAGGAGAAGAGTCATCGCACCTCTCCCTTTGTGATGCAACTATGACCATTCAGGAAGAACTAAGAGAAAGAGGGGAGAGGGACACCCTCAAAGGGGGGATAGTGATGTAGATCGAGAGAGTACCGTACTCTCCCTTCTACCGTACTCTTTCAGTCTCCGTCAATCGATTCCCTTCGTTGGCCTTCTCGTGGGATTCCTCCTTGCGGCTGCAATCATCTCCTGGTAGGAAGGAGAAGAGAGAGAGGGAGGGAGGGGGGGGGAGAGAGGGAGGAGAGATCATTCAGGTACTACAATGACGAGGATATCAACGATGACGATGAGGATGACGATGTATTCAAGAAGAAGACTCAGTTCAAGAAGTATTCCCTCCATCTTTTGAACGAAGCAATGAAAAAGAGAGGGGAGAAGAGGGTTGATTCATCAGATGATTCATTACAGTATTCTCTTCCCATCGTCAGAGGAGGAAAAAGTGGATGATCCTGTGTTCGGCCGTGTGTGGGATGAGAAGGCTCCGAGGTAGATCACTCCCCTTCCCCTCCCTCCCTCCCTCCATCTCTTCCTCCTTCCAGATACTCACGAGTGCCCGATCGAGAGAACAAAGTTGGATATCTGATGGATGGAGGAGAGACAAAGAAGACTATCTAATACCATTGCATAACCACGAGCAGCCCCCTCCCCTCCCCCTTCTCCCTTCGACCAGACTGTTCCCTCTTCGTCCCTCTCGATAAAGACTAATTGCAGTTCCACTCTAATCCCAGCACTTGTCTCACCTTCTTCCTTTACAAGACAGTCTTCCGACTAGCTTATCCTTCCCTCTCCCTCGATGCAAATTAGTGGTCCTTCCCTTTGTCTCTCCCTTCCCTCAGGACAGTGTCCTTCCCTCCTTGATCCTCCCCTCCTTCTCTACCTCATCCTCAATGCAAACGCATCTCTCTCCTGGACAGCAACTGCGGCAGATATAGAGTCTCCCCCCTCCCCCCCCCTCGCGCTTCCCCCCCCCCCCTCTCAAAGAAATGAATGATTCAGTAGGATGGGTACCTTCCCTCTCTTGATCTATCCATGGAAGGATGTTTCCATTCAAAGAGAAGAGAGTGATGACATGGAGACACCTGTCGAATGATTAGACTCTCGAAAGGGAGAAGAAAGAGGGAAAGACAGGTGAAGAGATTGAATCCCCATCAAGGACAATGATGAGACCCAGCTGGCAATTGAAGAAGGACTAAACGAATGGAAGGAGAAGGAGGGAAGATTCCCCCTTTGATCTACCTTCTCCCCCTTCTAAGGAGAGTCAAGTGTAAGAATAAGCATAGATTAGTAGAAGGTGAGGAGAGAGAAGGGGAGAGACAGAAGGCACAAGTTCTAATCCTCACCATACGTTACTCTCCCTTCTTCTCCCTTTGATGATAATCCCTCTCTAGCTGTCACAATATATGGGTCTCTCTCCTCCCTCCCTCTCCCTCTCTCCTCTCGATTAACCGTATCTCTCACCTCTTCTCCTTCATCTCTCAACAATCTTATGCTTCTCTCCGTCTCTCGACTTCTTCTCTTCTCTGGGTAATCCAATCCTAGATTCCCTCTTCCCTCCCGTATTCTAATTGCACGCGACGAGAAATCAAGGTTAAATTGTATTTGGATTTGTCTTAGAAGGGAAGGATCTTCTCTCCTTCTCTTCTCACTCAATTCAATTGAGACTCAGAGGGGAAAAGGTGCGGTCGACTATGCTCCAATCAGAGGGAAGAGAAGGGAGGAGATATCTATTGAGAAGAAAGGGGAAGACTCCTCCCCCCTCACTTAGAATCAATCCTTATTCTAAACACTCCAGCCATTCACATTACTTTTATGAGTAAATGAGTGCAGACTGCATCACTACCTTCTGTCTCTCCAGTAGATTCTCTCCTCCCTCCTCCCCCTTCTCCCTACCGTATACCCCTCCCCTCCCCCTCTCATACCTTCCAGGTGAGATGGACTCCGCCCCTTCTCCCTTCCCCTCAGGCATCCCTCGCTCTCTTGTCACTCTTCTCTCTTCATAATCTCTATCGATACGACTCTTCCTCTTCTCACCTCAACTACAGCCAATCACTCCCTTGTATGCCTTCCATCCCCTTCTCTCTTCTCCTTTCTCATCTCCAATCTTCTTCCTTCCACAGTACACCGTATCCATTCCTTCCTCGAATGACTCACTTCTCTTCTTCTCATTTCTCCCTCCATTTTCATCTTTGTCTCTTCCATCTTCTTTGATCTAATATGACCGCATAGAATCTTCTTCTTCTCTCTCTTCCATCAGATCCTTCACTTATCATCCTTCTCTTCTCTCTCCTTCAGATTCTATCATCCATCTCCTTCTTCTCTTCCTCGGTCATTCTCACCTGGTATTCCACATGTCTCACTTCTCTCTTCTCTCCACGTGTTCATCCAGTGGTCTCCCCTCCTCCTCCTCTTCCTCCTTCTTCTTCTTCTTCTACCTTCAAATCACTCATCTTCTCTACTTTTTGCCCTCCTCCCTCTATTCAAACTGTCTACTTCTCCATTCAGAATGAAGACCCACCTCTCCTCTCCTCTTCCATTCACCATTCACTATTCACACCTGTAGCGCCCCTTTGACAACTTTGAACACCTTACCCTTTGAAGAGGAATCACATTCAAAATGCTCCCTTCTAAGTCATTTCGACACTGTTGTGAAATGGAGTCTCGACCTCTTCGAAGGGCAGAAGAGTGATTGTTGGGTGATTCGAATGGACAGCACCTTCCTTCCCATCCTTTCATTCCATCTCTCCATAAGACTGCATATTCAATTATCTCTCCCACAGGCGGCAAAGTAAATGCATAATGAGAGCGGGAGAGGACGAAGCATCGTAGGTAGAAGGGAGAGAAAGGGAAGAGAGGGGAAGGGAGGAGGAGGGAGGAAGGGAGGAATCTGGAAGGGAAGAGGTGGATTAAATAGAAGGGAGTAGTCCATTGACGGTAGTCACCGTGGGAATCAACTCCCCATCTCTCTCCCCCCACCTCCTCCCTCCCTTCCTTCCCTCTCTCCCTCCTTTTCTCCCCACTTCTCAGAGGTGATCACTCATATTCAAATGTTGTCTCCACTCACTTCTCCTCTCACTACAACATCTCCATAAATCATCTTCTCAATTCATTCTTCTCTCCTCCAACCACCGTAGTAACCTTTTCCCCGGTAGATCGCTCCTCCTTCCATCTACCTTCTCTTCCTTCTTCTCCTCCTTTATCCATTCTAGAGTGACTGTTGCAATCCTTTGTATTTCCATCTTCACTTCCACCTGCCTTCCCCTTCTCTTCCATCCCTTGCTCCTCCTTCTCCTCCCTCCTCATCTCTCTCATCCATGACCTCTAAGCTCCGCCCCCTTCCACCTCTCCTCCCCCTTCTCCTCCCCCCTTAACATCTCCATATCCAGAAGGAGGGTTCACTGTCTAAGGACACTCTCCTTCTCTTTCTTCATTCTACAAATCTTGCCTTGACTTCTCTTCTCCATTTCTCCATTCGTAAACATTAGTCTCTTCTTCCATTCTCTTCCTTCTACCTTCGAGACTGCTCCTGTTCCCCTCCCCCTTCTACTAGTTATCAGTCCTCTCCCCTCCCTCCTCTCCTCTAATCACTATTCTCTACTCTCATCTACTCTCACTCTCGAGTAATCCCTATATCCGGGATTCAATCTCGTTTCTTCTCCTTTCCCTCACTCTCATTATCATTCTGGTATCACCTTAGCCTGTTCCCTTCCTTCCTTTCACTTCATCTACCTTCCATCTCCCTCCTTCTTCTCCTTCTTCATCCCTTCATCTCTCATCAATTGAGTATTCATCATCTACCGTATTCTCTCCTTCTCTCAGGTATCTCTCCCTCCTTCTGTCTCTCATCGTCTCTTCTTTCTCTCTTCCTTCCATCTCTTCATTGATCTCTCTCTCCTTTTTCGTGCCACCTCAAGGGAGAAGCATACCTTTGAGAGGAGGACTCCCCCTTCCTTCCCCCCTCCCCTCTTTCCCCCTTGCCTCTCCTTTCTTCCCTTCATTTCCCCTCTTCACCCTTCGTCAATCTTCAGTTATCTTCAATTGTTCATTCATTCACTTCATCAATCCAAGTGTTTACCTCTTAATCATTCCATTATTCTAACTATCGTCTCTCTCTTCTTTCCTTCGTACCATCTCTTCCTTCTCCATCTTCATCATAATCTCTACAGGATGCTGCAAATAGCAGATTCCTCCCTTCCTTCTTCCCTCCATTCTCTCTCTCAACTACTCTCTCCTTCTTCAATCTCATCTGATTTGAGGAGTGGATCCTTCGATCGATCAGTCCATTCAATGACTCAACTAATCTCTTCTCCTTCCACTCCTTCAGATGCTTCGAGGAAGTTCAAGTGTGAAGAGTGCGATAAGGTTCGTCGATTCTCTTCTTGGGAACAACTTAAAGAGAACAAAACTGCCTTATTACGCTTTTTTGATGTGCAACATACACAAATTGAGCAAGAGAAATTTGTTTGAACCGTGTTCAAATTTTGGAAGCTAAAGTGCAGATGCTCGACTGAAATTACGCTAATTTTGTTTTAAAGTCTTAATTAGTGCTCTTTTCAGGCGTTTAGATTTCGCCACCACCTGAAAGAACATACTCGGATCCACACAGGAGAGAAACCATTCCAGGTAAGCATTCCATACGAGTGAGGGACTAATCCTTCTTCCAATCATTGACTTCATTCCTTCCCTTTCAGTGTCCTTCTTGTTCGAAGAGATTCTCCCATTCTGGTTCCTACTCCTCCCATATGTCATCTAAGAAGTGTTCATCTGCACTGGCTGCAATGGATTCGTCTAAGATGGAGATGGATCAGCAACTTCTCCTCGCCACTTCCAGTCTATTGTCTCAACTCCAGGTCTGTCTCTCTCTTTCTCTTCATCCATCGACTGATAGTCTTCTCTTCAGGCTCAAGCAACTCTTGGCGCATTCCCCTTCTCTTCCTTCCCTTTTCCCTTCTCAACTGCTTCTCTCTTCCAGGTAATCCAATGGAATCCCCTTGAGAGTTCTCACCTTCCCTCTCCTCCCCTCTCTCCTTCACTACGGTGGAATGACTCGTATCCCCTCCCCTTCCCTCTCTCTCTTTCGTCTCCTTCTCAATTCCTTCAGAAAGGGGGGCTCAGGTGTCCAATTGCCTTCTCTCTCTTCTCCTTTCCTCCTCTTCTTCATACCCTCCTATGGACGTAGACGACGCTTTTAATTATCACGATATACGGAATGAGAAGGAAGAGAAGGAATGGAGAGGACTAGAGAAAGAGTAGTACGAGTACAAGAGAGAGGGAGGGAGACCACTTCCAGTCTTATTGATGAGATCATTGAATGATAACCTCTTCTCTCTATTCAGAATCCATCGTCCTCCTCCCCATCACCTGAATCTCCTTCTTCTCTTCTCTCTCATTTCAATACTTCGTCTTCCATAACGTCTCTCGACGTTTCTCCTCCTCCTTCCGAATCTCAATCTGAAGAGAAGTCTGATCCAGTGAAGGAGACTGAGGCTAAGGTGTGTCTCCCATCCATTCCATCTCATTCAACTCTATCTCATTCAGGATGATCCGATGGAAATGGACGATACTAAATCAGTCTGTTCCTCTATTCTTCCCTCTTCAACTCCATCCACTCCTCATCAACCATCGAATGGAGAATGGAAACCATTGAGAAGCAGAAGTTTCCTCAATGAGTCTCAATTGGCTATTCTGCAGACTCACTACAGGTAGTCCCCTCATTTCCTTTCCTTCTTTCCTTCCTTCAATCTCTTTCTCTCTTCAGACGGAATGCCTTCCCCTCTAAGTACGAATTGAGTTCTGTCGCCGAACAAATCAGAGTGAACAAGCGAGTAGTGCAGGTGAGAGTCGAAGGAGAAGAGAGGAGGGGAGGGAGATACATCGGGATACGGTAGTCCCCCTCCTCTCAATTGGAAGGTAGTCATGGAGACATTCGTGTGTTAGACCAATGAGGAGAGAGAGCAAATATGGGGGTGTAAGGTGAGAGAAGAGAGACTACGGTAGAGAAGGAGAGAGAGGGAAGGAGACACCTTGGAGATACATATTAGAGTACGGTAGGAAGAGAGATGGAAGTATGAAGATGGAAGACTCATTTCAACTCTTCCTTTCCATTCTTATCTATTCTTTCCATCTCATCAGAGACCGCTTACGCTTCTTCAATAGCGCGGAAGGGAAAGGTAGAGAGAGGGAATGGGAGGGAATGAGGGAGGGAGAAGGGGGAGGGAGTGCCATGACTCAGTATGTCATAAGATGGAAGGGAAGATGCCTGAATACTACTCCTTATGAAGGGAAGAAAGAAGGAAGGTGAGTGGATGGAAGGGAGAAGAAGAGAGAGAGGGGATATTGAAAAAGGCGAGGGAAGATTCACCTAGACAGATGGAGAGAAGAGAGGGAAGGGACAGATGCTCCCTCCTCTTAGAATGGAGAGAGAAACTGATTAGATTAGTCAGGTGGGATAGAGATAGAGAGGGGGAGAGAGGGAGGGGAGGGAGGGAGGGAGGGGGGGGGAGGGATGCCCTAAGGTGATTGATTGGATGGGACAGGTGAATATCCCCATTCCCTCATCCTTCTCTTCCAGGTCTGGTTCCAGAATACTCGTGCGAAGGAACGTCGTTCCTCTCGTTCCTCTTCCATTCATTCCTCTTCTACTCCTATTCTCCCTCGATGGAATCCCCTCGATACTGCTTCCATATCTGCTGCTTGGCTGGCTGGATTGACGAAGGTAAGAGAAGAGAGAGAGTAGCATCGTTAGTGCCAGATTGGAATGAGGGAAGGGAAGGAGTTACTCCCAATCCATTCATTATCCATGATGACTGACGATTCGTCAATGAGATTACCTTCTCGAAGGGTGTCAATTGAGGGAGTGACCTGCCACACTTGTTATAGAGGGGGAGAGGGGGAGGGGAGGGGGAGAGGCTCAATTGGATATAATGAGGTACCTCCCATTATGAAGAGTTGAGAGCAGACATCTGGAGTCTACTCCAGATATTAAGGACAAGAGGGAAGAGAAGGGGGAAGAAGGAGAAGAACCTGATAAGGGAACTGAATCATTGTAGAATGAAGGAATGACGGAAGAAGAAGAGAAGGAAGAGTCGAAGAATGAGATTCCTCTTGATCTCTCAACAGGGAAGGAAGATGATCGTGCAGAGAGTGAGAGTGGAAAGGACGAAGAGAAGAATGAATGGGCGTCCCCCGAAGGACTTCTCGGTATGATCCCTTCCATTCCATCTATTCAATTGTCTCTATTCAGCATTCATCAGTCAATCTCAAGATGCTCTCCAACAGTTACTCAAACTGCCGACTGAACCATCTCTTCCTCTTCCTTCTACTCCTTCTCTTCCTCCAATTGAGATGAAGAAGGAGGAATCTGAATCTCCATCTGAAGATGCATCGGATATGGCAACTCCTGTGAAGACTCCTTCTCTATCTGATGACGCTCCTGTCGGTTAGTCTCTCCCATCACAGATCAGCCAATGAATCTTCCTCTCTCAGGTTCAATCTGGCCTTCGAATCTCTTCCTCAGTCAGTATTCGATGCTCGGAGTCGATATCCAGAAGATGCTGGAGGTACGGTACTCTCTCTCTCTCCTCCTCCTCCTCCTCCTTCTCTCTCAGTCTGAGTACCCGTATCACATATCCGATCTCAGCTGGTTGATAGTAACTCCCTCTCTCTCTTACGCAACTCTCAATTGGATACACGTGTTCGTTCGATGACCGGGCAAGAGTCTCTTGCGTAAGAGGAGGAGGGAGAGGGGGGGGGGAGGGGGGGGGGACAGTCTGGTGGGACCACCCGATACCATACACTCACGTAAGCCCCCTCCTGGTGTGATAAACAGAACTGAGATGATTGAGTAATCCAATTGGGGGATTAGACATTCAATCCAATGGAATGGAGAGAAGAGATCGACAGATAGATCACTCAGGGTGCAGCTACAATGGAAGAATCGATAGATTCATCATCAGAGGAAGATAAGAGTAAGGGATATATCTCGTCCCTCGCTTCGTCCCTTCAATCTTCTATGTGGAAACAGACGAATGGACGATCATCCGAAGAGGAGGTCAGTGTCCCCCCCCCTTCCACCCTCCCCTCCCCCCCCCCCACACTCATCATCCTTCTCCCTTCAGGGAATCTACTCGTGTGATCAATGCGAGAAAGTGTTCGGGAAGCAATCCTCTCTAGCCCGTCACAAATACGAACACTCTGGTGAGTATCCCTTCCCTTCTCACCTCATCTCTTGTATCCATCGATGGTAGTCTCTCATTCTCATTGGATGGAAGCAATATCCGGACTCTCTGTCTCTCTTCTTTCCCCCTTCTTCCTTCCCTTCATCTCTCCCTCTAATCCGTACATCATTAATAGGCTTCACCTCAAGGATATTGAAAGGAGGGGAGGGGTAAAGGGTGTGAGAGAGAGGAGGGAGGGAGGAGGGAGGGAGGAGGGAGTACCTAAGAGGGAAGAGAGGAATGAATAGACGAGAGGACTCCTTTGTGTGAATAGGAAGAGACGTAGTCTCGTCTCACACCTTCAGTAGGCCAGTAATGGGGAATCTGAAGGGAGAGAAGGAAGGGAGGGAGGGAGGGGGACAGGAGGGGATGGAACCAGACGGAAGAGTGAAAGTTGATCCAATCCACCAGATGGAACCATCCTCAATTCCCTAGCCAGAAGGTATCCTTAGATTGGAAGGTCAATCTCATTCATTGCAGGCCAACGACCTTACAAGTGTGAAGTATGCGACAAAGCCTTCAAGGTTGGTATAATAATATTTTAATGTTTTATTCAATTTTCTAGAATAATCAACAAGGTTAACGCTAAAACACGGGAAAGTAGCAATGTCAACTTTTTTTTTCAATTGATGAGTTAAGTAGCATTGCATACATAAATGTTCAACTGAATTTACTGTTTTCACATAATTAAAACTTTGAACTTATTTAATTGTTTCCATTTCTGCACAAGCATCACCTAACAGAACACAGGAGGTTGCACTCAGGAGAGAAGCCCTTCCAGGTATTCACTTTTAAAAATACATTCTTACATGTAGAAACGAAGTTGAGCTGGAGACTACTATGTAGAGTCTTCTTATACCCAGTACAGAGCGCACACCGGAATGTCAATTTAGCCTATTGGCTATGCTTTTAGTTTTGGAAAGCAACAGTCGTAGGTTCGAATCCGCCCAGTTCCAACGTTTTTTGCTCGTCACGATACCGTCTGAATCATTCACCATCCACTCATTCTATCCATTCCAGTGCGACAAATGTCTCAAACGATTCTCACACTCTGGATCTTACTCTCAACACATGAACCATCGATATTCATACTGCAAGCCATACAGAGATTCATCAGCCACTCCTTCTCTTTCTTCATCTGAACCATTCCTCTCTCCTATCTCAGTAACTTCTCCTTTAGTAGAACCTAAGGTCGAACCATAGATTCCCCCTCTCTTCCAATTCCTTCTAGTCAATTTTCTCCTTCATGCTATGCCATAATCTTGCCTTCGTGTACTCTTTTTGTGTGCTTCTTCTGATCTCAATTGGTGCTTTTCTCCCTTCTTCTCTTTCTTCGACAGCAGCCACTCACTCTTGCCCCCACGTGTACAGTAGTCCCGCCCCCCTACCGTATTCTCTACCGTATTCCTCCTTAATGGACCAGAAGTGTCAATCTGTGATTGATGCTTATCAATCCCACTTCACTCTTCCCAATCATTCCGGTCGATATTCTCTCTACACTCCGAATGTCTCCCCTTCTATTCCATTCTTCTCTCTTCGCTTATCCTTCCTTCTAATCACTTTCGACTAAAATAGTCAGAGATTCCCATTCCAAATCGAGTATTTCTCTCATTGTGCTCCTTTTCTCATATTCAACGATAAACGAATCGAAGCTCATTTGGAATGCGGGGAAGGATCAGGCAAGGCCAGTGAGTGACAGTCTTGAGAAGACAAAGGAGTGAGCTGCCGACTCATTGGTAGTCAAGATTCAGTCGGGAATGAGACTACAAAGGGAGTCGAATTGAGACAGAAAGGGGCTGTAAATAAGAGAGAGAGGGGAGATCCATGGAGAGAAGGTGTGTACAGATGGTAGGATAAGGAGATGCATACCAGATGGTGAGAAGATGGAAGAGAAGGGTGAAGTAGAAGGGAAGATCCAATATAGGGACGACAAAGGAGAGACTAATCCTGTCTATTCCCACCTGCAGAGACCAATCGATCAATCGAGTGATGCAAGGAAGGAGGAGAGACAGTCTATTATGCATTGATGAGAAGAGATGTCCATCCTCCATCCATCCTACTCCACCTTGAGATCGAATGGGAAGATGAGTAGAATGGAATCAATAGATGACTGCAGTGATGATGTAGACATCGAAGAATCTTCATCTCGTTCTATCTGCCTGAATTAAAAATATCCGAAATTGTGTTTTCAAATACTTTTTGCATGATCTTCAGAATACAATTTTATCGCAATTTATAATCTGTTTACCACATTCTTTGAGATGATTAGGCAAAAATACAATTGAAAAGGAATGGTGAATATGGCAAGAATGGGTCGACGTCTCAATCTCAATAAACAGGGAAGGCATCATCAACAATATCGGCCCATGCTTGGTATCCTCCCACTACATCTCTTATCCTCAATCCCTTCGTCTCGATCTCACAATTGATCGTCTCTCCTTCCTTCGATAGTCTCTCTTCCAATAATCGAACTGCCAATTGAGAATCATTCCCTCGATGGCAAATGAAGAAGACTGAAATGAAATGATTCGTCCATTCTCTCAATCTCTCAAAAAGTTCCCATCTCTCGAATGCTGCCAACTCTCAAGTGACAAGTGAGTGATTGCTTTAGTCATGCCCATTACTCTTCCATTTCTCCTCCTTCCCTCCAGTCATCTCCCTCTTCCATCCCCTCTGATCTACCCTCCTATCATGATCATCCATTCGATCCTCCTTCTCTTCCTCCTCCCAACTCTCTCTTTCTCATTCGAATTCACAGAAATCGAACAGCTCAACGATGCGAAGGGTCGCACTCTCTATCTCGTGAAGGTTTCCCTTCCCTCCCCTTCCCTTCCTCCTTCTCAATTCTCCTTCAGGAGGCTCGAACATGGGAGAGAGCAGATAACTTCTGTGGATCTCTCTTCCCAGGAGGAAGACTCGCTTCTATCAGAGATGAAACTGAAGCTCATGATGTATGTGTTACTCTATCGATTACTAATTCAACAAGGTTCCTTTTTCTAGATGGCTCTAATGATCAATGATCTTCATCCTGACTACCATTGGGGTGGTCAACTCACTTATTATGTTGGAGGACGATGGAATAATCAGGAGGTACTACCTAACTCTCTCCCTCCCTACACACTCTCCGTCGATCTCTTCCTTCTCTAACTCATTCAGAAAGCATGGATCAATCCGGATGAAACTCATTTCCCCCAATCCAATCGATATTATTGTGATCAATCAGCAATGTCTATCGGAGTACTGTGGAAGAATGGTACCGTATCCATCCTACAGTAATCATATCCCTCATTTCAGGTCAAATCCTGTCCATTTGTGACCCAGCCAATCGCGCCATGTATTTCATCTGTGGAGATCCCAAGGAGTAATCCAACAATTACTGTCAAGCTATTCAGCTTCTAACGTTTCGCACTTCACTATTGTCCAATAAACGAATAAACTGACCATCCTTGTCCTCATCTTTCTTCATCGGCAGTTTGAGTGTCTTCACTAACTCATCCATACTCATATTCTTCAATCGATCCAGAGGAACATCTTAACAATTAATCATTCTAATGAACTAATGCATTTTCAGCATGATAAAATGAATAAATGAAACGAACTTGTAGCTTCGGGTAGACTCGCAATGGCGAATTCCCCAGGAGGGCGAGTATCGAAGAGACGAATTCGAGATTGAGAGAGGGAGAGATCAATGGACGAATCGAGAGGAGAATCACTGGAAAGGAGATGATGAACACTATTGTACTGTCTCTTCGAATAGGCTACACCAAACTGAGTATCTTCTCCTCACCTTCCGTTCTCGTCCTTCCTCCCTTCCATCTCTTGGGCGATGGAACTACAAACTCCTCTCGACTTTCTCATCATTGCATACTCAGCCACTCCCACTCTCTCAGAGGGAGAGAGAACCTTCAGTTCCGGAGTCTGTAGAGGGGAGAGATGAATGGAGGGAGTGAGAAGGAGATACCTTATCGTGCACTCCACTTCCACAGAATACATCGTAGTCGATCAATTCAGTCACTGTGGGATGGGGACCACACACTGCGCACTTGGGACTACGCTCACGTAGATTCACCTCAATACCAACTCAATTAACGAAAAATTATGATAACTTTTCCATTTGAAGGAGCTCAAATAGTTGTTTCTAACCGTGGTCATCTTTCCCGATTGACCATCGAAGAGAAGCAATCGACCAGCGTATGTCGCTGAAATTGATCGATGAAGAGATTGAGAACATCGAAATAGTTATGTTATTCAAAGATAAATCCATACCTCCAGTCTTGGAGAGGATCTTGATCACTTCAAGTGCTTGAAGACTGCCCATCGTTCCCACGATTGGACCGAGTACACCACCTGAGAAAAGGGAGGGAGAGAGAGATCAAAGACCAATCTTGCTACATCGGCCTAGAATCGAGCGGAGACGAATAGTCATGATGAAGGTGTACCTTCAGCACAGTTGGTGACAAGATGGGACGAGGGAGGAACGGGGAAGACACAACGATAGCACGGACAACGCTGAAAGACTTGATCAACTACTCTGATCTTTGAACTTGCAGTGCATGATTTAGATACCTCTCCATAGTTGTAAACAGTAAGTTGTCCTTCCCATCTGAGTGCACTTCCACTAACGAGAGGCTTATTGAGGAGGATCGAAGCATCGTTTATTAGATATCTGAATACTCTTCTCACCGACGCGAACCTCGATAAAAGGATACCTCGTGGAAGGATTATCTGAGCAGTCTACAATGACATCGTATCCCTTGAATATCTCGAGAGCTGAGTGTCTATCCAATACTACCGAATGGCAATTGATGTGAATGGACGAATTGAGTCTGGAGTGGAAAACCGTCCATCACCGTACTCCTTCAATCAATGGATACTCACTCATGCAATGCATCTCTGAGAGATTCAGTCTTCTTCTTCCCCACATTCTTCTCTTTGTGACCAACTTGTCGATGGAGATTATCGAGAGAGACCTGCTATGGAGTGACTCATTCCCTCCTCCACTGTCACATATCCCATTCACTCATCCCTCATTCTTCCACTGTTCCAACATCAATGCATAAACATATTATTTATGAAACAAGTAGAAGAACTATCTACATTTTCACCCTCTACTCCCGTAGATTCCACTGACAGTATCGAAGTCGACAATTCCGATAGTTCCGACTCCAGCAGCAGCTAGATAAGTAGAGCATGGACATCCGAGACCGCCTGCTCCCACTATGAGAACTGATGAGGATGACAGACGTTCCTGACCTTGAGAAGAGAGAAGGGGATGGGAGGTGAGGGGAGGGGGGAGATGACCTACCGTTCACTCCGAAATCAGCGACTAGAAGTTGTCGTGAGTATCTACCAACTTGCTCCTTACTCAGAGAATGAGGAGCGTGCATTGTCTTTGTGAGAATCACCATGATTATCGATCGAGTTATCTGATGAGATTACGGTAGATCAGATTGAGGATTCGAACCACACGACAAATAACATTATGCGATTATCGAATGCATATTTATCCCGCAACAAAAAAAGGATCACAGTGAAGGATGAATGAGATTCAATTTCAAAAGGGTTATAATCATGAGAATTACTTGTCTTCTCTATCTCTCTTTTGCATTCTAGACAGAGTGGATTGAATCGTTCGAGATAGAAATTCCTTATTCGTGTTCAGAGACTTTGGCCGCACCCTGAAATACAATTGATGCTCATCTCTAACTGTAGACTATCTTGCAAAAGTATCTCAAGTGTTTCCATCCCAGATCTCGTTTCATCCTTTCATCACTCGTATCCTATCTCTCATGGGACTAATTCCTCTCTCTCTTTCTATTTCTATTCTAATCCATCCAAGGGAACAGCAAAAGAAGAAGAAAGGACAGCATGGATATTTCAACTCTTTCCCTCTCTCTCACTTCAGTCCATTTTATGACCAGTAAGATAGACGATAGAATGCCAGAATAGAAAAGTCGCGAGTGGAATAGAAGAGAACACTCGAAGTCACGTCACATTTAGAATACTTGACTACTTTGAGAATAATTCGAGAGTGAGAGACCCTAAATTGTATGTTGCACCATTCTAAAAGCGTCTCAATATGAACAAAGTATAATGAGTCTTCTAAAGAAGTGATGTCAAAAATGGTGGAAGACGCGTCACATTTAGAGACGGAAGACCCAAAGAAATCTGTTCTTTCTCTATTTATCCCAAATGTTCGTAGAAAGCAATGGTCAACTGACTCTAAGAGAAGACAGAGAAGAGAAGGAAGAGAACGGATCTCAATTCGATCTAAATTTATCTCCCGAAGTGGTTACTGAATGGAAACAACCAATAAAGAAGCTACTAGAAAGAGAGTAGGAGAGGAGGAAGGGAGTGAAGAGGAATCGTCCATCCGATAACCCCTATTCCATTTCGATAAATCCCCTTAATGTCCACTCTTTTCTCTCTCAATCTCAACGAGTGCCATAGGAAGGAAAAGTGGATGAACAATGGAAGAGAAGATTCTCTATGGAAGAATCGAGTATGAATGAATGAGCTAAGGGGTTCCTGCTCAGAGAAGGAAAAAGGATAGAGCATAGCGGAAGTTCGGGATCATAGTCCTAGTGGAGAAAAGACTCATTGAAGTGGGACAAATCGGGAGAAGAGACCTTCTCTTGATCACCTAAATCGACCACTGTTTCTAGTGGCAACCCATGGATATCCATTACGAATCCTCCGTCTCAAACGGAAGAAAGTAAGAGGGAGAAGGGGAGGGGGGGAGGAGGAGGAGGAGGGACGCCCACTTGATTCATGCTTCGAGATGAACAATGACCAAAACAATACGAGATAGAAAGAGCTTCCGATGGAAGAATATGGAAGAGATTGAATGGATGAGGAAAGAGAGAACGGATGGATATCCATTGTAGTCAGGGAGGTTTGTGATGAATGATGGGAATAACGAGAAAGTTGATACCTACCTCTCACTCTTTCACACTTTAACCCCCCCCCCCCCTTCTCTCTGCTCACTCCGCTCAAACAATAACTAACAATAAACTAGAGACGTGCTGACTCTCTCCAGTCTTGATTGATCTATTGAGAGACCAATGATAGAGAGAGAAGAAAATGGAGAAGAAAAGAACATCTGAGGAGAGAATTGAGATGGAATGAAATGACGGAGAGTCGGATACTGGGATAGAGTTAGAAGAGAAGAGAGAAGAGAAGGGAGGAAGAGGACAGTGGAAGTACCACTGTTGATCATTCAACTGGAATTGATTACTATTCTCAAGTCTCACTCAAGTAAAGACTTCTCTTTTGGGCATACCTTTCTTCTATTTCTCTCTCCAGATTACTCCAAGCATGTCTAGGAACGAAACACATGATACTACCTAATCACCTCTAACTAATCTAATCACAACACATTCCATCGTACAGTATCCTCCTCTACTCACCATCCTTGTGGTCCCATCCTATCTGCTCTTTCCTTTGCCCTCTCAGTCTCCCATAATATCTTCTGTCTTGCTTCTTCCCTTCTTCTCTTCGTTCCTTCGTCTTCTTCTATATCAATCGAAGGAACACTCGACAATGAGGATGGGGGCTGGAATGAATAGTTGACATTTGAGATTGCTTACAATTATACTCAAAGTTGGAATTAATGAATAATCTAGCTGGAAAGCTTCCTCATATCTAATAATCTCTCAGAATGGAATTGTCTATCGGAATTGAACTTTATCAATCCATCATCCTTACTCTGCATACTCAATCTCAATCACCTTCTTCCCTTCCCTTCCCTCCCTCTCCCTCTCCTCTCTTCATTCATTCGTATCTTCGTGTCTCGGATCAGTCGCCTTGGGAATGGGCAATGCTTGTGGTCGCAAGAGGCCACAGGCATCTCGCGATGGATCGCTCAGGGTACTCCCCCCCCCCCCCTCCTTCCCTCCTTCATCCTCCCCTCCCCCTCCTAACCTACTGTACTCCAGAGTGCTCCCGAGAATGATCTACCTCGTACATCACTCAATGAACACGAGAGTGAAGAGAGCAATCCCTCACCAAGGGTAAGACCTCCCTTAACAAACCCCTACCGTACTCCCTCATATCGATCTCATCACACCGTATTGAAGGTGAGCACAAAGCGTGCCTCTACACCGGCTCCACCCCCTGCAATGTCCCAATCTCGACCCAGAGTGAGTACCGTAACCTCGGAAACAGTACAGTAATCAATCAACAATGAGCAGGTATCAACAAAGAAATCGTCTCCTCGTCCCTCAGCCAGTCGTGGACGTGATAAAGAGAAGGAGAAAGAGAAGGCGAAGGAGAGAGAAAGGGAGAAAGAAGAGGATGACAACAACAATGATGACCCCATCCAGAAGTGAGTACCGTAATCATGTAGATTACAATCCCCGTAGGAGAACCGATTACTGTATTACCGTACTTCACAGGTTCATCAGCTACGCATTGAATAAAGGCGTCTCTGGGTTGCGTGCTGAATTCGAAGAACTCAAACAGAAGGTTCAATCGATTGAGATCAAAGATCAAAGATCAATTGCCCATTCCAGACGATTCCCACCAAGGAGCAGTGTTTCCACTTCCACATGGGAGCGAATGCACAGAAGAATCGATACAAGTACCGTATCATCCATATCGTATCTTTCCACTACCGTATTCTCCACAGGGACGTAGTGTGCTCTGACGATTCTCGAGTGATTCTCAAAGAACTCTCCATGGGTACTGACTACATTCATGGAAACTTCTGTGGAACGCCCAAGAACCCCAAGCGATTCATTTGCACACAGGTATACTGAAACTCAGTATACGATCCGTGGACTACCGTACACTGCAGGGACCACTACCCACTACAATCGTCGACTTCTGGAGTATGGTGTGGCAAGAGGGATCAGAGTTCATCGTTATGCTGTGCAACTTCAATGAGATGGGCAAAGTCAAGGTATCTACCGTATCCCTCAGTACCAAGTCATAATCAATACCTATCGTATTCCAGTGTGCTCAGTACTTTCCCCCAATGGAGAAGGAGACTTTGGTAGCGGGAAACGCGGTGATTACTTGCGACTCGGTGAGTCATCTGCTCGAGATAATCTTTGATCTTTCTCTACTCAGGTAGCTCGGCAGAAGTGGCCAGGACAAATCACTATTCGGAGATTCACACTCGATAGAGTAATCGAGTGATTGCTCTTTTACCGTATTCCAATGTATCCAGATTGACGTCAATCAGAAGCGTACGATAACTCATCTTCATTGGGAGTCATGGCCAGATCGAGGGGTTCCTCCTATTGATTCAACCATTCAGAAGCTACTCCAGATGGTCAGTACTCTCAGCTCACTAACGACAGTAATTCTTCCAGGTATGCCGCTCATCAAAGCCCGCAGTGGTGCATTGCTCCGCGGGAATCGGACGCACCGGAACTACGGTTGCTATTCAGGTGTCTACCGTAACTTCAGAGGATCAAGGACGGTCTTTTTTTCAGATCGTAACTGAGCTGATGGATTCGGGTAAAACGATGGATACGGGATTGGGTCCATTCTTAATCAAGATGAGGAAACAGAGGGCTGGATCAGTGCAGAACGATCAGGTATAAGAGATTAAAGAGATCAAGAATCAAATATGAATTTCAGCAATACGTGTTCATTCATAGACTGCTCTTGGAACGATATATGAGTGAGGAAGAGAAAGAAAATCCCAAGGTAATACTCCCCCCCCCTCTCAATATTAAACCGAATTTAGTTCGCCAAGTTCGCAAAGGACTACGATGCATTAATGGTCTAATGGGCGAATTCTCGTTCCTACTCTACTGTCTAACTTACTGTATATCATCCGGAGCCATAAGATACAAGACACTGTAGTGCACTTGATGATTCAACACTTTTGATCATCATGATGAATAAACTCGTATCCAATATCAAATATGGCACTTCTTTACTTTACCTGCCGTGAGACCGAGCACGCGTAGTGCGAATGAGATTAGGACAGTCTATTCTCCCCTACCCCATTCTCATTCTACCTCATTCGCACTACGCGTACTCGGTCTCACGGCAGGTAAAGTAAAGAAGTGCCTCAAATATAACCAAAAAAAAACACAGTACATATCTTTTTCTGAATCATGCCGAATATGCTTTACAAATTCGTCGTTTACAAATTCTTCACGAACATAAAAGAAGAGTAATCTGACCTCAACGACCTTCTTCCTCTTTCTATTCAGCAATGCATTCATCCTCTTCATTTTATCTTCATTCGATTCTTCTTTCTTCTGGGTAGTCTCAGTGCCTACAACGATGCTAGATATCGCACTAAATCGCATGCATATCATTGCATTCTGATTATGTTTGTTATCTTTAAACGCTCAATATAACAGTAAAATGTGATAATACGAAAGAACTTACTTCTTTCCTCTTTGATCTCATCGTCTTTTTCGTCCCCATTCTTACAAGCCGAAGGCCCCGGTACGCAATCATCTGACATCTGATTCGATATTTCCTCACAACAACAAAACTATCAGTCGGCAGAAAAGGTCTGCACAATAAACAACTCGAAAACATGTAAACTAACAAAAACAATGCGAATAAAAAAAGTTGCGGTAGGTACCGTATATCTTGGGGATCTAGCTTTGTGTCAGATTTATTATTTGCATCTTCATCGAATCAAATTTGCAAAATATCTATTTCTTTATTCTTTATCTTCTGTTTTTGCGTTCAGATTAGTGATTTTTTTAAACATGATATAACTTTTAAGAAGATGGTCTATTCTACCACATTTTAACCTGACGAATTATTTAAATATTATTTATGCGAATATAGCCGTAAGACTTTCACAACAAGACACAATCGATCGATAGAAAATAATTGAGGTGAGCAGGTGGTTGATGGTAGTTGTATAGCACCGAACGCTGCCTGACTGGATACTGTCACATCTTTGCCTATTGATTACTCCTATCGCAAAGTGACTATTCCCGAGCAGAGTAGAAAAACAGTGGCAACAATAAAGAGGAAGATGGCTAATCACAGAGTGAGTAAAGTGAATCGATTACAGTAGTCAGTATAGAGAAAGGAAAATACGAACCAGTAATGAAAAGCGATAGAAGGGGTACGGTAAGTGAAGTAGTCAAGAGATGAGCAGTTGAGATACCTAATTTGCTACCGATGAATATCTCAATGTGAACAAGAGATAAATATGCAATGATTAAGCTACGGAAAGCTAATAGAGAAAGAGAGCTCGTCATACAGAATCATATGGTATGAAAGATCAAAGCTCGTTTTTGAAAATAAAATCTGATCAAGCATCTAAAGAGCGAAGAAGCTTCATTTGTAATTAGATATATAGGGATTGAATAGATGCATATCTACTATTAACTGCTCGTCTTTGTAAAAGATCTTACAAATAACTATGGTGCTGTGCCAATCGATTAGTGCATTTTTTTCTACTGCTAATTGTACTAGAATACGGTAAGCAAATGGAGAAAGCGGCTGTAAAGATTAGCGCAAGATGAGCTAGAGTCGTCTGACTAGAGATAACCGTAGGGAGAAGGATTCAACCGGATCGATACAATGAAAGGAGATAGTTCAATCTAGTGTACAATGAAGAGAGGGAAGTGTGAGGAGAAGAGGAAGATGGGAGTTAGATGGCAGCATTTTCGAATTGTTCTTCAACCATTCCCGAGTCGAGTGAATGGAAAGAAAGACGACGATTGAGAGGATGAGTAGATGAACGAGGTTTAGTTGATGATACTCCTAGAATGACGTATCTATCGAGAACTGATCTTTCTTCCTTACCTAATCCGCTACTCGCTAGACTCGTTTCAGCTGGAATCAATGAAGAAGATGATACTCCAGAAGAAGCGGAAGAAGTATCAGAAGGGGAGGAAGCATGAGTTCCTTCCAATTCATCCACTAACACATCTGAGACTCCCGAATCTCGTTGAGAATCCATCCTGCAGTTAGAGGTGGTCAGTTAGACACAAGTATGGATAATGAGTATTGATTGATTAGGCAGATCAAATGAGTACCTGGTAGGATCATCATCGATATTCTTGTCTACTTTGGGAACATTAACAGGAATCATTCCTCCTTGCACTCCACTCTTGCACCCTGGATGCTGCTTTCCGAACTCCATCTCCAATCTGACTGCTTCCATCTGAGAACACTCGAGAATCGCCTCGTGTACGTCATTCACGAATCGAATTCTGGAATGGAGGAGGGGATGAGGGAAGGAAGAGGGGTGAGAGGGGGGGGGGAGGGG
>LS504175.1:53163-81459 GCA_900490845.1 Pristionchus japonicus | reverse complement strand
GAACAAGAGAACACTCATCGCGCGATCTCAACAGTAAGAGATCTATTCGCCCGAGAGAAAGAGAAAGACGTAAACAGTAAATGGTTCGAGTTGTAATGGGAATGCCATATTACGTCATCCGATGAGAAAGGGATAGACGTACCGATCATAGTCGATCCTCCTCCACTACGACGAGATGAAGTTGGAGCAGGAGAGGGAGGACTACGAGTACCTGAAGAGAGAGAGATGGAGGGAGGGAGGGAGGGAGGGAGGGAGGGGAGAGGGGGGGGAATGATGGAATGGATGATTCATTCGATTGGTTTGACGAAGAACGTCTCAGATGGGAGTAAGCAAATATATGAAACCTGTTTACTTTAGAATTCGTCAGTTAGCATGGTGAAAACAGAAGATGTGAAGCAGTGACAGAAACATTCTGCCTTCCCGTCTCTATTATCCCATCTGATTAGGAACCAAAGAAGACGAAAGAAGGAAAAGGCAAATAGAAAGATGAGAAAGAGAAGAAGTTCGCTTCCGTAGATGGCATTTCAACTATGATGAGAGAGGGGAAAGCATTCCGTCATTCGATTAAGAGAGAGGGACGAACCAGATCGTATTCTACTTCTCTCGTCGAGTAGAGTAGAGGGAGGAGTGCATGGGAGACCTCGGTCGGCACGGAGTTGAGCGAGGAGAGATGTGGATGGAGTGTATCTCAATAGGAGCACATTTATTTATTCGCTCATTTTTTTCAATTATTGGTACGAAATCTTTCACAGAATGTTCTGTAATTGTTTTTCTCGAAATCATTTGCTGCGATGATAAACTGGTGAAGCACTATTACATGTAGAAGCTTCCTAATCGAGTCTTTCTACATCAATCAATTAACTAGTGACTCAGTAATTCGGCCAATGGAGTAATCAGCGTAACAGCTTCTAGGTCAGAATGGAGTGACTCGTTTGAGTAAATGGTTATCACTCTCTTCTTCTCTTCTCACCTCGAATTGATTCTATTGGCAGTGACAGATCGAGATCGTTGAGAGTCTGCAGCCATGGAAGGAGCTATCCTGCAATCTCTCCCCTTCCCTCTCCCATTCCATTCCCTCTCTCTTACCTCTGAAGGGGAGGAGCTGCCACGAATTGTCTCGTTGTAGTGGGAAGAGCGCCGAATGACTTCATCGAGTATAGTTGACTCTCTCTTCCACCATGATCTGAATGGAGATGAGGATGGAGAGAGAGAGAGAGAGGGAGGGGGGAGAGGGAGAGGGGGAGAGGTGGGGAGAGGGGGGGGGGGAGATACTCACTGTTCATCATAGCTTGGAATCTCTTATTGAGTGCCCAATCTCTGAATGTTCTCTGAATGAGAGTGGCAGCAGAATGGGCAACTTCCCTCCCTCCGTAACGACGTTCCAGAACCTGATGAGATAGATGATTGAAGGAGTGGATAGAAGGAGAGAAGAGACGATGGAGGGGATAGACTAAGAGAATACTTCGAGTCCTCACGATCTCTTTCTCCTTCTTATTCTTTCAAGATTCATCTCTCTCTCTCTTCTATTTCATACGAAACTCGCTCAATTTCCCATGATCTCTCTCCCATTTCTCTCCCTTCCATCTAATATCGTCGATTTGTGGAGGGGTGAATGAATGGGAGAGGGAAGAAGCAGACTTGTATAGTCAGTAAAGGAGTAACATAGGATGAAACTGAGTCTTTTCTCTCATAGTCTATGAGTCTCAGAGTCATAGACACTCCCTTCCTCCTCCTAAACATAGCACGGTCAATTGAACATTCATCCAAAAAGGACTCCGTCTACTGCTAAGGTTGCAAGGAGAAACGATTCGTGGATACTAAAAGAGAAGGATTCTCATCTCGAGAATGGAGAGGACTGGATAGATCTCATGAGATAGATGAAGAAGGGAAGGAATTAGATAGAGGAAGGAGAGGGAGAGGGAGAGAGAGGTCAATCTGCCAATTACTCCATTTTTTAATGGAGAAGATGATATTCTGATGAGCTCATTCCAATTTGAGAAGGACGGTGATGGGTACATCCCTTCTCATACTCATTCATCAAAGGGAAAGATAATAATCCGAGAAAGGAGATTCGTTCTTTATTCACAAATTACACTGCCAATTCCACCCCATCCTTTCTAGGTATTTGACATTACTGAAAATGAGAAGCTGGAAAAAACAAAAACATCTCCATTTTTTCAAGTCTTTCATAGGTAACAATGCAAAGGGGAAATCGTATCTACGTACAAATTAGCATGTTCTGATTCAATGAAATCAAAATTACCATGAGATGGAATAATTCTGCCATGAGAGCCGTGTTTAGTCGATTTTTTGACAAATGATTTTTTTTCTTTCTAGATATTTTGATATGAATGGCTCATCTCTCTCCTCTCACAACACTGAATCATTGTTTCTCCTATTTCTCTCTACTCATTCTTCATCTACATTTCGATTCATATTCACCCTTCAAACTCCCTTCTCTCACCCCTCTCTCTTTCCTCAACCGTTCACTCCTCATTTACAACCTACATAAACCATGCGTATCAATGAGGTCAAACCGAAATGTTCTCTGTCAGAATGAACAAGTTTGTGAGTCTCGACTGGATAGTCTTCAGTCCAATCAATAATCTACCGTACCTCGACTCCTCTCCTTCGTAGATCATCGGATATTTCGTAAGCAGCCATCATTCGACTCGTGCTCGTCTTTGGATAGAGAGATCCCGTCGAGATCAAATCTGCAGTGAACCAACCATTCCACTCGCAAAACGATATGTGACTCATTTCCTTTTTGGAACCTCGTCCTTTCTTTGTCTCAGCTGCCAAAAAGTGAAAGAGAGGGCAAAGGAAGGGAAATTGAATACAAAAAGGGAGTGAGAATACATCGATGGACTAGTGAGATATGGATGAAGAAGGAGGAAGGTTGATTGAGAAGAAGGATGGAACACTAGACTGAATGAAGAGAGAAGAGGTAGACGAAGAGCACTGTTATGGGAGAAGGAATGAGTCAATGGAATGGAGATGTAATACGATCAATAGGCATTATAGAGTCAGAGTTTTCCCTTCTTTCTCTCTTGTGAGAGTGACTGACCCTTAACAATGATGCGACCAAGCTCATAGATATCATATGGAGAGAGGATTGAGTGAGAGAGGGAGGGGGAGAGGGGGAGAGGGGAGGGGAGAGGAAGGGAGGGAAACCGGTTGATGACCCCCTCTGATGCTGTGGTCACTGATATGACAAGCTAGTCAAGTTAGACACGCCGTCCATTGGGGGTCAATTCGAGCTAAGAGAGGGGAGGGGAGGGAGGAGGGAGGGGAAGGAGGGGGAGAGGAAGGGAGGGGGACTATCTGAGGATGGAATCTCTCACCTGACATGGTTGGATGTTCAATCGAGAGAGTTGATGAGTACCATTCACCTGAAGGAAGATTCTGTTTATGAGTAGAAGGATGAAATCATTGAGAGAGGGAAAGGTTGAATGAGGAGAAGGATGAGATTATCGTCATAGTGGAAGAATGGAGATGAATCAGAGAAGAAGAAAGACATCTCTTCAAGAGATGAGGGATATTGTCACGGGGGTTGAGAGGGGGAAGGAATGGAGTGGAAAGGACAGTACAATAAGGCATCGTAATAGGAGAGAGAAGAGATGAAAGAAGGACTGAGATGATGCAGGTGTGGAGGAGAGAAGAGGGAAGAGAGAGATAGGGGGAGGAGAGGAGGGGAGGGGGGAGATCGTATCAGAAGGGACGAACGAGACACGTCTATGCAAAAAGGAACTCCATCTTGATTTACTTTCAATTCTTTTTGCCAAGGGCGTCAACTTATTGTTTTGTCTATAGAAGGATGTTCCATTCTCAGTTTGCATATTCGTCATTCTCTCTGCTAACATCCCAATAGTGTCTGAGGAATACAACGAGGGAGAGAAGAAAGATACTCTCTAAGATGCAATGGAACATCAAATGGACTACTAATCCGATGATTCCCATTAACCGAATGATTCCTTTCAAAATGAACCCGATTATCTCATCAACACAGGAGAGACGAAGAGTTTCAGCATCGAACAAGAGGATTCGATAGTTGTGATTGAGATTGGAATGGATGAAGATTGAGTGGGAATAATCTTCCCCTCTCAGTAGACTCCCAACTGTGATTAGAGAGAGATAAGAATGATAAGAGAAGAGGAGAAGAGGTCAGAAGGGAGGAGAGAGAGGAGAGATCAGTCCTACCAGAGGGGAGAGATGAAGGATGAAAGAAGATCCAATGGAGGAGAAGTAATAATGAGAGAGAGTATGGAAGATGAAGAGATGACAGAGGGATTATTACTGAGAGAGAGTTCGGAGAGATGAAGAGGAGAGAGGTGATTGAGGAGGAGAAGAGGAGAGGAGGAGGGGAGGAATCAGAGGAAAGAAGTACCGACAGGTGGTTGTACCCTCAGGGGAATTAATGAGGAGATGAAGCTGGAGAGTTGCCAAGGGAAGAAGAGAGACCCTTTGACCTACCGACGAGGGAAGAGGAAGGTAGAGGAACAAGTAGTAGAGAGGGAATGATGGATGGAGGGAGTTTGCAGGAGAGAATGAGGAAGAGAGAGAGAGAGAAGTGTCAATTGGTCCATTCATCAGTCTTTGATGGAGGAACAAGTTGAGATATTAGATGAGAGAATAGAATAAGACTGAAAAAGGGGAGGAATCTATGGAAGGATAACTATTCTCACGGGAGATAGAGAACATACTCGTGAGAGAGAAAGAGACTGAGAGTGGAAGAGGGAGGGAGAAGGAGTCTCTCCTCTGACGTTCCCTCCCCTCCCCTCCCCTCCCTCTCCCTCTCCCCCTCCCCTCCCCCTTCCTTCCCCCAAGGGGACATTTGCTGCCCATGGAAGGCATCAGAAGAGAGAAACACTTGTCAATCCGATTGAATCACGAAGAGAGTCTGTGCAGAAGGAAGAGAGTGCAGAGAAGATAGAGAAGATGAGAGAGAAGGGAGAAGGGAGAGAGGGTAATGAGCGAAATAGAGTTATGGTAATGGAGGATGTAGGAAGAGGAAGGAGGTGAGAGGTCGAGATAGCGAAGGAGAAGAGGAAGGAGTGGGAGGGGGGGGGGGGGTTGATGAGGAATGGAAGGAGAGGTTGTTCATCTACTATTTATGGACCCCATTTTGTATAGAGAAGAGAAGAGATTAGGTCTTCCCTTCTCTTTTCACAAAGAGTTTCATCTAACGGAGGGATGAAATGAAAACGAGAAGAGGGAAAACTCTTCTTCTCAATTGAATACACGAAGAGTAAAAGAGAGTGACGGGAGAGAATTCATTATTCTGTTAGATGGAACATTCAATGAGTCGATCAGAGGAAAGAGAGAGAGAAGACATCCGAAATACGATATCTTTCCGTTCGTTCGAGTTTTAGATCCCTTCCCTTCTCTTCCCTCTTCTCTTCTTCGATAGAATATTACTCTCGATTCAATAAACCCGTCTTTCTATGAGATGGAACCGACTTATGGCTAATAATAAGGGATAGATTGGAGAGATACTAGCTAGTAGCTGGATGGAAAGATAGAAGAAGAAGGAGAAGAAATGAGAGAGAGACCCTAAAAAGTAGATGGACTAGTTGGTAGTGTGTATACTTCTCTCTCTCACATCATGCTCTGATTGATGAGTCTGTGAAGGGTCGAGAAGGAAGATTATCGATCTATTGATTTGGAATGGAATCAACCATCCAGATTCGAAGAGGGATGAACGAAAGAATGAATACCAACACAACAATTCAGGATATTCAATGTAGGAATTCATGGAATGAAAATGACGGATCCTTCGAAGATTAAATCGCTTTGGAGAGTAATTCTCATCTAGAAATGGATTGCTTGAACAGCGGAAGTGAACATGGATAGCCAGATAGAATACAAATATGAAGGAGAGAGAACCAATAACGGAGAGAAGAGAGGGGAGACTATAGTAGAAGAGAGAGAGGACAGTGGTCAGAAAAGGAATATTCGAAGAGAAACACTCTCTTATTCACTCCTTCTCTCTCTCGATGGAGGGAGTACATCCAATTGGAAGAGTAGTAATGGAGATGCCAATAATGGATGGAATCGATGGAGAGACCGACAAGGAAAAGCTAGTGGATGAATGGGAGAGAAGAGAGGAGAGAGGGAGAGAGGGAATGGGTCCGAGTAGACTGACCACCCAGAGTGACCCCTTCTCTCCCTCTCTCTCACACTTCTTCCACTCCACTGTAAGCCTGCCCATTAGATAGAGGGGATATCGGGAGTGAGAGAGAGAGTCGGGAGACGAAAGGGAGGGAATGGAAGGGGGAACCATAATCTCCCTGCCAACACAACGATACATCTACACATGCGGCGTACAATAATTCCACTCCATATTTGGATATCACAATTTATTGTTCCCAGGAAGTTGTTAACAACGTAATTTGGAACTAGGGATTGAAACGAACATCATACAGAGTAATATAGCATAGATTGAGAGTATTGGCTGACAGTAGCATCTCCTTCTCATCCTTCACTCATCCTTTCCTTCTTCCTTCTCTCTTTCTTCCTTCTGTGCCTCTCTTCTCTTCCAACAAGCCTTGACTACTCGATTGAAGTATCCCACATAGATGAGCATCACATAACGAAGGAGACCCGCGAGGAGACACTCAAAGATCAAAGATCATCTCCCCCCCCCCCCCTCCTCTCTCTCTCTCTCTCACCTGCACGATGGCTCTGCATACATTCTTCTCAGGAGCAGCCCCCGCAGAGAGAACTCCCAGCATCCATCCCTCGAATCCTGTAGAGATATCACTCGCTATCTCAAACTCATTCCTCTTCTCAGATCTGTATTCAGAGATAATAATGGTCATACCAACGGTGGTAGAGTACTCTCCATTCATGATATCCTTAACATGAGCTTCAGCCACTTGAGAGGGGGAAGCCAATCCTCCCGCATCAGAGATGATCACTAGCTCTTCGGGCATCGTGAGCAGTTCCTCCTGAAGGGATCTCTCCCTTCCCCTCTCTCCATCCCTCAACTCACCTTGAATCCTTCCGTCTCCGTATTGGGAGGGTAGAGTACACTCACTCCAATCTTGTACGGCTGCAGTTCCATGTGGAGAGAGTCCGCGAATCCACGGAGAGCGAACTGAAGAGGGACGGTATGGCACTGTATCGATTGAGAAGCACTTCTACCGTATCTCTCCCTACTCCCATCTATCTACAGTAACCCTCCCACTCACCTTGGTGGGTGAGTATGCAGTGTACCCGTAGATGGCGCATTGACCAGCAGCAGAAGAGACGAAGGAGATATGGCCAGATCGACGAGATTGCATTCCAGCGACAACTGCACGAGTTGCGAATACCTGAGGAGAGGAGAGTGGAGGAGAAGAGGAGAGGAGAGGAGAGGAGAGGAGAGGACGGGAAGGGGAGGGGAGGAATAAAAGGAATATAGATACAACGGGGATCATAATTCGGAATAATGAATAACTCACAGCCGATAGATAGTTCACTCTCACTTGCTTCTCGAAATCATCGATCGGAATCTTCTCGAATGCATCCTGACATTGAGATATAATCATTCCCATAACTGGAGAGGAATGAATCAATCTCATCCTCCCCTACCTGCACAGAATGGCCAGCATTGTTGATGAGGACATCGACTGGTCCCAATTCTGTCTCTGCCACACGAATCGTCTCCTCGATCTATAATAGATTCGAGATTGACGGTGATCAGAGAACTTTCTGTCGATATACCATACGATGGATGGGAAGGAGTGAACGGTACCTCTTCATACTTGCTCATCATATCGACAGAGTACCATCTCACTTGCTGATCGCATCCCAATTGATTCGCATACTGCAATGGGAGGGAGTAATCACCCTTCCATCCCTAACTCCTTCTCCTTCCTCCTCACCGTCTGCAATTCCTCACACGCCTTCTTCAGATCAGATTCCTTTCGGGCGAAGATCGAGATGTTGCTTCCTCTCTGAATGGCCCCTCCTTACTCCATCTGACTAGGAAGGGAGACTAGTCCCACCTTGAGGAGGGACTTGGCAATTTCCTTCCCGATTCCCTTCGATCCTCCAGTCACAAGGGCGTGTCTCTTCTTGAGTGAGTAGTTCCTCTTACTGGGAGTGGAGAAGTAGAGGACGAATACGAGAGCGAGAAGGAAGGCAGCGATGAGGATTGGAGGAAGGACGAAGTACCAGGGGATGGACATGATTGAGAGATGAGAAGGAGAGTTAGAGGGAGGAGGAGACCTCTGTCAACTGGAAGAAGGAATGCGATGGATAGAGGGGAAGGGGTAATCTACCTGTGATAGATGAATGGATACTCTACTTCTCGCGTGCGTTCCGAATATCGAGAGTGCTGCCCACACCAGATTGAGATCCTGAGTAGGAAAGAAGGATAGAGGGAAGGAGGGGAGGGGGATCCTCACCTGTCTCTTCTCTACAACCAGACTTCCTTTCCCAGTGGATGGATCGAAATCACCCGCAATCTGCAATGCCTCCTCCATCAATCGACCCCTTCCCTTCATCTACCTGAACACTAGGATGACCCTCTCCGAGTACTGTAGTGAGAGCGTCGTTGATTAGAGAATCGAAGTGACGTTGATCGAAGGGAGAAGAAGAAGCACGCTCACTGCAATCGATACTATCGATTGAGAGACACGAAGAGAAGAGATGGGAGTGTCTATGGAGGGACAATGTAACCAAGGGAGACACGTTTCCAATGGAGGAGACCCTATGAGTAAGGGTTGATAGGGACAGAAACGAAGAGAAGAAAAAGATACGAGGAATGGAAGAGGGAGGGAGAGAAAGAGAAGAGATTGCACTGTCAGTGATATGGAACCATCTTATCACTATCTGACCACCTCTCATTAGATTGTAGATGCAAGACGATAGATAGCACACATTTCTCTCACACAGATTTTCTCTACTACGATATCTCCATACTTACACTCTAACGGAAAGACGAGTGGGGGGAGCCAGCGACTTTCCCTTGAATCTTCTCACTTTTCCCATTCGGGGACAGCAGTATCACCCAGTGATCTGAAATATCTGGTACTGTAACACGCCATCGTATATTCAAATATTCACACAGCACATTCACAACTGATATCTATCGCAGAAATGAGTACGAAAACCAAAGTAAATTTATCAATGCAAAATATTAGCATGAAAGAGCTCATGAAGTGTGTTGTATGCAATGAAACACATAAAAGTTATGATACACGTGAGTCAATTCAAATGGAATTGGAGTCAGAGCACATTTGAAAAAATTAGGCATTATAAATCGAACGCTACAAATAAATACTAAGTGATTGGGCATGCAGTTGAATCAAACTTTAGGTTTCTTGGCAATCACAACAGTTCCTTTGCCTCTTTTGACCACCTCCAATTTGTGCAATTGAAGCAGTCGACCAAACTGAAATCGTAAATTGACCATGAATATTATTGTTAATCAATTATTATAGCAATCAAACTCACCGAGGCAGAATTGGGATCATAAGAGGATCCTTTCGATTCAATCGTGAGAGGAGCTGTTGCACGAGGATCTCTCGCGTATCTCTCCACTTTCCTTAATTTGAACCATTCCATTCTTCCATCTATAGCATAAAGAAAGAAAGTAGAATACCTCTGAATAGTTGACGACTGATGAGGTCTTTTGAGATGACGCAATCTTCTATCATTTCCACTTGTTTCGGGTACTTCTCTGGGTGATCGAAGTGAGACGATATCTCCTTCTCCCACCCAATCACTCTGCTCATCGTCTGCCTCCTACACTCATCAATGATCGATCAAAATGTTATCAGACCTATAATTACCTTTCCCTTTGAAGATTTCGAGCTATGGGTACTGTCCGACTCAAAAGAGCTCAAGTCTTCATCTTCCTCATTCCTATCAACTTCCATTTTCGACGAACTGGCTAGAAATAATAACATGACTGTAACAAGTAGTCGACGTCATCAACTCACGTCTCTGAGTAGATCCGCATGGTCTGGATGGATCCACGTCCATTCTCGACTCTCGTGGCTTCCTCGCTCGTCGCCGTCTCGGTTTATTAGTCGAAGAATCGGGATGAGAGTTCAGCGAAACCTAAATAGGTCATTCATGACGACAAAGAGTTCTGATTCATAATACAATAAGAGTGCAACAACGCCTCATCAAAATATGCTTCAGACTGAGTCTTCAGTTCGTAAAATTTTAAAATGTCTTCGAAAGGGGAAATAGGAGTCGTTACCTGCGCTACTCGATTTGCAACAACTTTGTAGTCCTCTTCAGACGACGAGCAGCTATTCTTGAGCATTACTCCCGGCTTCTGAGACGAAATTTAAATATACTCACACGACAAAAACAATGCGAAAAGGGGCAACAAACAGCGCTGTACAGCGCAAAATATGGAAAATAAAGAGGGAAAAGTGCATACAATTCCGCCCGTTGCCGCACGTTATTCAATTTTATTTTCGCCGAACACTTTCTTGAATATTTCTTTCTATTTTTATTCTTCCTATTTTCTCTATTGGAAATGAATTATCTATATTCTAATAGCTAGCTCATTCGCGAATATTTGCACATGTCTGTTCGCCTTCGGGCGGGTCGTTATAGATCGTTAAAATCTTTATACCCTCGCGTCAACTTCGGTTTCTTGTGCACCGTAGGTATTACGTGTTCTTGATTGTCCCACGTGCTGTGCATACAATGGATCTCTTACATCGTTGAAGGTGGATGGGGGGGGGGGGGCGAACCGGCTGGTCTCTTCCTCTTCTCTGCTCCCTCTCTCCCTTCTCTATACCTCTCGTGCAATCGATTGTTGTCTCGTGTGAGAGAGTAGGGAAGAAAGGGAGAGACAGCCTACACCTTTCAATAAACCGAGCAATTGAAGTATAGCCATCCTTGTCTTCTGACTAATGTATTGTCTTCCTTTGCTTTCCTCATTTTCAATCATCGTCGTTTCCTTCTCCCACTTGTTTCTCTCTTATCACCTTCGTTTCAATCGTAAATCCATGCGCCTGATTCACTTACACCGTCGGTTATCACTAAATGGTGTGCTTCAGGACGTCATCAGATAGAAAAAAATCACGAATGAGTGGACAGCCGTTCGGATCGGGTGGAAATTCAACTAGTGGTATGTTTCTTCTGTAGAATCTCTTTTTATTGTTGATGAATGAGTGTGCGTGATGTGCCTAAGGAATGAATCATGGGGAGGAATCTTTCAGGGAAGGGAAGTCAGCACAATAGTCGAAGCAATTCACCTCCTCCTGACTCCCCATCACCTCCAATGCAGGTAATCCATTGTTGTACAATATTAGTCGACAATATTCTCAGCGAACTTCAAGCACCCTTTAAATTTTCACGATAGCACATTGTCATACGCCCCCATTAATTTGGTGCATTGTTCAGTGTGTGACGACTCCACAACAGAAGAATGCGGCCGTCGTGGCTAGAATCCAAGGAAGTACTCCCATCGGTCAGTTATTTACTATTGGTTATGCCATTCTCATAAGTATTACAAATGTAGAAGCGAAACTATAGTAATAAGTTAGTTAGTACATCACAAGTGATAATGGAAATTTCAAGATCATTTGGTATTACTTACGCGACACCCCAAGTAATATGTTCCCGATTCGGGCATCTGTTGTTTGTCACTAATACCTACTATACGAGCACGGCGAAAAAAAATGTTCTGTTGAAAAAGACAACAACAATTTTCAATTTGAATGATGATTGTATATGTATAGGCGTATCTCCTTCTGCTGCTGCTTCAGCCCAGAACACTCAGAGTGTCGCTCCCCAGATTGCAACTATAACTCCTGCTGACGGAAACGATACGTCTAATGAGGTTCGTCTCTTCTCTTGCAGTGGCTTATCTATTTTAAAAAGTCATTTATCTGAATTGAATCTCAGCCTGAGATTATCAGGTTCTCTCGGTATTCGAATGCCCTGTCTGTCTGGAGTACATGCTTCCACCTTATCTTCAATGTCAGGTGAGCAATCTATATTGAACGGAAGTCTAGAAACTAAGGCATTTCGTTGGCTTTGACTGGTTAAATTGTTTCCGATTCGATGGTCCCTACGACTTGCTCATAATTTGAATGTTCAATTTTCATAGCTAACTCATAATTATGGTCTGAAGATAGATTGGATGGATGAATTGCAGGCGGGTCATCTCGTGTGTGGGAACTGTCGACCCAAACTGCAGTGCTGTCCCACTTGCAGAGGACCGACTCGTACGTTGTATCCATCCACTCTCTTATCGAATGAATCACGCATAGAACTCACGAGAATAGACATAATCACTGTCACACTATTACTCTTTCAAGCCACGGTATGAGAAGATACAACTTATCTGGTCAAGCACACAAACAGTGATTGTATTGAGAATAGGGATTTTAAAAGCATAGTCACCACTGATGGGCTACAGAAGGCGACGGAAATTTTTTGCGCGTGCCCCGATTTTTTCACATAAGGGGGGGGGACCCTTGTGTAAAAATTTTCGTTGTCTTTATTTGCGAGTGTCCCGTTTTTTTCCCTTATGTGAAAATGTTTTTTTCTACCGCGTGCCCACCTATCCGTCACCTAGCGATCCCACCAGTGATAGTCACGTCGACTTTTGAACGTCCCAAGGCTGCTAAACAATCAAGTACCACAAGAGTGCAGCTTCATTCACGCGCAGGAAGTCTCCAATTGCAGCATCAGTTCGTAATCTCGGTCTCGAGAAGATTGCAAACACCGTCAAATTCCCATGCAAGTTCGCGCAGTCAGGATGCACTCTCTCATTCCATCACTACGAGAAAGTGGAACACGAAGATGCTTGTGAATTCAGGTTGGTCTGCATCGTTATTGCTCCTCCTGCAGATCATATCTAGAACCATATTTTCGTCTCGGATACCTTTCCAAAGCGCACGCACATCCCACGCCTTGTACAAAAGATAAAAATCAAAATAGTAAAACTGCAATAATATAATTATTACGAGTTGAGGCCGTATCTGTGTCCTTGCCCGGGAGCTTCGTGCAAATGGCAAGGGAATCTGAATGAAGTGATGCACCATCTCATGAAGATCCACAAGAGTATTACTACTCTACAGGGTGTGTATCTATCCCATTCCTTACTTGTTTATAATGCAACCGAACTTGGACAATTTTGCAAATTCATATTTAACGTTGTAGGAGAGGACATTGTCTTCCTTGCGACGGATATAAATCTGCCTGGAGCAGTGGATTGGGTTATGATGCAGTCTTGCTTCAACTTCCATTTCATGCTCGTTCTCGAGAAACAGGTGAGAATATTGGAAAGAGATATGGTCGATTAATTCTATCCAGATGATTTACCTCGTTCGAATTGAACAAACGATGAAATAGTAGTGGCCGTAAATGAAACAGATGTCGATTTCAGGAGAAATTCGAGCATGGTCAACAGATCTTCTATGCTGTAGTGCAATTGATTGGAACGAAGAAAGAAGCAGAGATGTTCAGTTATCGGTCAGTTCCATACCTATTCATCACCATGGTTTGATTTATTTCATTTACTTCTCAAAGGTTATGAGTATTTGCTATTTCACACCCTATAAGCTTTTTTCCCCATCATAAATCATAATTAATAATTTTGAGATTGGAACTGTCTTCCCATCGGAGAAGACTCTGCTGGGAGGCCACCCCTCGATCCATTCATGAAGGTTAGTCCATAAAGTTGGCCCCAATGGTGGGCTCATAATCTGCTAGATCACCAGGGTGCGGAACCCCGAAAGGAAAACAATAAAATTTGCGGAACTCCGAAATAGTAAACTTGAACATTTTGCGCACCCCCTAAGTTGAAATTTACTGAGTTTTGCGCGACCCCCTCCCCATCTAACGGGAGTTAGCCCACCATTGGTTGGCCCTTCTTTTTATGCCTTCAGATTGCTTTTTTTTAAATTTTTAATCTAAATATTAATTGAACAAATTTATTTTTTAGGAATAGCCCATGCAATTTCTCAATCGGACTGCCTTTCCTTTGATACTCCGACTGCACAATTGTTTGCCGAGAACGGAAACTTGGGAATTAATGTCACTATCAGGTATTCGGTTTATTCAATTTTTGTTGAATTTTGTTTCACTCGTGCATATAAGTGATTACTTATTTGCAGTCTAAATCAAGAGCACAGTCAACAAGCTTCTCAGACAGTGACAGCTCCTATTCGATAATCGGTGTATTCCATCATTTCATCCAACAATACCTCACAATATACGGTAGAGTAGTTTCCTCCACTCGATTATTATCGATAAGCCTCAACGTATCGGTTAGCTAAAACACAGTCTTTCAAATATTTCTTTAATAACAATCCTCAATTGAGTGTAAGTATTGAATGACCTTTCGCTCATTTTTACTTTTCAAAATAGTGTAATAAGAGTCCTGTTTACAGTTCTCTAAATTGGGTGTTTCCGTTCAATTGTATTCGTACACTAGTATCGCTTCTACTCGATACCATCCCGTTTCATCTCCTTTTCGTGTCAGCCCATGTTACCCCAAATATCAATGTAAATTATGTTATTCTGTCCCTCAAAGCCACAAATTCCATCACAATTATGTGCATTTGTAAGTACCGTATGATAAATTTATGAATGGTATCATAGTTGTTTTCGTTGTTTCACAAAGGTAGATTAGTACACCTTATGTTATTTTACACTTCCCCGCCCCCCAGAGCATCTTCACACCTAAAATCAGTTTATCGTATGACTCTTCGTCAATCTACTCTACCACTTCGACGATATCTCGTGTGGATCAACTATGATGGATCTCGTTTCCCTGAATTTGCAAAAGGAGGAACAGGAGTGGGAGTGATGGATCTATTTCATGAGACAATTGCTCAATCTTTATTCGGTTCTCGCTCACTCTCCAATCCAATTCAATCTCAACTCAAGTTCTCTCCCAGTTCGAGGTTCGTCTTCGTAATATATCCCCCAAGTAGATAATTCGTTTCAGAACCGATTCAGGAGTGCACGCTCTTCGTAGTTCAGTCATCCTCCAAGTTCCTCTTTCCGAAGGCATTCTCGATGATTGTGTAGAGAAGAAAGAATCCTTCCTGTCTCAATGGAATTCCGTCTCTGATCTCGCCTGTCCAGACGGACTCCGATTCAGGTTTCTGCTCTTTTTGATGGATATTATGAGGTCAGTCAGACACAACTTCTATTTCCAGTGACTTCCACAGTGTTTCTGCTGGCTTTTGTATACGAAGAAGTGTGCAGTACAGGTGAGGTGAAAATAAGAATTCCGAAGAAATTTTTGTTCTTTTTAGGAAATATACCTACCGTATCGCCGT
Organism: Pristionchus japonicus; assembly: GCA_900490845.1. Lineage (NCBI taxonomy): Eukaryota > Metazoa > Nematoda > Chromadorea > Rhabditida > Neodiplogasteridae > Pristionchus > Pristionchus japonicus. Next base: position 66,205 of record LS504175.1, on the reverse strand, counting down.
AAGGAAAGCAGCAGTTGAGGATCACTTAAGAGATCAACCGAGTCCTGTTTGCTTCTCGGAAAGGTTGAATGCCGAACGATTAGTGGGTAATTCTGGATCTTGAGGAACTACACATGGCTGCTTCCTCATGGATTCGATGTAGACAAAGCCCGTGATGTATGTAAACTATTCGAGGTTCGTTGTGATCTCTACGAAATAACTATTTTCATGTTCGTCATCTATTACAGGGTGTCCATTGCATGGCTTCTTTCTTCAAGCACACCGCTCGCGAGAAAAGACTCGAACCGATCACTCCTGATACGATGAGGAATCTGTTGAGAGTTTCCATTGAAAGAGGTTACGGTACTTCTATCTCATTGTGATATCTCATCTGATTATTGTAGGAGATCCCAGATCGATTCTGAATGACCTGTACGACTACTACAATGTGACTGTAGTTGCAAGGTCATTTCTGAGAGAACAGGTAAAACGAAAACGAAATGTGTAATTCAACGACAATTGTAGATCCGCCGTATGATGTCGTGCATAGTCCGCGTCGCATACGGGAGAATGCCACTCTCGCAAGTGAAATGGCTCTTAGACAATCCTGATCCCACTCATTTTTACACTACGCATATACCGATTGCTCCACCTGTTGGATTATATCTCACAGATGTTGTATATAATAGGGATCACTTTGTAAATCCTATACCGTATTTCTTACATTCCTGGGATTATGAGCTCTCTTGATTCAAAGGCTTTGAGATCTCATAGTTGTTATGTGTGTGTTATATACATTTCATATAGTTTACGTTACGTTGTTGTTGTTCTTTTAAGCATGATATATTTTTAATAACAATTATTAACAGTATTTTGAAAATACGTAAACCGGAAACTCATAATAGCCGATTTTTAGTATAGCATGAATTTGGCAAAAATCCAAAATTTGCGCCGTTGAGACTCTCACAGCGGAGAGCTAAGGGAGTACAGTATTCACGCCGCTTTGGAGGTATTTTTATTTAAGGGTTTTCCCGCGTTTTGTTTATTTTTGGTTGTAAAATCGATAAAAATCGAGTGATATTGGCTCCATGACTAATGAGCTCATTGCAGGGTAACTCTAGGTAGTCTATCGACATTACCTTTTCCTAATCTCCAGTAACGTCTCTTCTATCATCTTTTTTGTAACTTCATCTAATAACTACAACAACTAATCAAGGTTAGTTGGTTCTTTCGGTTCGATATGCTTTTGGGAAACCGGTCTATTTCCTATTTGTTTGGCAAACTTGTATTTTTGCAGCATGAACGGAACTGAGGACAAGCACAACGTCTCCGACGGACTGAAGGGCAATGAGGACAGGTTAGTTAGCTTATATAATATTTTCAAGTCAATTAGTATGTTTTAGATAGTTAACAGTAGCTCAGATAAGAATTACATTTTTTTGTCTCCTGAATCCAGTTGGCCTAACCGTAAGATTTGTGTAATGTTATTTTCGGACAGATTTGCAGACTTTTGGTAACATTCATATCCTCAGAAAGATCTTCGTCGGAGGAATCGCATACGATGTCACCAATGAGGATCTCCAGACCCATTTCTCCCAATACGGAGAGGTCGCCCAGGCCCAAGTCAAATTCGACCGTATGACGGGCAGGTCCCGAGGATTCGCCTTTGTCGAATTCGTCAACGGAGAGTCGTGCAAGCTGGCCCTTGCTTCTCGCGAGCAAGCCATCAAGGGCAAGAACGTAGGTTACATTGGATGCTTATAGATGTTTTGAGCATAGTAGATACGATTGCTAGGTAGGCAGCTATTGTTTTCCTTCAAACCTTTCGAATCTATTAGTGATAACATTTGTTTCTCCAGGTTGAGGTGAAGCCCGCCAAATCGAGAGAAAACAAGAAGGTCTTCGTCGGAGGACTTCCTTCTGATTTCTCCGAGGAGGAGCTCAAGAAGCACTTCGAGCAGTATGGCCGCGTTGAGGACATCGAGTGGCCTTTCGACAAGATCACCAAGGCCCGCAGGAATTTCGCCTTCATCGTTTTCGAGGAGGAGGATTCCGCCGACAAGGCCTCTGCTCAGATGAAGCAGACTTTCGGTTCGCGCGAATGCGACGTGAAGAAGGCAGTCCCCCAGGCCAAGAGATTCGGGCCTGGAGGAACCAGAGGAGGAAGAATGGGATTCGGAGGAAGAGGAGGTGCCAACGCTAACTGGTACCACTGGCAGATGGGAGGTATGCCTTATGGAGGAGCGGGATGGAGTGGAGATTGGTACAATGCCGCTGCCAACTACTACGGCCAGAATGGAAATGGAAACGGATACGGCTATTCTCAGCAGAGTGAGCTTAATTCTCAAAGCGTATTTTAAATTTAATACCTTTTCAATTTAATTCCTGATTATATGTTTCCCATTATCACTTTCTCAGCTCGATTCGTTATTTGTTCTTGCATAATTAAATCATTCTAGATGGAACCGGATCTTACGACTCGTACAACCAGCAGTCGTCTGCCCAGCGTAACGGAGCCCCCAACCAGCGTGGCTCGTACGGTCAGGCGCAGACTGCTCAGCAGTACTAAAAATTGACATCAAGCGTCCCCTCTCGCTTAACACCAGGCGTTTACTTTCATTTCCGTTCCTTCATAAGGCCTTGACTAACACGTCTAATTTACTACCTAGATTCCCTGCAAACTTTTGTCGTTTCGATCTTTATCGTAGTTCTTTAGTAAGCTTCGCACTGGATCTCTCATCCAGCTGCCTCAGCACGTTCTGCACTTTGTGTCACCTAGCACGTCTCTCTAATTCCTTTTCCTAATCTCTTCTTTTGCCATCTGCCTTGCAGAATGGAAGTGTTTAACATCTTCATTTTCAAAATTTCATCAACATTGTACATAATTGCGTACGTATCGATCGCATTTTGTCTCTGATATCCGATTGTTCAAGTAAGTTAGATTGAAGATAAGATCAATTAAGTTGTAACGTAAGAACAAGGGTGTCTCTAGGTCAGTTGATTTTAAGTTATCATCTGAGTCGATCTACGCTCTTATGGTTCATTGACCAATTCGATCTGAAACCGCTGATGTTCACCATTTTTTTTGTTACTAGAGGTAGCTATTCCAATGCGAATCTCTAAGATTCCATGGAATAGTTTTCCTTTATTTCCCCCGTGCCCCTCTCTCCTTTTCTTTCTTTGTCTCTTGTTGTTATGACTTGTTCTCTTGTTACTTCATAGCCCGTTTGGTGCTGTGTTGTTTTGCCTCCTTTGTTGTCGTCTTAGGTTTTTGCAACTTGTTACGGCATATGAGGTATGCTGAAGCGTCACGATTATGACACGGACGACAATTTTTGTAGCTAATAAATTGGCGTGTTATACAATGAGGCTTGTTGTTGTTGTTGTTGCATTACAATACTGTTCGTTCAGTAGGTGAATACCGTAAAATCACATTGATGACAACGGTTCGGCCCAAAACGGCTATCTTGTAACAACTCGCATCAAAATGGAACAGGGAGCTCGAGGTGTTTCTGTAAAAAATAAGCAGTTCAGAGAATATTTTTTTAGGAAGAGATGACGTCTTCTCTTGAGAATTTTATGAATTCTGTTGTGAGCGTGGTGACCGGAGATGGACGGAATATCGTTGGTCAACTGAAGGGATTCGATCAGCTGGTCAATCTGGTTATGGTAGATAGTCATGAACGTGTATTCTCGGAGAAGAGAGGAGTCGAACTCGTCCCTCTTGGAGTATACATCATCAGAGGAGATAATGTGTAAGTCATTCAAATACTACTCGATGTTGCCTTAATGATTGTTGTCCGCACACTATGTTCAGAAATATTCTGAGAAAAAGGCATTTGCTTACACGGCTGTGAAGCATCAACGTTGGTGGATTCAGTGTAATAACGTTGGTCACTTCTCGAAATTCACTCTCTTTCTCTGTGCTCTCCATTCTTTTCTCTCTCGTTCTCCCTCCTCCTCCTCACATTTGTTATGTCCTCTCATTGATTCTGGGCCGTTGTTGTCACACTAGTGCGTATTTGTTTAAGAAATTATTTCGCTTGTTCTAAAATGATTTATGCTTATATTCACAGTCCGGTCTTAGTTCGGGCCCTAATCTATATTCTTTTGAGGGCTGTGGTGGGTGACATCGACGAAGAACTCGATAAGAGAATCGATCTGGAGAAAGTGAAGGCCGCTCCTCTTGAACCAATCTGGATCGCGGGCTAAGAAGAAGAAGGAGTAGAGAGGCAGTCACGAGAGTGGCCTTAACCCTATTTACTCTTCCTCTATATTCTACTTTTCCTTTCCAAATCACTATGACTTTTTATCACTCAGCTCTTTCACATTTCGTATTCTCTAGTACTCTAGTTCCGCATTGCTCCGAAAAGCGTCCAATATCCAATTAATTCGGTTTATTCCATTGTTTCGTTTAAAAAATCTTCACGATTCGCTTTAATTTCATAGGGAATCGTAATTTATGGTTGACGCGGGATATTTCATTCTCTTTCGGTAGCCTATAATGATTTTAATAACTAAATGTCTGATTTTTGATTTGTACACAGTCTGTTTCTGATGACGCTGGGCTCCCTTTTCCATATTCTTTCCATCGTTGAATAGTTCACAGTTTGATTGACATTTCCCACTCAATATAAGGCGCTTATCGAATCAATTCTACAATTCATACACTCTTCAATTTCATCTTCCTGTACACTTCTGTTATGTGTGGTCACGTAATAAATTGTTATGACGTGAAAATTCGTATATTTGTCTTTAATTGATTCGGTTATATTCCGAACTTCTATATCTGATTTCTTTTCTCATTGAGTGTGCATCGCCCTGTTTCTCTTTGTGATCGAATGGTGTTTGTTCAGATCGAGTTGTGTGAAGAAGGAATCAAGAGGGAGAGAAATAGACGACAGTCCTCCATCTAGAGTGAACTGAACAGGAAGGGCACTCATTCTTTGACCTCAAGTGAGATATATACGAACTTGTCTTATTCAACATCCAATGTCAATCGGCAACGATGATTGCACCCAATTTTATTGTCAATTGCTATTGTATTCTTCATGCGGAATAGAATGCTCACTATGTCCTGATGACGGCTGGTCTCGATAGAGAAACATTGATTGTATGTTTAATTGTAGAGATCAATGGATAGTGACGAAGAGGAAATAATCTACAGCGATGCTGAGTCACAGGTTAGTCGGGAGTCATCCTTTGTGTTTTCGAATCGAGGTAGTGGACAGACGGAATTGATGTTTGATTATGATACTGTGATTAGCGGGTCATTTGAGTTCTAATCATAGATATTACAGAGCGACTCGAATAATTGTGAGGAGCGAGTGTGGGGAATCGATTGGGATAATATGGTGTGTATCGATGAATACGGAGAGGATGGAGATACGCATGCCAACGTCAGTTGACCTATTTTAAATTATATGATAATAATTTAGGATAGAATAGTGAGCATCCCAGTTTTCGAAAAAAACGTTTTCTTGTATCAGGGCGTTGGGCCTGATGCTTCGCTTGCGTTTCTCAGGCCAATTATCGATTTTATGATTTAAAAAATCGCCTAGTCATACTAAATCGAAAACGCCCTTTCACATTCCGAAAAAAATAAGGGGTCAAATTTGGGTAACTTTTTTTTAACGATTGGGTAACTTTAAGCAGTTTCTATACTTTAAATGTTGAATGTTCCCTGATAGTGACTGAATTTTAATCGTGCTCATTCCAGCGTTCCGATGAGTCTTCTTGTGACGAAGAATTCGATGAACTCGAATTGGATGCAGGTATTCATTCATTCAATACTGTTCACTGAATTCATATTCAGAGTCATGTATTGTATTCCCATTAATGGCCATTCATTATCTCTCTCTCTATTCCAGTTGACGAATTGGACGACATCTCTTCATCTTCCCCATCGAAGGAGAAGCAGATTGGAGAGAGACGAGCGAGATCTGATGATGACAAGTGCGCCCCTCGACCCTACTCTCTCTACCGACTACCGTTTCCGACTAGACAGCTTCTCTGTTTCGTGCTGTCTTCCCCTCCTACTGGATAAGAGTGGGATGAGAGTGCAGTGTGTACTCATTACAGGAATGAATCGGATGAGAAGGAAGAGGAAGGAGATCCGTGGAGTCGATGGGTTGGAAAGGAGGATGGAGAAGAGAAGGAGAGGAAGGAGAAGGAGAGGAAGAGGGAGGAGACGAGAAGAGAAGAAAGGAGGGATGGAAGTAGAAGGGATGAGAAGAGAGAGGAACGGAAGATGACTATGGCAGAGATGGTATTGAAGGGAATGGTAAAGGAAGGAGAAGCGACCAGAGATAAGAGAAGTCGAATATTGGGAAGAAGCCCTCCTCGAAGAGATGAGAGGAAGAAGAGAAGTTCATCCCCTTCTAGAAGATCTATCCCATCTCATCCAATGAGAATGGAGAAGAGAAGATCTCCTGGTAGAGAAGGAAGAAGAATATCTCCATCTCATGATAGAAGAAGGGAGAGGTCACCGAGGAGAATTGCCTCTCCAATACTCAAGAAGGAGAAGATAGAAAAGTCGATGGAGAGACGAAGAGATGGATCTCCATTGAGAATGGAACGAAGATCTTCTCCTTCTAGAAGAGAGAAGAGATTACCAGAGAGGAAAGAAGAAAGAAGAAGAATGGAGAGATCACCTGATAGACGAAATGAAGGAGGAAGAAGAAGAGAGGGAGAGATTCATCGTGGACATTCCCCTAGTAGGGAATTAATTAGACGGGATAGATCATCTCTTCCTTCCAAGAGAGATCCCATTCCATCCATTCATCCCACTCATCCCATTCATAGTAGACATAGAGTATCCTCTCCCAATAGAACGATAGTGAGAAGATCGAGATCTCCCCTTGGAGGCAAGAGGGAAGAGACTCATCGGAGGATCTCTCCTAATCGAATGAAGATAGAAGAAAGAACGAGGAAGGAGAATTCACCACGACGAGAAGAGGGGAGAAGAGTGAGATCGAGATCTCCCATCGTCATTCCAAGGAAGGAATTACCCTCACTACTCGATGTGAATATACTCGCTCCTCATTCACGAATGGAAGGAAGAGTGAAGAGAGAGGAGAAGAAGGATGAGATGAAGGACAAGGAGAAGGAGAGACCAAAGGGTGAGGGACTCAGAGTAGTCTCCCTCCCTGGTGGTGGTATAGAAGGAGGTTGATTGCAGAGAGAATCGTAAGTGATGGAAGAGAGATGAAGATTGAGAAGAAGGAGGATACGAAGAGGGAAGAGAGGAAGAGACACGTTCCCATCGTATGGAATGATGCTGAGACTGATGCGAAGAAGTTGCATAGAAGGTGAGAAGAAGGGAAGGGGGGGGGGGGTAGAGGGTGCATGTAGATGGTACAATCAATGGGTATCGACTGTTTATATTGAGATAACGAGGCTTCATTCTTAATTCAAAGAAATTGTATTAATTTAATACATTTCAGTTTTGGTCACGTAGAAGGAATCGATGCTATTGAGAGGAAAAGAAAGGAAGAAGAGAAGAATGAAGAGAGAAGAATAGAGAAGATGAGAGTCGTTGGAGATGCAATCATTCCTTCTTCCATGGCAGCCAGAGTTGGAAAAAGGTTAGTGTTTATGTTGTGTGTTTATTCACACGAGTTCCAATTCATACTCCGTATAACATATCGATTGATTTTCTTTCTCAGCTCTTCCAATGTGATCGATAATCCGAGATCGATAGTGCTTCCTCCGAAGTATGATGGAGAAGTGAAGAAAAGGTTTGTGTGAGGAAGTCGAGTGATTACTGAGACAATGACGATATTTTCAGTCTCGAACCAATCTCCCAATCTTTACAATTCGTTCAGAAGGAACAACAAATGAAGAAAAGGTGAGCATTTCCATTTTTCACGGTAGCGCATGATGGAACAACTATTGTTTGCACGTATACTGATTGGGTGCTGATCGTATGCTGGAATTACATTTTCTGTTCAGTCTCGATTCTCATCCTCGTCTCCAGCCAATAGAAGTTGTGAGGACTATCGTCAATAAAGAGTTCGTTTACTCTGTTCATAAATGCCTCATTTTATTGCTCACATTAGGTTTCGAGCAACAACATGTTTGTACGGTCGAAATCGATATCCTTAAATGACAGTTCAATATTGATACTACAAATGAATTACGTATTTTCTCCAGCGTTGTAACGAAGCAACCCGACCAACGGAAGGAGAAGAAAATAATGCAATTGGAGGAAGAAGAAGAAGAGGAAGGAGAAATAAGAAGAGAGGAGGATGATGAAGATGAAGGGTATGCATTCAAGCTTGATTTGGATGGTGTACACTTTGGAACTCGTTGTTGTTAGTTATATTCGAGTTTGAAACAATTGGGAATGAGCTGAATTGCAGTGGTTGGCTGTCAACTCGATTGCAAGTGGGAGGGAATGGAATTCCCATGGAGAGTTCCCTCAGAACGGAGAGAAAGATGGCTGATCCTTCCTCTGCTGCATTGTCAGTTATCGCCCTTTCTACTATTCCGCCGTAATATTCGAAGTTGAATGTTTCCAATGAATGTTGTTTAGACGAATGCTGGGTCGTGCGACAGCTTCGGCAGTCTCCAGTTCGACCATGATGGATGCACGACCTGCTATGAGGTATAATTTATTTATTCCATTTTATTATTAGAAAATCATATATGATATTAAAATATGGCGTATGCAAGAATTTTGAACGATATCTTTTTAGGAAAGAAATGCGAAGACCGATCGAAGCGCCTGATTCATCCGTTGAGAAGAAAGGAGGAAGGAATGGAATAAAGAAGATTAAGAGATTAATGGATGACAGAATTGAGATGAGGTATGGAGAGAGATCTTCGTTGTCTTGTGCGTTATTACAGAATAGGTAGTTATTACAGATCTGTCAACGATGTAATTGTAAATAAAAAGGATAAACGCAGACCGGCAAACGAAGCTAAGGAAATACGTGAGTGTCTTTTTAAAAATATTGAATTAAGTGTTGAAATTCTTTTGTGAGAAAACAATGTTGTTTTTACAGTCTCATCATCAAATCTACCTCGTCTACTCGATGTTTACTACTAAATCTCACAATCATTGTGAATATCTGGCAATAGTTTAAATTAATTAGTCAATCTTGGCCTAGCTTTCTGTTGTAAAAAAAGTTCTTTCGTATGAGTATCATGTTTTTGTCGCAGTTACGGATTTTTTTCTAGATATAATAGCCCAATGCCCGAAGTTTGAGATATGATCGATCTACCTCGTTTTCACTGTGTCTAGTCGCAATGTGTACATTGATTTTTACGTCAATTCTTACCGCTTTTTCTTTCTTTCTAGATTTCGCAAGAAGAACATAATAAAGTGTGTATTTCCTAATTATGCTAACCTTGATCTGAACTAAAAATGTGTATAACTGTCACTGTTAATACTTGTGGTCTCATTTAAATGGTGAGATATTGATTTTGAATGTCAGAATGGCTGAGATCAACGAAAGAGCGTCCGTCTCTCAACCATCTTCACCCCCTCCTGGACCAACTCATGAGGTAGAGTTGGGAAACGAAGAGAGATACGGTTCATTGCTTACGATTGTTAGAGCGGCTAAAATAAGGATGAAGTGATGAGAATTGTGAATTCATGCAGATTTCTCAATTGGCGGATGAGGCACACGATAAATTGGCAGCTCTTCTTCAGTCTCAGATTGGAAGTACTGTGGAAGAGTATAAAGTGATCGAAGAGATGAATAAAGTCACTGCTAAGAGGTAAGCCTCCTTCCTTCGTATTGATTTACCACCACCTTCGTATTGATTTATTTCCGAAGAAGTAGCATACGCGCTTGTAAGTTTATCAATGATTATCATGAATGTAAGTGTGATTGATTTGGTTGTAGATACGAAGACATGAAGGTTGTAGCAGAAGGAGTTGGAGAGAAACTGAAGAAGTTGGATGTCACTTGTCAGTTATATTCATTGTTTGATATTTATGCGATGCGTTCTTCCCCTGTAACAGTAAGAGAAAGAGTAATTGTAGATGAATCTCTTCGTCCATATCTCCGTCAAGTGGATGAATTGGATGAAGGAACGAAGAGATTGGAAGATGCACTCACGAAGATGGAGAATTATGTTACTAATCTTGGTAAGAGATTTAGTTATCATTGGTTATTAGATGATCAATCGATTAAAAAGAAGTAGTGTTCCATTTTTAGAGCAGAAGCTGTCTAATCTGAAGCAGGCAAGAGAGCAGAGGGAATGAATTCACATATCTGTTGCAAGTTCCATTCCGATTCCAATCACATTCCTTCCTTCTAGCTGAATTTGTATTATATCTCGAGCTTCTGATTAGACGACGATAATAATATTAAAAGATATAGATCAAACGTGGTTCCTCTCTGCTTATCTAGTCATTGATGATTTATTCATTCTGTCACCCGACTACTGTAATTATGCTTGTATACATAAATATTTTCAGTTTGTATGTATATTTGTTTTTCACAAAAGAGTTGTAGGCTACTATTCATCGTAGAGAGGGAGTGTTTCTAGAGTATTCTGTTGTCTGAGAGAGTGATCAGAATGAGAGTCGATCCTTCCAGTGGAAAGGATACGGGGGCAGTTCAAACAATGACTCAGATTGGATATGAGACGATAGTATTGAGAGTACGAGATGGAATGAATGAGAGAGATGATGAAATAGAAGTGACATCAGATGGTGATCCATCTTGAATCTCCCACCTGATCATCCATCCCTTCCCTCTCTCTTCCTCTAAATGGGATTGTACCATCATCCAATAATACCATCTGGTCATCCCTTCCATCCAAGAATATTACGTTGTCCATTCCAATCCCATTTAGAGATACCATCTGATTCTACAGCTGCACTCTTTCTACAGTAGATGGAAGGGAATCAGTTGAGAGGGAGAGATAAAGAGTGGCGCCAGTCTCCAATTTCTTAATCGTTCTCATTTCCAGAGAAGGGAATCACTTATCAAGTGATCTCTTGCTTCTCTCACACGAACTGTTACACTCTCTCTTCTCACTTCCGTTCTTTTGTTGTTTTACGGGTCGTAAACTATTCTTTCTCTATTCGTCTCTCGTCCTTAGAGTAAGTTCAATGATATTTGGATGGAGAAGTATATCTTGTATTCGATCTCTATTCGCTTCTCCTTCTCCTCCTTCAATTGTTTCTCCATTTCTTCTGAATCATTTCTTCGTACGATCTCAGAGAGGAAAAGGGAGATGGAGAGGGGGAAGAGAACACCTTCTCCCTCCCCTCCTCTCCCCCCTCCCTTCCCTCTCTAGAGAGTACTTCTCCCTCTCTTGCAGTATCCATGCATAGAGAGTACATTCATATGTCTCATTCTACTTCCATCCATTTCTAATCACAAACACTACTCTCTTCCACTAACTAGCTCCAATGTCTCCATTCTCCTTGAATCTCTCGATTCATTCTAATCATTTCGTTCTCTTTATCCATTGACCCCTTCTTCTTCTTCTTCTCTTCATCCATTGACCCCTTCTTCTTCTTCTCTTCTTCATCTATTGGCTACTCATCTTCTTCTCTTCTCACTCCCTATTATCCTCTTCACAAACGATGATTCTCCCCTTCTCCCGTTCAGACGAAGAGACGACCAACGGTTTTGTTATACTCTGCCCCCCCCTCTCCTCTCCCTCCTCCTCCCTCCCTCCATCTCTCTACTGTATCCACTGTAGAGTACTCTAAGAGAATTGCACTCTCCACAATCAGAAGTAAATTGATCCTTCTCAATTGAATAAACCATCTGATCAGAAGGAATGATAATGATATCAGTTTGATTCGTAGAAGAGGATTGGCTGATAAGATGAATCTCTCTCTCTATCATCTGGAGATTCCATTCTCCTTCTTCTCCTTCTCCTTCCTCTACAGATTGACTCCACATGCTCATCTTATTCTCTCCATTATGGCTTTCTTCCCTCTCCGTTCTCCCCTCTCTCCTTCAGAAGATCATGAGAGTTCCGCCCTCCTTTCTCTTTCATTTTTTGCCCTTCCAAACAAGTCTAAAGGTTTCTTCCATCACAAGACAACCTATTGAGGGAATACTGTAGACTCCTTCTCTCTCTCCTCCACTCATTCCCTCACTCATAGATTGATAATAGGTAGTCATTCTTCATAGTCAGTAGACGAAGAGAGTGAGTTCACTCAGATTGGTCTCATCCTCCTTCTCTCAATCCATCAAAGTGACACTTCTCCTCTCTAATTCTCCATGCCTCTTCTCTCTCCATTACAATGTTTATCCATCCGATTGAGAAGAGGACAGAATAAACCATCCTCGTACTTTTGCACCATTCCAATCAAATATATGAGAGTATCCTTCATTTCTCTTCCTATTAGAGGACTCTATTCTAAGTGGATCAGAAGTCCCACTTAGAATAGAGTCTGAGTCAACAATTGTCGCAACTCAGTTCCATTTCTCTTTCAACGTTGCCTTCATTCAGGAGATAGGTCTCATTTCCTTCCCTCGTCCCTTCCCTCTCCCTCTCCTCTTCTTCTCCTCCCACTCTTCGACCTCCTGAGATGTTATGAGACAGTCTCTCCTCCTCATCATCTTATTCATCTTCGTACCATTCTCTGATCTCTCCCATCTGATTCATTCCAATAATCCTCTATTTGATCTTTCTCTTCTACATGATCCCTCTGCCTTTCCATGTGAATGATGAGATGAATAAGTGAGAGAAGTTCTGAAATGGAGTAGAAAGGAAGAAGAGAGAAGGAAGTAATGGTAGGTGACAGTCCAATGGGAGTCAATTCCATTCCATTATCCCCCTCCCCTCTCCTCACTCCCTCCTCCTCCTCCTCTCTCTCCTCCCTCCATTCTTCCCTCACACTCCACTGATAATGACAAGCATAGCGAGTCCATTACAATCAGTGTCTATTATTATACCATCACTCTCAATGCTCCAGTCTCGATGACCTCTCTCTCTACTTCACTCATCCATACTTTTTTCCAACTGGGAAACTTCTCCCATCTCATCTCTCGACCCCATGATTAGACTGTGAATAGAAGGGGTTGCACTTACAGTCTCCCATTCACACTTCCCCCCCCTTCCCCTTCCCTCCCTCCCTCTC